>ML677334.1:64086144-64126637 GCA_007922305.1 Dermatemys mawii
TCTTTCTTTCTTTCTTTCTTTCTTTCTTTCTTTCTTTCTTTCTTTCTTTCTTTCTTTCTGCAGCTGCCACAGATATGGATCTGAAAGGCAAGTTGCAGGATGTAATTTAGATCTGGCACACACCTTTTTAAAAAGAAATCACATGATGGAAAATGAAAAAATGAGGCTTACGCAACTTTCAACCTCAACTTCTCAAAGGGGTAGAATGTATAATAGACAAAAGTTAACAACATAGAGAGAGGAGGATCAAATAGATAAAATCAGATGGGACATTTAGCAACAAAATTTCTTTTAGGTTCTGGGTGGGAAATATATTGGTGGGGGGATGGTGGGAAGGAGAGGTGAAGAGCCTATACTATTTGTTTGGTGGCCAGCTCACTGACAGAGTCCCAAGCCTTCCCGATGCAGACTGAATGGTGATAAAGTGTGTAGGTCACGGTCATGAGTAGCTGCACACTGTCTATCACATGAATGCAGACGTTCTCCGCTAGCAGCCACTGTTTGTTTTTCAGTGTTGACATAGAAAGCTGAGCTGTTGTGTCTTGTTCCCAGCTCCATGCTATTTCCTTAGTCTGTGCAGGCAATATTTACTGGCTGTGGGGACAACCAGGTGGAGTGCTAAGGAGACAATCACTGATGTACTGCAAGGTCACTCAAGGGTCATAGCACCGACTGCTACTAGGTTTTGTGTGGTGTTAGTGCATAAAAACAATAGACGTGACAAGGGAGAAATTCACTTAACCCCTTATGGAATTCTTTACTTTCCTGTAACGAAAAAATCCAACAATAACAAAATAAAAGTTTAAAACCGATCAAATATCTATGGTCAAAATGTTCACAAGCAGCCAGTGGTTTCGGGTGCCTCTGGTTTTGCATGGTTGCAGAGAAAAGCTTGAAGGTGCGACTCCTAAAGGCACAGGAGGCAATTTTTTTAAAAAAAATCTATTTTTAAAATTTCATGATTTTAAGCTGATCTCATGATTTTGGGGGGTCTTATTCAAGATTCTTTGAATGCTTGGGGTTGTCAGTACTGTGAACTATGTGGATAATGCCTCTGGTGGACAAGGCCTGAACCCAGAAAGCCCCTCATGGCTTATAGTCTAGTCTAGTTAAGTTTGGTGCCTTAAATACAAGATTTTCATTCTGGATTTTTTTGTACAAGTGGAGGTATGAAAATATGCCAATGCCTGCCTCAGATATAATACAATAATGAATGATAATTAGTATAATTAAAATAAAACTAATAAATAATAGGTCCAGATATGTTAGTACTCAAACAACAGAATTGTACCTAAGAGTTATGTTTATCTTGCAGCAGATTCCCATTTCTGTAACGTTGCTGTGGTAAAGCACAGAATGGACTTCCATCTTGAACAGTCCCTTTTAAGTCTTCTTCCTTGGCAAGAGTCAGTATGGGAGGATTTAGGCTTCTTAAATCCCTCAAAATGCACCTTCCAGGCTTATTCATAGTGGACTCATGTTCCTCTTCCTTCAGCCTCAGCTCTATAAACCTTCTATAACAGTATACCTTCCTCTGTTCATTGGACATGACCCAAAACACTGCAGGGGGTTGGACTACATGACCTTCTGAGGTCCCTTCCAACCCTGATATTCTATGATTCTGATTCTCAGCTGATTCAAGACTGCAGCTTGCTCCTCATTTGTGACCAAATCAAACCAACAAATGTTAAGAATATGCCATAAATTCTGCCCTGGAAAACACTTTAGTTTCCCCCTCTCCTCACTACTTTTTAATGACCAAGTTTCTGCTCCATATGAGATTTGTTATCACTACCACATTGAACACTTGTATCATGTGGTTGCACAGATATCCCATGGCCCAAAGAGATGCCTTTGAAATGAAATGCCACTTACACAAGACCAATCCAGTGTGTGACTGCTTCAGTCCAACTGACTACCCAGACAAATAAAACTATTCACCCATTTAGTGTCATTACTCATTGCCATCTACATGCAGTATTGGCAGGTCATTTATTATCTATTTCATAGTGCCACAGATTCTGTAGTTTCTGACAGCATGAGCTGTAGCTGGTCCGTAGACTCTCCACATAAGGAGATGTTATTAAAAACACAACTAGCAAGACAAAAGGAAGTTAACATCATGTTTATAGACTTTGCAGCTGTTTTTGACTCAGTACATTGATCAGCATTGTGGATATGGCTACACCAGCATGGGGTACCTGAAGACTTAGTGGAGGAACTGTACGGCTGTACATTTACCTATGTGAGGCTCAACAGTTGTATTACAGACTGGTTTTCAGTTGAATGAGAAGTACACCAGGGATATGTTCTCTCACCTACACCATTTAATGTTCTAATAGACTTTCTGAGGACAAAGCTGATTTGAGACCAAAGTAGGAAGTATGAAATTTAAAGCTTCGTCTTTAGAAGATCTTGAGTATGTGGATGATATTGCTTAACTTGGAGAGGCTATTCCTAGCCATGAAAAAAATATTAAATTTAATAATCTTCTATAAAAAGATCTTTTTCCTCCTTTTAAAAATAAATAAATTAAATAACAAATGTTTGAATCATTGCCTTTATAGATAGCTCCAAGTGTAGACATATCTAGAACTGAACAAAATAAGAATATTCACTGCTCTTTGAAAAACTGTTATGCTCTTCTACGATAATAATAGAAATATACTGAAACTGAGAACTACATAAATTAGGCTATTACTCACCTCTTTAAGAGCGAGAGTTTGCCACTCTTATTCTGAGTAAAACCTTATTGTGGCCAATTCCACAGCTCATCTGTATTCAGTAAAGCACTTAAGAATGTGCTTAAATCCTTTCTGCTGCGACTTAAGCACATGCTTAAAGTGTTTTGCTGAATAGGGATGAACTTAAACATGTGCTTAAATGCTTTACTGAGAGCTTGTGGTTTAGGGCATTGCTTAACTGGAGTAAGGATAGCAGATGTCTGCCATGTTATACTGCATTTGTTTTGATCTTTTCTGAAGTTTAAGTTTTAAAGGAAAAGCTTCAGTTCAAATCTTCATTGTCTTGTCCTCACTAGATCTGAGTTATAATCTTACTGTTACTGAAGTGTATGTTTTAAAAACCTATCTAGTATGCTGGCTGTTGAAATGGTCGCTAATGAGCATTTTTGTTATGTTTTCCCAAAGAGTTTTACACCCTCAGAGCATGGGGAAACACACTGATGCCACATCCTTGAACTCTTTTGTGTGTTAAAAACAATGTTGCATTTAAACAGAGAACATAGCTCCTAAATAAATCTAATAAAATTCAGGGTGTCAGAAAATGAAAACCTTTTGAAGCACTGATCGGCTACAGTGAATATTTGATTTGGGGCTGAGAGTAGTGATGACAGCAGTTTGTCATGGTTAAAAAGTGTGAGTGGAACATAATTTGCACCAAGGGGCAGCAAAGGAGGCTCATCACCAATAATCCTGTCATCAACTCATTTACTGCTTGTGACTTTAAATAGTTCCCTGAGAACCCAGTGTGAATGCCACCATCACCACCACCACCACAGCAAAATGGAAAAAAGGGGGGGACTTGCAAAGAAGTCATAAAGTCTGGAGCTCTAGCCAGATTTCCTTTGCAAGGTGAGGTGTGGCCTGCCCTGTGTGTGTGGAATTGCTTGGGAGGGACACGCGAGCTCCCCCCGGCCCCCACCTCCCCCAGACTGGAGAACCTAAGACTGGCAATGGGCCAAGCAGTCAGACGCCAGGCTCCGGGCTCTCAGCACTGGGAGAGGTCGCTCAGCCTGGTTATACAATGGTATTATCTCAGGCCAACCAGCGCTGCAGAAACTCTCAATGCTTCCTGTCCTTATGGTAGCAGCACAAACTGTCCGCTTTCCAACCACTTTCTGACACACTCACCAGCACTTGGTCGCCAGACTAGCTGTATAAATGTCTAAAGCTACTACTTTCCTGGGATTTTCCAGACACTGCATGCAGTAATCCATTGTATTTTTATCTCCTTCTGTCATGGTCAGCATGATCGTGAGTCACATGGAGAAAGGGAGTAGCTCCTTGTTCAGTTCGTGTAAGACCAGCAAAATCAGCTTTTGCAGTAAAAAGCCTTTAGTATCACTTGTTATGTTTTGTGCAAGAAAGCATCATATCAATACTAGTTATACAGATGAGATAGATTTAGGACAGTCCTTTTCTTTATTGTGATTTTTAATTTGTGGATAACCACCCGGAGTGCTGGGTGGGCTCTTGTAGCTGTATTTTAAAATATGTGAAGTTGTAGTCACAGAAAACCAGTCTCCAGAGCTCACTACCATAAGTTATGCTTTCTATAAAAACCACTAACGTGCCTTTAGAAAAGAAAAGAAAAGGAAGGGATCACGCACAAAAGGAAAGGAAAACTCAGATATAATATAAAGAAAGATATTCTAATCCCTGCAATTATGTACCAAAGCGACCAATTCACTAGAAAATTTGAACTGTCCTAAATATAATTTAAAAATAAACTAGCAATGAAAAAGGAGCCAGTATCTTGTTTGTGATGTACATAGCTATGCTTCTGTATATTGTTCCTGAAATGCATTATGTGATTAGCCTCAATCAGAGAGAAATAGAGTCTCAGTCACTGAAATAATAACGGTGGGCATTTTAAAAACTATAGAAATATCCTTTTTAAATACTCTGATTTAATAAATGATATAACTAATCGGAGGGGGGGGGTGTTATTTTAAAGAGGCAGATAATCTAGAAAATCCAATTTTATGATCCTGAAAACTGGCTTTCAGGATCTGATGGGCCAGATTCTCAGTGGTATAAAATGTAATAGCTCCATTTACTTCACTTGAGCCAGATATGTATTTGATAGACTTAATTCTCTTGAAAACTAGAATAGAATTAACCAGATACTTAAGTACATACTTAACTGTAAGCATGTGGTTAGGTCTATGGGAGTTAAAAAAAATGTTTCCGTGCTTAATAATGTTAAACATTTAAATGGTCCCAACTGAGTTTCTGTTTTCTCCCCTCAGCGAGGTATATAGAGTAAGGGAGTCCTAAGTTTAGGCCTGTGCTACTGTTTTTTGGCAGGAGGCTATTCTGTGATAATTTACATTAACTTGGCCGCATCACCATTTAACCTGAGTTTCCAAATCTACATTAATACAACAGCTATTTAATTGTAGTGTTTTAAAAGGTAGGAAATCCAAAAAATTAAAATCCCTGCGGTAATAACGTGTCCGGGATATCTGTTCAAAAACATAGGTTCTAATCCTGCAAACTCTACATTAATATCTTAGTGCTTGAATAGTTCCATTGTAGCAGCCACACATGTCCGTCTACAGGAGTTATAATCTGATTTGGTTCTGCCTGCACAAGTTGAACCAAATTGTATTATGACACAGAGGGCAATATTTTGTTCCGTAAGAATCCTGACAAGATGATTTATGCAGTGTAGGTGGGTGCTCAGTGGACTGAACTATAAAACTGGGTGAGGAGCCACATCACTGCAAATCAATGTCTAGGTAAATGTGTTATAATTTTGAAAATGTTGTAATGCTTTAGATATTTTCTTTCATTTTTGGGGGTAATTTTCATCTCCGAGTGAATGATCAACGGTCTTATTTTTGCTCCCAGGGAAGCTAAAACTAAAAAGAAATAAACCAACTAAAACCAGTTTGGATGGAGAAGACTTTCCGATAGTTAGGCAATCTTTAAATCTTTGCCATTACACTCATCACTTGATTGCTAACTCTGCGTTTCTGGAGAAAGCATGCTGCTCTGAACTGAGCACTTCATTTCTACCAAGAAGATACTTGAAAGAAACTAGCCATCTTCTAAGACAGGGGTGGGCAAACTTTTTGGCCCGAGGGCCACACTGAGGTTCAAAATTATGTGGAGGGCCAGGTAGGGAAGGCCCCGCCCCCTATGCGACCCCCACCCACTTCCCACCCCCCTAATTTCTCCTTTCAGAACTGCTAACCCATCCAACCCCCCACACTCTCCTTGTCCCTTGATCACCCCCTCCGGAGATCCTGCAGCTAGCTCCCTGCACCCAGCCCGGCCCCCGGCCAGGAGCGCTGGGGCCCCGCGGCTGCCTCGCCGCGCTCCTGGGCCGGCCCCCCACCCAGGAGCGCTGGGGCTCCCCGGCTTCCACGCCATGCTCCTGGGCAGGCCGCCAGCCGGGAGCGCTGGGGCCCCGCGGCTTGTGCGCCGCGCTCCTGGGCCAACCCAGAGCTGGGAGCCCTGGGGCCCTGCAGCACTTGCCCCACACCTGGGAGCAGATCACCGCACGGCCTCTGGCCCAGGAGTGCTGAGACCGCATGGCTCCCCGCGCTGGTCCCGGCCCTGGCCGGGAGCACGGAACCCTGGAGCACTCCATGCTCAGCCCCGCCCCCAGCCTAGGAACAAGTTAGCGGGCCGGATAAAAATGATTGGCAGGCCACATGTAGCCCGCGGGCCATAGTTTGCCCACCTCTATTCTAAGAGCTGTAAAATATTCTTATGTTTAATTTTCTTTAGATCTTTTTTTCTATTAAAGAAAACCCTTCTCTTTTTCCTCAGTTTCTGCAGGTTCACATCTTTACTCCAGGATAACGTGAGTCAAAGTCCACACAAGTTTCAATTGGTACCACTCATGCAGTTTTTGGCTACCTTTCTCAAGCAGACTGAGGCAGCCCCTTGGATAGCCAATTTGCTTAAATCAGGGGTTCTCAAAGTGTGGGTTGGGACCCCAAAGTGGGTCATGATCCCATTTTAATGGGGTTGCCAAGGCTCGTGTTGGCCCTGGGCCCCAGCAAGTCTGAATCCCAAGCCCCACTGCCCAGGGCTGAAGCCAAAGCCCAAGCCTCACCACCCAGGACTAAGGTTACATGCCCTCCGCCCAGGGCAGAAGCCCTAGGGCTTCAGCTTTGGCCCACTCGCCCAGAGTAGCAGAACTCAGGTGGTGAGACTCGGGCGGGGTGGTCTTCAGTCTCTCCCCTGGGGGTCGTGTGGTAATTTTTATTGTCAGAAGGGGGACACGGTACAATGAAGTTTGAGAACTGCTGGCCTAAATGATTGTTCTTTGTACTATATCACTTTCTACGTCACATTTGTTGCATGATTAAAGTTAAGCATATGCATACATATTTTCAAGTTCAGTGCCTGAAGTTGCAATTTAAACTCGGAAGTATAGATCAGTATAATACTAATGATCATCTTAGAGATTTTATTTGTGAAGGTCAAGAAAATAAACAGAAACCCAATAGGGACCAATTCTTCTCGTGGAGTTAAATAAATTAATTTCTATACTGATGCTGGCTGAAACATAAAATTCACACAGTAGTGGGTAAAGTCTGCTATTTAAGACACAACATTAGTGAAATCTAAAACCTTGAGTAAAAATAATGAACACAAATATTAGCTATTTTGCATATGAAAATAATGCTTGTTCTTATTAGCAAACATCACCATTGCTTTAAATTTTCACCTTGTAATAAGAATACAGTGCTATGAGGTAATGAGAAATCTAACTAGACTCTTTGAAAAGCATATAGAATTCAGATGATGAGAATGAGACAGTTATGAGAATGCACTACACAAATGAGACAGAGAGATGGACAAACGCCAAGATAAAGAGATACAATACCATTTCTTAAAAGACATACACTTATTTACCCCAACTACACCCATTTATTTTTAGGGGCCTTACTCATTTCCTGAGTGCCAGATAGGAAATATTCAGATATTCATTGAGTTTCCAAACACTCATTAACAGCAAAAGAAAGTGAAAAACCCTGTTCACTGCACTTTCTTGAGTGTCCTTGGGATAGTTATGATGCATTCAGTGTCCCATTCTGGCACCAGGAGTTGTTCGGAGGTTCGAAATAAGCAATTTACTCACAGAGTGAATCATGGCAATTAGAGATACAGACACTCCCCGGGTTCTGCAAGACCCAACTTGTGCAAATCCGCACTTAAGGAAAAAATTCCATAAGCTAAAAATAGGAGGTTTTTTTTTTTTTGTATAATGGTCAGAGATATGTTTCCAACGTACACAAAATTCAACTTATGCAAGGCGTTCCGGAATGGAACGCCTTGTGTAAGTCGGGAAGCATATGTTTAAAAGATGTCTGTCATTCGAACGTGTCCTGAACATGATCATGAAAGTAATTTTTATTATTTATATTCTTGCCAATGCCCTATTAAGCAAGGTGCTTATATCTTTCAGGTGTCACAATTCACCTAGAAGTTTAAATTCTGGGCTTCAGTCTAGGGTTAAGCCACTTGTTAAAATATTCCATTGTAACATTCCATTCCATTATACAGTATTTTGTTTTGTTGTTGATGGCTAGATAGAAAGTTGTTTTTCCTGGTTCTGTCACAGTTTACTGTATGATGTTGGGCAAATCACATAATCTCCGCCTCGGTTTCTTCTCTGGTAGAATGGAGTTAATAGTACTGACCTACCTTTGTTCACTAATATTTGGAAAGAGCTTTGTGATTCCCAAATAGCTGTTACAGAAGTGCAAAAGATTATTGTATTATATAATCTGCTTTGCACATGTCTCATTCATAAAAAGCATCATTGCAGTAACATTTTCCATCCCAGTAACAGAAGACAAAGATCTCGGGGGATTCATGTGTTTTAGCAGCCAAATTGCTAGTGTGTGGGAGAAACTCAGCACTTTGATGAAATTACTTGGGGAACTCAACTCCATGACTGAGTTTCTCTCTCTTTTCTGGCCCCTTCCTGCATGTTTTTGTATGATGCTGTGTGAGATGCTGGTCATGAGGGGGTCAAACCCCACTCTCATATTTAAAAACAGAATTATTTATGTAGGTTACAAATACTACCCTAGACTGTGAAAATTAGAAACAAAATTTAAATAGAGAAAATTTTGTGCATTTGCTTGTTATTTGAATTTCTTTTATGTTGGACAATGAAAATAGCCTAGTCAATTTCACACTTTGTTTTCTACTTCTTTTCATTGTTAGGATCTTATGCGCTGGTAAAATGTTCAAGGTATGGGCAGCAAGCACCGCAAGGGAATGTTTGTTTATTTTAAAATAAACTGTTTCCATTTATATTTTTTTCAAATTCACAGAACTATTTCTGTTGGCCTTAGATTTTGTAAAATTTATTATTTTTACAAAACAGCCATTTGGGGACCAGATTTAACCATATACATGTCATTTAAAGGTTAAGAAAAATACAACACAATTCCTAAAAGTATTATTTTTCCTTTTATGGATGAGCAGTAGACTAAGAGACCACAGTGTAAATAGAGTTTCCTGTTCCAGGGTAGTGTTGGCTACTGCAGGAGCCCAAAGGTCCTTTGGGAAAAACTTGATAGGAACTATGAGCTGTATGTGACCTGAGGCTCCAGGAACCAAAGAGCCAGAACTGAGGGAAACACATTTCACAGCCCTTTTGTGCAATTTTAAGTCCCGAAAGCATTTCTGGGAAAGTAAACCCTGCATTATACACACAGGAGTATTAAAGAATAGTGAAAGAATCGTGCAAATGCTTTTCAGAAATCATTCTATTATCTGTAGCTGATGTTCTCTTTCCTTGAAGCTTGTGGGAGCATTGATTTTTTTAAAAAAGCCTGCAGACAAAGAATGGGCCCCTGCAAGGTGCTGAGCAGGATTAAGGGTGTTGAGCCTCTCTCCACTGGGTCAGGCCCAAATCCAGGCATAACTCTTTTAGGAGGCTACTTCAGAACAGAGGGTTCTTAAATTATAAAGCAAACTCAGTAATTATCTGACACATCATCAGTTTTAATTTACAACTATCACTGTTACAGGCTCCCACTCCTGCAGGATGTATGTTGCAAAAAACGGTGCAAAGTGGGACGAGGGTCTTAAGTGAGGACCCATATTGTCACTTAGGTCACAGTCCACCCAACACTGGTACAAGTGCTTACCTTCAAGCACACGAATAGTCGTACTGACTTCAGTGGGACTACTTATGAGTAAAGTTAAACATACATATCTGCAAGATCAGGGACTTAATGACTAATGGAGCATAAGATATCATGGGCTAATACCCACTTCGTCGGATGCATGCAGTGGAAATATCCAGGAATACTTCCACTGCGTGCATCCAATGAAATGGGTATCAGCCCACGAAAGCTTATGCTCCAATATTTTAGTTAGTCTTTAAGGTGCCACGGGACTCTTTGTCACTTCTGCAATTCCAGACTACCATGGCTACCTCTCTGATTTTTAATGAGTAATGACATCACTGACTGGGACTTACCAGAGTTAGCTTCAATTTCTGGCACTGCTAACCACTGCTTGAGTGTGAGCAAATCAACTGATCTCTTTGTGACCTCGTTCTGTAAAAAGCAGTAATAGTACTTCATTTTTTCCATTCTTCGTCTTTTTTCCTCCCTATTTGGATTGTATGCTCATTGGGGCAGAAACTCTCTTATTATGTATCTGTGCCATCTGAGCTGAGACCTTTAGGTGTTACTACAATACACATAATATTTGAGACACTAAAATAACTTTGGATGCACAATGAGTCAGGGACACTCGAAGTGTCTGATTTGACTGTACAGCTTATTCAATACTTGCCGTGATACACTTTGAATCTATTTTACTTTTGCTTAGCTCATTACAGTGTGATCTTGGAAACGAAAAGAACAGCTCAAAGGGACACATTTTCATGCAAAACTTAGCGAGAAATATATTTTCAAAAGGTAAAGAAGAAATACCTATCACACCAAGGGTGTCATTGAGAATGAGTGATTCTCAACCTTTCCGAACAACTGTACACTTTCAAGAGGGTGATTTGTCTTGCATACTCGCAAGTTTCAACTCACTTAAAAACTACTTGCTTGCAAAATCACACATAAAAATACAAAAGTGTCACAGCACGATTACTGAAAAATGACTGACTTTCTCATTTGTACCATATAATTATAAAATAAGCCACGATTATTAGAAACACTGATTAGAAAATTAGAAACACTGATATAGTATATAGAGCAGTATAAAAATATCATTGTCGGTAGGAAAATTTTAATTTGTACTTTACATGTAGCCTGTTGTAAAACTTGGCAAATCTTTAGATGAGTTTATGTACCCTCTGGAAGACCTCTGCGTACCCCAGGGGCATATGTACCCCTGGTTGAGAACCACTGACATGATGCATTACTTTCCAGTTTGACATCTGCTCTCATTTTGTGATACAGCCCATATTGCCTGCGGATTTTGAGTTAATGTTCAGCACTTAAAGGACCTCTTCTCCTTACAATAGTTTGTGACGTTGGTTTCCAAATCCAGGAGCTGGGTAACATAAGATGACCTTCCTTTCATGTCGATCCTCCAAAAAACAAAACGAAAACAAGACACACCACACTTCTGAAAGATTGAAACCTAAACAAAGGCATCTCATTTGCCTTTCGCCTCTCAAGATAATATTTCAGGTTTATTAGACAGTTTGTCTTTTAACATTATTCATTTGAAACAAAATCCTGGGTGTGTGCTTTCTAGAGGCCCATGTAAATCCACAAAGCTATACATAGCACAGTCTGATTTAGTTACCAGCTGGCATTTCTCCACAGATATTCCAACTGAAGAGAGGAAATTCTGAACTTCCTTATTATTCCAACATGCTGAGCCCACAAGTCAATAAAAAGTTTTTCATGCAAACAGCTTCTTGTAATAAATGGTTGGGGATATTTTCACTGGTTCCAGTGACTGAGATTATGTCATTAATTTTTTTTATCTTTTACCAATTCCTTTGGAAATCTTTGCAGTCCTAGGGGAATTCATGTTACATTTTCTGGTGACTCCCTTGCCTTGTGAAATATTTCAGATTTAAGTCATTTTAGCACTTTAGTGTGGCTCTCAACACCCTTCACCACAACTGATCCATTAAGGAACAACAAAAGGAGTCCTAGTGGACTCCATCTGTAAAGGGACTTAGGCACTTAACTAACACTTTAGTTGCCTAAATCCAATATCTAAGAACCAATGAGATCCTCACCCGCCCCTCCCCCTCCTCAGCAGCTGCCTCACCTGGAGCATTTAAATTTCCACAGGTAAAGTCCCTGTTTCTTCCACTGGGTCCATGCAAAACATCCTGAGTCCTAAAGCCATTGAACTGCCTGGTGCCCTAGCTCACTCGGGTGGGTTTCACAAACTAAGTGTTCCCCCACCTATTTGGGCTGGCTCTAGTAGGCATGGTCAGAGCACTCCTACCCCCCACAGAAGATAAGCAGGAAGTTTTCAGGAAGGCATTTCCCAGTATACTGGGACATTGAAAACTTGTTTTCAGACCTTGACACTACCTGATGTGAAGCACAGACTTGAACTTGGGTTTCCCACAGCCTAGGTGTGGGTCCCTAATGACTAAGCTATTAAGGATTCTGCACCATCTTCTGCAATCTCTCCTGCTAAAGCAGTTCCATTTTGTATTAAATGATTAAAGATTCACTGAGCCAGAGAGAGCGAGCAAAAGAGAGAGACTGACTCTAGAGCCCAGTGGCTAGGGCACCCCCACCACCGGTGCAGGGGAAATGTGGTCCATATGAATCCCTTTCTTAGGTGCCTGACTCTGAGTTGAGGATTCCAGTGAGTAGCAAGGCACTTAAAAGTTAAGTGTTGTGATGCCTAAGTCCCCTTGTGGATTTAGCCCATCTAAACCGCCAGCCAGAAAGATGGCGTGTGGGGCCATAAGCTTGATTTTAGGGGATGGGAAGGCTTCCCCTCAAGCCCCCTCTTAGCTTGGATACACAGTGTGTTTCTCCCCCGACCTCCCAGCTGAGAGGAGGGGGTAAGGCATGAAGGAGCAGTGTGACCTTGCTGCCTAGGAGTTGTTTGGCTGAGTGGTGAGATGGCAGTGCAATTGCAACCTGCCACAAGGAGCTCCTCTGTTCCTCCTGCTGGGAGGCAGGCCACTGCTCTCTGGAGTTGACTCTGATCCTGCACCCTTGAAGTCTAATGGGAGCTTTACCATTAACACCAGGGGGTGCAGGATCAAGCCCTCTAACAGGGCTTGTTTCTCCATCTTCCCCAAGATACTGGCAGAATTATTCATCTTTGTAGAGCTCGGAGAACAAGTGGAACTGAATGGTAAAGGTAGGGCATTAATAGGCCCTTAGGGCTCCAATCTGTATTAATTTAATACATTAATTATCTTTCAGTTAGTACCATTTCCCAAAGTGTGTATGGCTGTTGTACAATGGCTGCTCATGGCAGAGAGTCAGTGGCTAAGGGTGCAAATATCCTTTTTTTCCTCTTGATCCCTTCCCCAGTCAAATTCATGAGTGGTTGTATTGCTGGAAAAAAATAAAGTGCAGTTCTGCTCTCCCAAAAATTTCCTTCCTACAAGGATATTGTAGGGTGCCTTATTTGTATCTCAACTATTTCCACATTAAACGCGCTCAATTCTCTCTTTAAAAAATATGTTAGACCCCACCTAACTTCCAGCCCTGCAAACTCCGCATATGTTTTTTCCTTCTAAGATGACCAGATGGCAAATGTGAAAAATTGGGACACTTTTTTTAGGGGTGAGGGAATAGGTGGGTATAGTTACATATATAAGACAAAGTCCATAATATCAGGACAGTCCCATTTTATTGGGACAACTGATCACCCTATTTCCCTCTCAATTATTCATCAGTAGTGAAAGTTCTCCTGGTTACGTTAGGTCCACAGTGACTTCTATCTGTTGCCTTCAGTTGATTTTCACAGATGTAAGTGGCTGGCACTAAATGAACCCTCTGGTGACTAGAAGCATTGGCTCAGTCTGTTTTAGCTGTGTTGGGTTTACAGGGTTAACAGGAGTAAAAATCAGTACCAACTTATTTTTGCCACTAACATCCTCAGTAATTACCTGGAATATACACACAGAGCCAGATTGTTGAATAAGAAGGTGGCATTTTTATATAGTCATTTGTCAGAGATGAACTGAGATTTCATGATGGTATGTTGAGAGTACAGACTCAGGGTTAAACTCTTGAAGACTGGGGGACTCTGTCCTATAGGTAGAGTGGAGTTCTGTAGTGGGCTGATAAATCCTGATACTGAGCAGGCTGGTGTGGCAGAGTGGAAGGGCCCTATGGAGATCTAGAAGAGGCAGGGAATTTATACAAAGGAGCTTGCTGCGAACTTGATGGGTTTCCATATACCCTAACCTGCCTGTTGGAAGTTCCACACAAGAGCAAAGAGCAGCAGTAACAGGTCTCTGGGAAATGGGCAGAGAGAGAGGGGCCCAGGGATGGGAGTTCAGTGGGAACAGCAGCATTGCCAATCCCAACTGTTCAAGAATCATGATCCAGCTGCCCCAAAACCAGGACACTTAAACAAATCTGGGGTTGTTTTTATTTGCTTTTTGGGGTTTTTGAATCTTCAGGGAACACTTTGGTCATGTTCAATACAATAAATAACTTCCAAATAGGGAGCACTGTAACAAGATTATGTATGGGCACCTGGAGAGCTCTCTCTCTCTCTCTCTCTCTCTCTGTCTTTATGCTTGAATATCAAACGTGGTGTCATATGTGAGTTGGCTCCTGAAGCTATGTGACATCAGTGATAACACTGATCCCTGTGACTCCTGTTAATGTCTTGTTGATTGCATTGATATTCTTCTGCTGCAGCACTCACCTTGACTTTCCAAGCATCAGGGCCAGCTGACTGCTCTGAAAATGACACCCCACATAGCCCCATGTATCGTAAAGAGGTGTGTGAAAGGCAGAAGGGGGCCTGAGGAAGCCCCAACCTCCCCTCACGTTCCTCTCACAAACACATGAAAATCCTAGTGGTTTAATTGTGAGTCTTGCAGTATTTGGTCTTTTCCTTAGAGCCCCGGCTGATGACATTTTGCTGTACAGACAGAGACAGCAGCTACTTACTGCACTAAGAGAATTAATAATGGGAGCAATAAATCCAACTGAAAATGAAGATATCCTTGTTGAAGTCACAGAGCTCACAAATTGGGTAAGTAGAATTGAGAAGCCAGGCAAGCTATGTGTTTGCATAGATCAAAGCAAATTAAAGTCCTAAAAAGAATTCACTACCAACTATCTAATATTGAAGAAATCTTACCTGACTTGCCAAAAGCAAAAATATTCATAGTACTTGTTGCCAAAGATAGATATTAACAATTGCTATTGGATAAGGAAAGTAGCTGCCTCACCACATTTTGGAACCAGCAGGTAGACTCAGCTGTTCAGAATGTCATCTGGGATCAAGCCTGCAGCAGAAGACTATCAACACAACCAGCAAAACTTACTAATGGGACTCACAGGGATCAGTGGCATAGCTGATGACAGTCTAGCACACAGACATGGAGACAGAATAGCGGCAGCTGTGGTAGATCATGACCGCAGCCTCATCTGTCTGCTAGAAAGACCTAGGGAAGTAAATCTAAACTGGATTGCACTGTCATGTTTTTATTGACTTCAATACTACGCATGGGACACGTGTTGACCTGCCATGGGCTACCACCTGATCTGAAAAGGTTGAGACAATATGGCAGATGCCCACACTGAAAGACATTAAATCAGTTTACAAAGCCTAATAATCTCTGAACTATCTGACAAAATTTATTTGAAGCCTTTCAGATGTCTGCAACCCCCTGGCATGATCACTGGACAAAGATGCTGTATGGAAATACTTACCTCAACATGATGCAGCTCTCACACATATCAAGGAGCTATCCCATCCTGAAATCCTGTGATGTGAATGAAGAGGAAAACATAGAATGCGATGCCAGTGAGATGGGGCTTCAGGCGTCGCTCCTGCAAAAGGGTCGACTGGTAGCATTTACATGAAGGTCACTGTAGTCAGTGGAACGGATATGCCCAACTGAAAAAGAATGTGTTGCAATGGTGTTTGCATGTGATAAGTTTGCGTGGCATATTAAAGAGCAGGAAACTGTTCAGGCAGAAAGTGACCATAAACCACTAGAAATCATTTTTAAAAAGCCAGGGCTGGTGGCCCCAAAACTCTTTCTGCTCACGCTACTGAAACTGCAGCACTGCACCTTAAAAATATGCTACCAGAAAGGGACTGAGATGTACCTCTCTGACTTACCCAGAGCATCCATGAGCATAAGAATTTGGCAACTGAACAAGAATATGACAGACATAGAAATCATCAACCAAGCGAGTTATGTGTCAGTTTCAAGACAGGAGGCCGGACTGAATCTGAGAACAAACTTTATAAGCCAAAGATTTACAAATGCTCATATCTATCATTCCATCAGATTTTCCAGACACCAGGGGAGAACACCCACCTGCCTCCCAACGATATCAGAACTACCAAGTTGAGTTGAGCATCCAAGGTGTCATCAGACATAAAGGCAATCAAATCACTGAGAACAAAATCTCTGTTAATAATACATCAGAGTCATTCTGGAACAGGAAATTGTCTCCAGAAAGCTAGAGCTGCCATATATTGCCCAAATATGGCCAAGCATATCAGAGAGCTGGTGAGCAGTTGGAATATGTGTGGGGAATATGCAGGCCAAGCAGCAAAAAGAGACAATGAAAATCAGCAACATCCCTAATAGATCCTGAGGCAAAGGAGGAATAGATTTTTTCACTGCAAACCACACAAACCACCTCATTATTGTAGACTACTAATCAGATTTCTGGGAACTGCATGAACTGTCAGACACTACCTCAAGCCCCATTATAGACAAAGCAATGAAATGTTTCTTGAGGCATCATGTCCCAAACTGGGTAGTTTCCGACAATGGACCCTTGCTGTGAGTTTGCTCAATTTACCTGGGAATGGGGATTCATTCGTACCACATCATCGCCATATCGCAAGTCAAATGGGAAAGCTGAGGTGGCAGTTAAAATCACCAAGACTCTATTATAGAAAGCTGCAAAACACAAAGAAAATATATGGCAAACCATCCTTGAATGGAGAAACACTCCCATAGAAGGCATTATTAGCAGCCTACTACACCTCTTGATGTCAAGACCCAACATGTAACTTGGTCCCTATAGTCCCAGCATTACTACAATGGACAGCAGTGAAAGGAGCAACAGACAAAATAAGGAAAAGAGAGGCAAAGGCCAAGGCGTCTTTTCATTGACAAGCTAAATACCTCTATCACAAGGTGACTGGCTCTTTAAGGGGTGATGGGTCCAGCCTCACCTGTGACACACTTGGCTTGCCTCCCCTGGTGGAGAAAATAAGCAAAGGCCCATGACGGCACCTCATGAAGGTAAATCAGGCCTTCTGCGGTGGCAATTAAAACAGAAGCCTAAGAAGCAGAGCTATGAAGCAAGGCTGGCTTCAACTATTGCACAGCCCCTGGAAGGACAACTGTGGAATGCCCTTAATAAGGGAGAAGCTATGAGGAAGGGCTGTGAAATCCCTTAGGAGATGGAATATTAATAAAGACTTAAGAAATTGGACTCCAAGAAATGGCGTATTATTTTCAGTAATTTGGGCTGCAAACAAGTTATTGAGGAGAAGCAGGAGGGAACTCAGGGCAGCATGCCTGCAGGGCCATGCTGTGCCACAAGGGGACATGCTCCAGAAGTACAACTGGAAGATCCTGTCAGGATCAAACTGTAGCTTTAGGACCAGTTGTGCACTGGAAGCAAGCTATGTGTATTGTATAGATAAATCTTTGTTTGTGTAACATAGTATTGAGTGGGCATATATTTCACCTAAATTGCAAATACATTTGCCCACTCCAAACAAGTCAAATACACGGATGTGGAAGATGGTAAAATATGCAGTGACTTGATTAGCAGGAAGAGGAAGGAATTCAAGTCAATGAGCAATTAATAGATGTCAGAATAGACTCTCAAAACAAAGACTTGCACTTGCTCCAACATCAGGCACCTGCAAGGTATACACAAGTCTTTCTTTCATGCCTTAGTATCGTACAACCCTGCAAAACACTTAGGAAATTACCTTAATTGCCAAGCAAGTTAAGAATTTGTAAATTAAAAATGAAAAGAATTGGTGTTAAGTTATATATACAATGCTATAGAGTGCATGGGGGTATAATGGAATGTTGGCTATATAAGCTGGTTATGGTATTCGTGTTTAACTTTGTTATCTCAGATAAGTGTAATAGAAGTGATGTTACAATAAATAACTTCTCAATAGTGGGTGCTGTGGTGTGATTATGTGTAGGAACTTAGAGACCTCTATACAGGAGAGAGAACATCATGTGTGCAGGAAGGACTAAAATCTGAATGTTGCACTGCCTTGGCATGCTTTCTTTTCATGCTTGATCGGTGAATATTTTTGAGCCGTTCTCTGCAACTCTGAGGGCAAGAAGCAGGCTTGTTTTATAAACGAAAGCTCAGATTCTCTTGTAATCACTTGTTTTAAGGAGCTGGGGCTTTAAGTAAAAGACCAAATATTGCAAGACTCAGGATTAGATCACCAGGCTTTTCATGGGGGTGGGGGCATGAAGAGGGAGTAGACTGGGGCTTCTTCTGGCTCCCTCTGCCTTTCGCACACATCTTTACACTATGTGGGGTGTCATGTTCAGAGTTGGTAGCTGACCCTGATGCTTTGGAAAATCGAGGTAGGTGCTGTTCAACCCATGGCTGCCTGTCCCAGCAGTCAGTCAGACAGGATATCTTGTATTCTGTTGGCTGCTTTGTAGATATAGCTCCCGTTTTAAATGTTACTTGTCTTTAAAGTGGTTAATACTCATGATCAGTTTTCCCTAAATAACATTGCAATTAAGAAATTCTGAGACAAGGTTAGGATTCAGGAATATCTGTGGACTGGTATTGACAAAGTTTTGTCTTTTTTCATATACAGAAACGGTTTCAATTTTTTCAAGGATTAGAAAAGTAGAAAATTCAGAACAACATCCTAGAATTGTTATTGAGATAAAATGAACTCTTCTGTGTAATTGGTGACGAGTGGACAAAAGGAATTTAATTTATCATTTGGAACTAAATATGACATTTTATTTTCATTTCCTTTTATTTTATTCATTCTCTGTTTAAAAGCAAAACATTCCTTTATAACTGAGTACAGCAGACGGAGCAGGTAGTGTCTCTGCAATGTGTTTTGCTGTTGCTGGTATAGATGCTCCAAAATCAACAGATAAATGTATGATGTCGGAAATCTTTCAGGATTCTTTTTTAGTGCATTCCACTGCTGGATAAAGGCAGGTGTTGCTACATATGCTTATCTTTTACACAAGACTGTCTGGTTGGAGCTGCTATACAGTCTAGTTGCCAGGTGTTATACAAACAAGAATACATATATGATGTAATTCATAAGCTACTCAGGTTAAAGCTCATGGTGTCTCTCTGAAAGAACCCAATATATAAGGGATTTGGGAAAGAATAAATCTGAGGGATTTTTAATAACATAACTCATACCATGTATACAAACTGCTTGATATTTAAAATTCACCCACCCTGCTATTTATGGGGGTATGCTTTGGGGATCTGTTCTCCCAACACTGTGTGTGTGTTGGAATATATCAATAGTTGTAATATTTTTATTGCAACAATGCTGAAAGACTTGAATGAGGATTCTTGATTTTAATTTGATTGGCATGATCCTTGCCCCAAAGTTCTTACAATCTATGAGTCTAACTGCATAATTCCCCACTATTATTAGAGAGAATTATAAAGGGAAAGTTATTTCTCTCCAAAGGAAAATAAATCCTTAGCTTTGGGCTTGTTTTCATCTTTTTTAAAGTTCCTTAGTAAATAATTCTGCATTGGCCTTGTTCACTGCTGCAACACCCATAAGGAGGCTGTGATAGCAAGAAGTGCAAATTAGAGCAGCTCTCAGTTTGCCCTGTTCTGTACTGAAGCAACCCTCAAACCCTCACAATCAGGAAGGAGCTGTACAGTTGCCTGAAGTCCTTATACTGACCCTAATTTGTTAGGGCCTGGGCCTCTGAATTGCTGAGCTCCCTTGACTTTGATTACGTCTCCAGTCATGCTCAAGGCCCTCGCAGCTCACAGGATCAGGGTCATAATTTGTATATGGACCAAAAGTTCTCTAAGGACAAATACAGATGACTGTGTGTTGGATTTTAATCTCTGAATTACTGGAATTTGTAAAATGCCATGCAATAAAACAATTCCTTATCGAGAATACTTCAGGAGCAACATATGCATTATTTATCTTGGCAATGGTGTGAAATAAACAGAATTCCAGAAACTTGTTTGAGGAATGCCCACTCCAGATATTTGTTGAATAATAACTGTTGTATAAGGCTTAAACTTCCCTGCTTTAGCCCAGTGTCATCTTTGTTGGATTCTCAGATTCCTGAGATGTGCATATCTAGTATAATTCTCTTTGAAAAACTTCAGTATCTTAGTAAATCAACAGTTTTGCACAGAGATAGCTGTTAGCCTGGCAAAATTCATAGTTTATTCTACTTTTTGGCACTATGGGTACATATATTTAAGTGCAGGGGTGAGTCCTGAGAGTTGGGGATATTGACAAGATTTTCAAAAGTAACTAGTGACTGAGTATCAGAGGGCAGCTCTACACTACAGTCAGGATCGATGCTCTGAGATTGATCCACCGGCGGTCGATTTAGTGGGTCTAGTGAAGACCCGCCAAATCGACTGCAGATCGCTTTCCAGTCGACCCCTGTACTCTACTCCCAATGAGAAGAGTAAGATAAATCGACGGGACCCTCTACCGTGTAGTCCCTGTGGCAACTCGACCTAAGTAAGGTATGTCAACTCCAGCTATGTTATTCATGTAGCTGGAGTGGCGTAGCATAGGTCGACTTACCGCAGTAGTGAAGATATAGCCTCAGGTTTTGGGTGCTTGCTTGATTCATCTTAAAAGGGCCTTGTTTTCAGAAGGTTCTAAACATCCACCCTCTGAAAATCAGGCCCCTTACTGTGTCTTATGCTGGATCCTCTCAATCACTAGTCACTTTGGAAAATCTTAGCCATTAAGTCTCATGACAAGAGGTTCAATACTGTGCAAATATTTGCTGAGTTTTTAAATGTCTTTATGCAACTAGTTTTTCCGTCCTTTTTCCTTGAAAAATAATCATAACTTTTGTTAATTTACAAATGCACATTCCCAAACAACATCAAGGACTGTGCTTTTTTTGCTCTTGGTCTTTCTAATTATGGAAAGCATGAGAAAGCTAACCTTCCCTTTCCTCACCCTCCTTATTGTACAGTAAAAGACAGTATTCTTGTCTGCTGGAGTTCAGACAATGTCATGCAAAATGGGGGGGGGGGGGGAGAGGGAACAATGGCTGGAGCTGTTTCTGCCCATCCTTCCACACTGTGTGAAAGGGGCAGAGTTTGGAATATTGCATTATTTCATGGACTAATCTAGCACCAAGATTTTTTAAAAAAAGTCGAATCTGAAGCTCCTAAATCCCTTTGTAGACACCTACAGCAAAAAATCTGATTCAAATGTGCTGAACACCCAGCAACTTCCATTGTGTCCTTTGGGAACTGCAGGATGCTCAGCTCTTCTGAAAATCATTCCAGTTACATAGGGTTTGTACACACATAGATGTTGCACCGATTAAACTTACATTGGTTTATTTAAAACAGTGCAACTTTCTATGTAAACCGGGCCTTAGCTGCCTAAATTTGGATTTAGAAGCCCAACTTTAGGTTCTGATTCTTGAAAATGTTGGCCTACAAATCTAGGAATTTTCTGCTATAGTGCTAGCTTGTTAGTGAATTTTCAGCTAAAGGATTTTTCTTATATGAAATCTGAATAATGTTAGGTGCATTAGAATGTCTGTCTGTCAATGTTTATTCTAAATAAGAGAAAGTTAAGGTATAAGTATGAAGATGGTGTTTACTTTCCCATAATGCCCCCATTTTTGCTGACATTCTGCATTTCTATAAAATGCACCTTTTTTTGCTTTGTATAATTTTGCGAGTGAATATGATTGGACCTTTTTTCTATGTTGCTAAGCAAGTTTTCATTATTTTTAAATGGGGTTTTAACAGGGACACAGTACTAGGAACAATTTTAAAAATACTTCAGGAACCGAAAATGGGTTTGGAAACACTGACCTTTCTGCACTCTGCAACTCCTCTTTATCTTCTTTCTCACAAAGTTTATTTGTTGATTCTGAAGGAATTAAGCTGATAAATGCAGTTCTCAGGTAGCCCCTCTGTGACATTTTAACCCAGGTTCAAAGCCTCTGTTGTAGTTCAGCTCCCTGAGAGAAGCTTTGATGTTCTTACACTCATTCAGCCCTCATTGACTATTGTCCCAACTATTTACCTTTGTGAGGTTTTGGTGAAGTTTTTTTGGGGTGGGGGTTAATGGGGTAGCCTAGGATACAGCCGAATATCTTAAAGCAGAACGTTGTTTGCTTTGAGATGCTAAGAGAGACGTTAATCACCTGTGATCTGTCATATACCTCAGCATAAATTGCAGGGTCAATATGCAGCATCCATTTTTCTCTTTTTTATCCCTTTCATATTTCTTTTCACATTGTAAGCAGGGATACAGGAACAATTTTTATAATGGGAGTGTTGAAAGCAGAAACCCTGTGTTTGGTTGTTCTTACTACTTCAAGCCAGAAGGTGTTGCTGTACCTCAGACCCCTAGTTCTATCATCCTGACTGTAAGAATAACTTGCATGAGTTGATCATGTATTTGGCAAAATATTTGTCACTGTACTCACACTAGTTAGCCAATGCCAAATGAATCCACTGGGAATACTTGTGTGAATAAAATGAATGAGATTTGATCCATAATGTAGGTCAGTGGGAGCAGAATTGTGTCCAAATGTGTTCTTAAAGCTAAGCTAAGCTTAATATACCATGATTTGAGAGTTTAAAAACAAACAGATACTAGAACTGAATATATTCCACATATCCAGTAAAGAGGGTTCAATTCTTCATCAGTAATTATGCTGAATTCATGAGCAAAATCTCACCTTGTATGAACAGGAGTAACAGTGAGGGACAAATCTTTTGACACCCTCTTTTCCACCTAGTGTAGTCCCTGAATATTAGACACATGATTTCTAGTCTGATAATGAAGCAAATTGTTCATTAGAACATGGTTTTAAAATTCTGGATTGCAAAAGACTAATCTGGTCATATGACTTTTTGGTAGGACTTGGGGGTTACAGGTGTATAAAAAAATTGAGAGAATGTGCAAACTTGCTTAGAAAATCAGCTTCAGGTGGGTTTTTTTTCTTAAGATTTGATTCATATTTAAATTATTAGAATCAGATTCAGAAAAAATATTGAAAAATAGGTTTTTTCGTCCCTCACAGCTTCAAATACTAGTTGACACACACAATTCTATTTATGCACAGCTAGTGACAATGCTGCAATGAGATCTGCTCTATACAGTAAATCTGAAACATCATGGTCCCTGACTGCTTCATTTGAAATAAACAGGGACATCTGACTTTTGTCCGCAATGAGGTAGGTCATTGACACGTGCAGTTTGTATCCCAGGCTGAAAATCAGATTGTGGGGGTTTAGACTGATTTGAGAACTCCAGACGAAATGCAAATTGCTAGGTTACAATCTTTTCATTAATTTCCCCCCAAAAGGAAGGCTCTCTCTGATATTTTCTAAGGATGCAAATTAGTTGCATACCTTCTCCTTGCCTCCCGAGACCAATTTTTATCTGAAATCTGTGTGGGGTTTTGTTACTAGACTTGTGCAAGAAATAAAGACCTGAAGATAACTCAGTGACTTTAGTGAAATTGTGAAACAATATATAGAGAGAATATATTTCTTGTCACTCTGTTTAAAACAATATTTATTAGTAAGGGTGAAGCAATATATCAGAAAAGTTGTTCACACTTTGTGGTAGGCTCTCCCTGCAGCTTTGTATTACCAAGCCCCTGAAATCTTGAATTTTCACAAATGTTATTAAAATGATAATCCAGCTATAAAAGCACGTGAAATCAGGAAAATTAACACTTTACAAGTTAAAACAACTTTGCACTAACATAAATCTAATTTTGCATAAAATGGTCTTATTCTCATGGAAAACAGTCCCATTTTGCATCAAAATTTCCATAAAAATGGGACCATTGAATGTTTTGGTTTAGGCCATCTCCAATAAATCTGCACCTGGAGGGGGCAATCTCTGCATGGAGCTTTCACCTTTGTGTTGGAGAAGAGCTCTTCAGCACTATAAACTTCACTTCCAGAGCCCATGAAGGGTACTCTCTGGTGTAGTCTAGTCCATGCCAGAGATAAGGCGAGCTTGGGAAATCAGAGTGGATAGCAATGGAGCTGCATTGCTAGGGATCTCAGAGAGACTCCAGAGGCCAAAGCAGGTGCAGTCATTGAATCCTGGGCTCCCAGAATCCATGCAAGTCAGTGGGGATTTGCCAGGTTTGGCAGAAGTGGACCCTGCAGTCTTTTCCCAGCAGAAACAAATCTTCCTCTGCTTTCTCACCCAAGATGGGACAATGTGGAGGAAATCTTCATGAAGGACTACTCATGTAAATTTCCTGTCTGTAGGTTTTACTGCAGGGTAGGGGATGATCTTTGAATTGTATTGCAAGTATCTTGTACAGCTCTAATATTTGCAGTAATAGATGAATTTTTTATCATGAAGGATTTCAAAGCCTTGTGCAAATCATATGTAAAGATATTACTTTACTGACCACAAAAATACAGGTGGAATATGGTTGCAGTTTGATGGCAGGCAACAACACTACACAATAGTTCAGAACATAAAGTCACGAAGAATAGTGTAATTCTTTGTAAATGAAATTACATCAAGGCAGTAGAAATTACCCAAATTGGAATTTGTCCAGGTCACCAGTGCCCAATCCCTTATTCTTGAAAAGTGAAATAAAAAAAATGTTTTCAAATGATCTTAAAATGATGTCTTATCCAAATTCAGGACACTAAAAACATTTTTGAAATATTTCTTAATTTATGTTTTTGACAGTGGTTTTATATTCTATAGTATTTTTGTGTGTACACATTGATCTAATAAAAGGAATAATTTGATCTGCCTTTTCCACTCATTGATTAATTGAATGTGTATAAAAAGTTAGTTAATTATGGATTATACACTAGTTTGTCTCTACTTTGTACAAATGTAGAGACATTGAGGCCACTTATTTTGATGCCTAAATATAGATTTAGAAGCCTAGTTTTAGGAATCCCCCCGCACCTCCAAAATCATGGCCTTTCTGTATAGTGCATGCAATTATGCTTTTTTATACACTCATATTCAACAAGTTACTGAATTGAATAGTCAGGTATAATTATTCCTTATGTTAGACTAATGCATGTTTTAATAATATACATGCTGTCAGTACAGAAAAGGTCATTACTTCAGATACTGCAAAAATACTTTTAGAAGTCACTTCACTGCACTCAGAGAAACCTGTAACTGTAGGTAAATGTGCTGCTATATAAAAGGAAAAATAAAATTAGCATACAAAGGACCTTTGATGTGTTAGATGCTGCTCTCAACCTGTCATACTGTGAAAAAGCTCTTAGGAAGAGTTTTTCTAATTTGTTTGTTCAATGTTAATTTCTAGGACAGGACTTTGAGAGGCTAGGCTAGGGATCAGCAAAACAAAACAAAAAGCTATAAGCAAGGCTATAAATAAATATTACTTTAAAAATTTTTTTAGTACTGTCAAATAAGGTGGAGAACTGAAAATTCTCCAGATTATTGCACTTTCCATTAACATCCTATTATTCTAATGCAATTTGAGCAATTAGTAATTTGTATATTATCTTTTAATGATTTGCCTCTTCACTGTCACCTGCTAGTCAAAATAGAAGTGACTAATCAAATTCACCTTCAGAAGAAAAGCAGATTTTGCTCTAATACCAAAAATTAGTTCCCAAAATGAGAGTTAAAAGTAAAGGTTTGGAGTTTGGTTTGACTTCCTCTCCTTTAATTTTCTCTTGGATTGCCAGCTTTTGCTTTCTCCACTCCACTGATATCATTCTTTCCAGTGTTGTTACTAACCCCCTTCTGGTGTAGTCTAATGCTCGGTCTATCCTAGAACAAAATCTCTTTTTGTTCAAGAAGATCAGCCAGAAGGACCTAATGATGCAGTGACTTCCATGGTGGTTCACCAGAGTGGTGAGAGAAAGAAGGCTTGGGATCAATACCCAGATCTATTCATGGAATGTAAGTCAGAGAGTTCAGAGTCATATGAGCTGTTGTCCTCTTACTGGCTTGTTGCGTGACCTTGGGTATGTCAGTTAGTATTATTTTGTCCAAGGTTCCCCCCATCTGCAAAATATGTTTAACTTTTGTGAAGCGCTTTGAGATTGTCAAGTGGAAAATACTGTATAAGTGTGTGGTATTATGATGATGGATGGGGAGGCTGTGTTTGAAGGGAGTCATGATGGGCTCTTTCTTTGTGAACCTCCTCATTTACCTGGAAGAAGACAGGTAGATTTAAGTGAATTTGGTGTCTGTCTCTTTCTGAATTATAGAAATCTTCAGACTGTGTGGCTCATCCAATCACTAGGGAGGAACTTGCCACTCTGCTGGGACATCAGGTAGGGAATGTGCAAACTTGTTTCTGCCTCCTTTGATATCATGCCCCAGTACCTGATACAGGTGGCTGAGCTACCTGGAGTTCCTTATCTAGCCTTTAGGGAGGGGGTGAGGTTGAATGGTCATCATATAACGCTTGTGTGACTGCCTCAGAGTAGGGTCTGTACCCTTCAGCATCTTCTCAACCTCGTCCTTAACAGAACCCTCGTCTCTTCAGACACTTGTCCCATCTAGCTGGGATATACTCAAGACACCTCTCCCATTTAGCAATATGGGGAAGACAGTGTGGTTTTCCAATCCCAAGTGAAAACCCCTATTTTGAAGTATTTTGGGCTGTGCAGGTAGATTTTGAGTTGGAATGATTGTTTTCTGGGAAATGGTCAGAAAAATTATGTATGTATCTGAGTCTGCATTCTACTTTAAGACATAAGCAGGTTTCTTTTGCTTTTCAAATGTCAACAGTACAGTGGTTAAAAATTGGTTCTTGGAAGACAACTTTCTCTAAGACTAGTATGTCATGCTATTTATGTAAGTAACCAGTACAACACGTACAGTAAAGTAACGAGGATAGATTTATTGATTCTGGCTGCAACCAATTAAAACATAACCTTGAACACTTTGTGATGTTCACAGTGAGGTTTCCAATTACTTCTGGTGCCAATGTACAGTATCTGATTCATTACATCATTGTATTTAACAGTCCACTTTTTAAACAAAAATATAATTAACAGAATTATAGGCTTTTTTCTACTAAAATGTGTTTCACTGACATACAGAGAACTGAATATAGTAACTTTTTCATGTTACTTTGGCATCAAACTCTCTCATAAAAAGGAATCTTTTTATCTGCCTTGTAGAATTTCAAATATCATGGGGCAGCTCTTGATCTGATAATAGCTTTCTTAGGCCCTACCTATACTGTGTGCAGAGTCATGTTAAGTGTAATTAGGCTTTGACACACTTATCTGGTGTAGTTCCAGACAGGCAAGGATCCACGCTTCGATGTAGCCACTGCCATCAGCAATCAATATCTCTTGTCTTTACATCATAATTATTCTAATCAAATGATCCAGTCTAGGCAACTACACATTTTAATATTGCTTAGTATATTTTTTAAAAAATTAGTTGTTCTGTGACAGTAACCTAATTATTTACTGCAGCAACATTATAATGTCTCTTTATTTTAGAGCTGTATGAGGAAATTTGAGCCCTCTTTCATAGATCCTCTCTTATCATTGCGTATCTCTTTGTTGTGAGTCTGGGTCTGATCCAACAAACACGACCTGTGTCAAGTGCATACATAGCAGGCCTGGCAGATACTCTTACCTGGCTTGCTCAGTGAATCATCCACTTGTATTTATCAAAGTACCTGATTCCAAAGAGCCCTACAATTCAGTAGCTCTCAAATGTAATTTTTGATAGTCTTTTTAGTTTAAATCTCTAGTAGTGGGGGAAATAATTTCACTTCAATTTGATGAACGAGAAAATGGGTAATGGCATAAGTGTTAATCATTTCTAGGTAACCATAGGCAGCACAGATATTTTTTCGTTCAGTTAAGGAAATTGTGATTTGTTATAATAAAAATACCAGGTCTCAAGTTTCAGCTAATATGTTTGACATATTTGCAGTTTAGTGGGACCTACAGTTCAAGTATTAGATTGTAAATTTCTACTTTAGCTACAGAATAGCACTCAGTGGGATATAAATATGGGTCCAAATCTGGCCGCCTTTGCTCATATAAGTTTTACTGATACCATTGAAATCAATGACAAAGCTCCTGTTGACTTCTGTAGCGCTAGGATTTAATTCTAATAGCATAATAACATCAGAATTTTCCCCCATAACTTGCTCTATAGTCTCTCCAAACATTTCTCTACAATGTTATGTTGTTAGTGTTCCTGACCAAAGGATCAGTGAGGAATAATGTACTTGATTAATTTATCCACTTTTCTATTTGCAAGTTGTTTATGAGCAGCTTGTGTTTTATTATTCTGTTAATTTGAAATGATTTGCCAAATGATGTCTACAAATATTTTCAAGACTGTAGATTGTTTGCAAGCATTCAGTACTCTATATTCAAGTATGTTGGTTATCTTAACTGATGGACACAGCACAGGGGTTTCATTGTTGCTTCTGTTCCTTAATTGGATGAACTAAACTCTTTGAATCAGATGTCAGTATGAATACTTGTATTTGAATTCAGAATCCTCTTTTCATGAATATTCTCTGAAATTTGTTTAATTCACTGTTTCTGCAACCATTTCTGCCAATAAATTTGCTCACTAGAATATTTGAAGAAAGTGAACATAGAAGGTGTATAACACAGCCTAAGTGAATTCTAGTTTTTATCTGAGCAAATATTTGAATATATTTTAAGATATTTATCCAGTCCTAGTACAGAATGAATTGTAAAAAGAGGCAGAGGCATTTGATCTTATAAATGAGGTGTTCTTAGAACTACTGTTGTCTGTGTTGATCTTGCAGCTGTTAGTTTTAGATTTTTAAGTAATCCTACAATATTACATATACACATGATATATATTATATTATATTATATTATATTATATTATATTATATTATATTATATTATATTATATTATATGTTGCTGCTTCTTTTGTGATTCAAAAGCAGCAGTACATACAGAGGTCTTAATAGCTAGCTCATCAATATTAAGGTGCAAAATGGAGTTTATTCTGCTCATGCAGCATCATCACAGTATTCACTTATTTCTCGTTGTGGAATCTTTTTTGTTGATGGTACTGGAATCATAAAGAACCCAGCCTGACTTTCAGACTGAGTTTGTGTAGCTCGCAGCTAGAAAAAAAATCTACATGTAAACTGAGCAGTTTTGATTCAAAAATAATTGAGAAACTGTAAACATGGATATTATGTCATTTTTACAAAGTCACTCTTTTAGAGTAGAATGACACTTTACATTTCTTCCCCCCAAAAAACTTACAAAAATAGTTTAGGGACATATTCTCCACCACTCTCCTCAGAAATATATGTCAATAGTCTACATGAATTGTCCAAAATAATTCAGCTTATAAATGTTTTAGTATGGTGCTTTGGGTCATTGTCATAGATGCTATAACATAAGGCTAACTACCAAGTGTTCTGTACTTTAATTATTCAGTGGAAAAATCTGTTCATCGAATATTTCACAATCTTATTTACTCAATAAAAAGAGCTCACTTGAGAGATGCCCATAGATTTAAACTTAACAAGCAGTAATGTTCGATGGTTTTTCCACATGCCCTACCCATATCTGTATGTGGTTTAGTAACTAAGTAACTTTATCTTATCTTTTTTTTTTTTCTTTTTTGTATTTCAGATTAATTTGGTGCTCCTGAAAGTAAGGGACTGATTGTACTGGCTAGATAGTAGCATAGCATAGGGCCCAAACTCAAAGAATTGGAAAACTGGTAGGGAAGCTAAGGTGGAATCGAGTGAAAGCTATGTGTATTTTAACAGGTATTGCACGTTTCCAAAAGTGGCGGCAGAGCTGAATTAATTATAAAAAACACTTAATTTAAATAAAGTGAGTTTTGACTAACGTATTTCAGAGTTGCTACATGGGCTTTGGTCTGGACAGCAAACCTTAAGAATTAGGTTTAGTTGTTCAACAGTTGCCCCAGGACTTGAGAACCAAGTCTTTTTTGCTTCTTAGGCCTTATCAGTACTTGAAATTAGACCAATGGCCACTAGTGGCCAACAACAGGTATAGTGGCACTGAAGCAGACTTGGGATATACACAAGGAAAGCTGTGATCTCAACTGGTGAAGCTTACTTTTGCTTGGAACTATGGTAAACTTAGCCAATGAAGTTTGTGATTTTTCTTGTCTATGTTGCAGGTTTGTGCTGGTGCAGTGACACTGGTTGCTTGTCAGCAGTAGCTGAATCCCAAAATATATAGACAAGATCTTAAAGAAATGTATTATTTAATAATTAGTTAAGAAATGGGTACCTATGACCAATCATTCTTTAAATAAACAAACAAAAACCCAACACGCAATAACAAAGAAGTATCTGAGCCAGGTCTACACCAGAAACTGTTGCCGATATAATAATATCAGTTAGATTTTTTTAATGATATTTCTATATTGGCAAAAGCCCTAGTGTAGATACCATTATACTGCTATAAAAACACTTTTTTCACCTATATAGGCTGCATCGGGTTATTCATTTCTTGTCCCATGTGACTAGTTGATGCCTGGGTCCAGTGTCTCCTGTCTATAAGATGGGGAGAGGAGCATTTAGGTGTGAGTGGGCCCACACCCACCTATTCCCTGTGCTTCATTAGGTACCAACATCCATCAATCTATTCCCATACATGGCGCCTGTACCTGGCAGCTGTTGCTTAGCACCAATAGTGGTTGTAGATAGGTTGCTCTGTGGTCTCTGCTGGTAGCAGGTTGGTCATACTATGGTCTCTGTCTGTGGGGTGATTAGTTTGTTGAGGCTGTGGGCTCCCTCTGGTGGAGGCTGAATGGTCTGTCTGTCTGTCTAGATTCTTATACAGGAATTATCATGGTCTCAGAACATCTTTAAAGTGACATTACTATCAACCACCATATGACGGAATGCATCTTCTTGGATTGCTGAGATGGGCTGTGCTGGCAGTCTTCCCAGCTGGAGCAGAGGGCTAAAACAGAGAGCAGTTTCCCTTAGATGGCAGTGGTGATTTGGAGGGAGCATCTAATAGATGTTTGGGCCCTGTATGAGATGAGTTTGATGCATTTCAGTTCCAGCTCCCACATCACTAGGGTGACAAGATGTCCCATTTTTATAGGGACACTCCCGTTTTTTGGGACTTTTTCTTATATAGAGGCCTATTACCCCGCACCCCCTGTCCTGTTTTTTCACAGTTGCTATCTGGTCACCCTACACATCAGTAACTCACCATCATGCTTTGCACTACCTGGCCAAATGAATCAGTATATACCTTACTCAGTTGATCTCATGCCTATAGGTGTTATATTCTTCCTGCATTTACAGCATGATGCTTTGAAGTAATTGGTGGAGATCAGCTCTGCTCTTCATAGCATGAATATGACTGCAACTATACTGCCAAACTAAAATGCTATAGTTACCTTCATTGCTTTATGAATCCAAAGTGCTCCAGGTCTTGCCATATAGGACTGCTGAGTTTTCTCCATACTACACATATGCACTGGGTAAATTCTTTCCGAAAGCAGCTTCATCTGGATCTGTGACAACGGAACCTCCACTACCAACTGTTCTAAGTTGTTCGGTTTTGTGATCTAGACTTATATTCTGTATGGACCAGAAGTTGACAGCAAATTCATTTTTATTTGTGACACCATTGGATATGAGCCTAAAACACCAGAACTTGAAAGTCCAGTGAATTAATCATGTGCTTTAGCCTCTGAACTGAGGTTAAGACAGTAGTTTCATCTTGAGCCAAGCGGTCTAACTTGTTGGAATTAGTAAACTGAGTGAAGATAGTGGGTAAAGACAATCTACTTGAAGGTTATTTGCACTTGGAGTGGGGGAATCTATCTTTCTTTTTTTCTCAGGGTAGCTAATGAGTGGGTTTTGTTTATGTTCCTCTTTTCTAGCTTGTGGCTCCATGTGATAATTGCTGTCTCATCCCTTCTGCAAACACCCTTCAAAGAGTACTGGGCAAATATGAAAGGTGATGCTGCAGGGAGTGGACACAGGGGTTTTTCAACCCCCTGACTTTCTTCAAACACAAATAGATCATGGAAGGGAAGTAAATGCAAACTTGATTCAGATGATTTCTAGAAAAATCTAAAACCCAATTAACGAGTGACGAGTTTAAAATACCTCAATGGCCCAAATTATTTTGGAAGCTTTTGCAATTGTTACTCTTTTTTGAGAGACTTCTCGGCTGCTTTGGCCATAATCTTATGAGGTATAGTGTTACCTCAGCTCCATCTGACCAATGAAAGTTGAGGATGCTTAGAACATTGCAAATAATGTTGGGTTCTTTGTAAAGAAACATTGAGCTTGACTCTGCATCCAGTGAAGTCAGTAGATGTTTGGCCATTGAAATCAGTAGGAATTTGGCAATTGACGGTAATGTGAAACAGATCAGTTTTACTGTTTAAGTAGAGTTTGGGTGCAATTATGTATGTTCCCTTTTTAACAATATGTATTATTTCACTGTAACTATTAAAACTTGGAAACTATTTGTTTGGAGTTATATTGAAGTTAATAAGATGAAATAATTCACTGTTTTGATACTTAAGAACTACGAAAAACTACAGAAAAATTCATAATTTCCACAGTAACAAAAATAAGAAAAGAACACCTTTCTGATTTTTCATACTCCTGTATTTAATTCTTTAGATATAAAAAAAGTCAGAGCTCAGAATGGTTTAAATTACTCTGGAATCACAACATAAAAACAAAACATTCTCAACCATGGTGCACCTGTTGTGGGTTTCATTTGTAACCAACAGCATTAAATGGATTCTTGTCCAAATCTCTTGGGTATACATAGCTCATCTGGAAATGTAAAAATAGTTGTTTTTTTTTCATGAGAGTTCCAATATTTCTAATTTCTGACCAAGAAATACCCCAGAAAATCTTTTTTATTGTTATTATTGTATTTCAGCACTTTTTCAGAACCAAAAAAGCAGTGGTTTATTGGAAAATGAAAAATATTTTTCAGTCTAAATACTATCCAAACTGTAGATTTATTTCTGTTTTAGCTTTAAAGATTTAGAGCTTTTCTTTTTTCTTCTGATCTCATGCTTAGCCCTAGTGACTATCACAACAAAAAAAAGATGATAAGTCATCTAAAGATTTGAACCAATGATCCCAAATTTTGCATTTTTGTTGGTACCACTTACAAACTTCAATTAAAATACTAGCATCAGATCACTTGTTCTGTAATTTAAATAACTGCACAATAGAATGGCAACTACTTCATTCAAAACACGTTTCCTTTTTCCCTGTGTAATAGATGAAAATTTCATTTAGACACAGCAGAGAGGATTTAACATATATTGCAAAAGTGTCACTGTCTACCAAAGAAAGCAGTGATAAACATACAGTATGGGGTTATCAATAGTACAGCAAGCTTTGCAGTGAACTTTGTAGATTCATTATTGTCACTTTTGAGTGAAATTAGTTTCCTCTTTTATAGCACAGACCTTACACTATATATTTTGTAAATGGAATCCAGATCAACTTTTCACTTTCACAAGGTTACTTTAATCGCATTTCTCTAAGCTATAAACTAAGCAATTTGTTAACTGAAAAAGTTCTAGTACATGGGCTAGATTCTGATAGTAGGTATAGTTGCATAAATCTGGAGTAGTTCCACTGGCATCAGATTTATACAAATGTAAGTACAAGCAGAATATGGCCATATGTGTGGGGTTTTTAAAAGTATTTTTACTGAGTGGTGATTTGCAAGGTGTAACTGATTCTAGGGGAGGGTTAATCTTGTGGCTTTTAATTTGTTTTTAAAGTTTGTGACTGTTTTTTGGAGTTGTGTTTTTAAAATTGTAATTATTTGTTGTATTATACACGTTAGCCTTCAACTTGTATGATATATTAAGAATAAGAATTTTAAAACTCCTAACTTTCACAGCTTTGTTTAAGTGAAACTGGGATTGGCTAATAAATTAAGACATACGTCCATTTTGACAGCCACTTTTAGTGTGTGTTTGAGTGTGAAATCTAATTTTCAGAAGCAGAAATGCATTTAAAAATCTAACTTTATTGATGGTAACATTCTGCAGGCATCCCAAATCTTCCACTACCTTTCAGTCTTTCAAAGACCAGTTCCCAAATTGAAGGACAGTGGGATGACAGTGTGGTAAAAGAAAGTTTACAAAATGTATTCAAATTGAATAAGAATAAGCTAACTGATACATTTAAGAATAAAATGAAGGATGAGTCTTGGGACTAGATGTATCTATCACCAATTTGGAGTTGCTATTTGTGGGCCTGATCCTGCCCACAATCAAGTTAATTACAGTTTTGACAATGACTTGGATAGAACTACCTTGGCTCCGAATATAATAGGTAGCTTGGCTTTAAATATAATTGATCAGGGTTAAAACTTTCAAAAGAACCTAAAATTCTCATTATCTAGGCACTTATTTCACTTTTAGAAATGGCACATTAGGCTGCTAAGTCATTTAGGCACTTGAAAAATTTACCTCAGATCTCAGGGGAAAAAAAATATCTCCCTTTTGTCCTATCTCTGCTTTAGAATTGCTTCATATGCCTGGACCTAGCCATTTCTGTCAGCCTCTTCTTCAAAAGCATCTGATGCCCCGCATTTTAAAAATAAAAACGGATTGGCTATAACGTTCTCAAATCCCCAGAGAAGAAGGAAAAGGGAGAAGCTCTTTGGCACCCGAAGTCTTCCAAAATACCCAAGATTTGACTTGAACTGATCAAAACAGCTTCCCAGAAAGTCACTTCCCTCCAAAATCGGCTCCTTGCCTTTCCCAGAGAAGGAGTGTAATGCTCCCAAGAGGAAGGAGGGGGGTATTATATTCTTCTCTGTGGTGTTAGCACCAAACCCAGTGGGACACGTACACTTGGCTAATGTGTGACTGGATTTGGCACCGCGTGTAGCAAGGAGGGGGCGGTGTAAATCCCGAGGAATCCCCCTGGAGTCAGTGGAGTCTCTCTGTGGTTACCCCGCAGTAATGGCAATAGAAATCTGGTCCAATGTGTCTGGTTGCAACTTGCCAATTGGTAACAGCGCAGAACTGGCCGGTGCAAGGGGAGCTTCTTTGGAAGCTGGCAGGCAGGAGAGCTGGGCGGGAGAAGGGCGCCGCTCCGGCCTTGGGAAGGCGCTGGCGGAGCCGCAGCTCAGGCGGGTCTCCACTCCTCAGTGCCTCGCCCTGGAGGAACCCGCTCCGTGCCGGTGTCAATGGGGAGCAGCCCGAGGGAAGGCCGGGGGAGGTGACACCAGTGTGAGAGGGGGGCGGAGCCGAGCCCCCGGCTCCTCAGGGAAGCGCCGGCGGGGACTCTGAGGGGAAGGACCCGGCAGCCCCGCGGCGCGGGCCGGGCAAGGAGCGGGAACAGGCGTTTCCTCCGTCCCAGCCCCACGGGATCGGGCTGCAGTCCTGCCCGGCACCAGAGAGCCAGGGACGGCCGGGGGGTGGGGTGCACAGAGGGACGAGCCAGCATCAGCTTCCCCTCTCCTGAGCACGTCGCCCTCCCTCCCAGCCGCGGCTTCCTTGAGCTCTGGGCTCTCTAGCGGCGGCGGCTGGAGGTGGTGAGGGGGTCGATGTACCCGCTGGGCCGGGCGCCTGATCTAACCCGCCCGAATCGCGCGCAACAAGGCGGGGGCTTGTCAGACCCAGAGCTCCGGCAGAGGCGCTTCCCCAGAGCAGTTTGCCTTGGGCGGTCCGTGCAGCGCCCTGCACATGCACGTGGAGGAGTGTGCGTGGGGGGCAAGCCCGGACCTGCCTGGGTGGGGGAGAGAGAAGGCGCTTACCTTGGGGGTAGAAAGTCCCTTCGCGGACCTGTGCCCCGACTACGCTCTGCACAGGCCCTTCTTTCCTTCCTAGCCCGAAGGGGAGACGATCTCTGGCTGTTAGAAAGATGAGGGGGGAAGCCCCACACCCACCACACTTGTATGTGTGCAAGGACGTGATTGTTTTAGCAGCTTGTTCTCCGAGCTATTGTCTATTCAGACAAACTACCAAGCTCTAAACACAGCTCCTGGCGCTCACTGTGTGTGTGTGTGTGTGTGTGTGTGAGAGAGAGAGAGAGAGAGAGAGAGAGAGAGAGATTCCTCTTTTGATAGTTTAAACTGACACACACCAACCAGCTGAAACACACACAAAGCTACTGGGGAATATACTTTAAAATGAATCATCCCTTCCGCTTGATTCAACGTGTCGCAAAGAACAAATTGTTCTAGTTTTGTTCTTGTGTCTTCCCCTCTTATTTTTCTAACGTGACAGCCCCAAAATGGCATTTCGCTCCGTCGCAGTGTTTTCGGGCAGTGGTGCTTTGATAGCTGTGAGCATCGCCTGTAAGTGCTGTACCGAGGGGCACGATTGTTCTTTCTAAGTACACACACACACACACACACACGCACACAAAGTTCTTGTCTTGAGAAACAGCGCGATTTGCAGGAAACCCTCCGGATGTTTGCTGCTTTTCATGTGGCATTTGTGGTCGACCCTGATAACGCTGGGAGCACCACTTCCAACACCACATTTTGTAAAGGAACTGAAATAGAAACACCATCTTTGCTGAAGCACCCCCCCACACACACACACACACCCCGTTTGTTACCGCACACACACTTTTATATTCGTAAGTTTAAAAGGTCAATAAATCAGAACGCTGAACTCTCAGCGGCATTGTTAGGTTGGGAAAGTTAACGAATGACCCCGTCCCCTCCGGTTCGTGCGAGGGTGAAGGTTTTTGGATACACATAGTCACAAGCAGAGGCTGCTTTAGTAACTCCTAAGGAAAATGAAATTTAGCAGTGGGCACAATTTGTTGCTTTAATTCAATTCAGTCTCAGCAGTCAGGATGGTTTGGTGTAAATAGGTTGGGACTGGAATTCAGGAATAAAGCACGAACACAATCACACAGAACAGGGGGAGGTGGATCATCTGTCCATGAACCAAACTCACTGGAAGGGGTCACACACTGCCAAATTTTCCATACAAATCAGCAAGCTTTTACTTTCTCGGCTTGGATTCAAAACACACCTTATAGTCCCTTTGATCCCAGATCAACGAGCTGTAGAAACTGCACAAATCTCCCAAAGTCAGCGGCGGTTTGCTTATTTCATGACCTCATGTTCATTATATGAAAAGACGTTTTCTACTATGCTAGAAATTGTAGCATAGGAATTGCAGAAATTGCATAAACGCTGGTGTGAATTTTATATATAGTCGTTCACTAAATTTGCAGGGCTATTAAAGTGTTTGCTCCGCAGCATTTCTTCCTCTTCAAGTTGGATGTTCCCAACTTTGTGTTGGCCTTGAATTTGAAAAGGATTGCTTGCATATACTCTCGGCCAGGGTTCAGATCTTCCAGAAGGTAGGAATTTTGTCTGGGCTAAATTGTAAGGAATGGGCCCCAATGCAGCAGGGGATTGATCCGAAGTCAATGGAACTCTATTCAGGCCAATAACTTTTAAATTACCCCTCGAAATACAATCAGCAGCAGATCAGTTGGGAGCTAATAGTTCGCGCTCTCTTTTAATTTTAAGTTATCTTGCTTTCCACTCCTACTTTGAATATGCCCCAAAGTGCAATAAAAGGGATGTAAATTTTCCCGTTGCGTTAATTTAATTCAGATAAAAGATATCTTTCTCCCATTTTTTTCAGTAATCCACTAATATATGACTCATTGCTGAGAAACTACTAAACTCCTAGCCTAGGACTCTGAGGGGTCCAGTGTCACCTGCACAGCCAGATTGGGCACAATATTAAAACCGCAGCCACAAATATTTAAAAAAATGGATGATGACCATATTTTTTTTAATAAAAAGAACCGGAAGGGAGAAAGGCTTAAGGAGAGACTCCGGAAGTTAGCGCAATGTAGTTTGTATTTGAACCCTTGAAAAAATAATTCTGATAGGCGTTTCTGATTGTTGTGATCAATTATATTATACTAATGCATGTTGCGGGCAAAATTAAAATATCTAGATTATTGAATGTATCTTAAAGCTAATTTTAAACATGTAATGTTGTGGAAAGATTATTTTGGTACTGGGACAGTTTGCAGCTCTTTATTAAAAGCAGCTTAGTTTTGTAACAATTTTTGTAGCAGCAGCCACACAAGCCAAAGAGACAAAGATAAAGTTATATTCTTGCCTATGATACCTCTCAGTTTACTGTGTGGTGTTAGAGCCGGCAAACTTTGTCGGCTCTAACAAACATGCTGATCGGGAAAGCCCAACTTGTGTTTTTCTTTTGAAGGATGTTACTGAAACTAGCTCTTTGCTAACGGGTTGGAATCTTTGCGACAGAGATAAATGCCTTTTTCTGTACGAAATACACAACGTCCTAGCACTAGAATTTGAACAGAACTTGTAACAGGCACGTGAGAGATCTGAGCATTTCTATGGCTTTAGAAAAGGGGACACAAAACCAAGAATGGGCCCAAAAGATTTCCAATCACAGAAGTTAGTTACTTCGGTCACACTAGTGCATCTCAAGGTATTGCTTTCTTGAATCTCTACTAGATACTTCAATTTTAAAAGGAATAGATTCTTATTTTACAGGAAACATGAAATAAAATGCTGGATTTCATTAAGGGCGAGACTGAGTTCATTCATGAATTCAGGAGAGGATTCATGTAGTGTTAGATTATTTGCCTGTAGCTGTTGTCCAAACAAAGGTGTCCTTAACCAAATAAGCCTCTTTGATCTTACGTTTAAAGCGCGGCGCAGTTCTAAGATAAGCATTCGTGCATTTAATAGCGCCATATAACAATGCAAACATTAACTTGAGACTTTATGAAAAAGTTGTAATTTTGATTACCTTGTATGCACCATGAATACGCAATCTAATACATAAATATATATGTACCTATAAAATATAATTCATGTATCTCTATGTGATCTGATTTTATGTTTATATTTGCAAAATACCCAGCTATGTATATTTACTTAACAGTTGTTTACCTCATGTATTCATGTTAGGAGCATGGTAAATTCACCATACTTCTAAATACCCAAAGCATCTATGAGGTAAAAAGATTATTGTAAAGATCAATAAAAAAACTGAGCGTCATATTACCACGTCCAGGTTTTATATATTGGAAACACATCAGTCAAAATCTATTGTTTGTACGGATTACAAGAAGGAAAAATTGATGTGAGAATGCAGACTTTAATTGAATGGGGCTAGTTATTGGATGCAAAGTATTGAGATGCCCTTTACGCTACTTGTGAAAGATATTCCTTCTCTAGGCCCTTTAAGCTACATGTGAAAGATGTTCCTTCTATGCTAGTTATGAAATGTAGAGAAAAGAGGTATCAAGTACTGCTAATGATTTAGCTAATCCCCTCCCAGTCAAACCCGACCTACAATTTAAAAAACCGTAGGGGGCTAACATGAAGTTTGTGCCATCCATATTGATGGCTCTGCTTTTATGTTATATCCCTTTGCCTAAAATTTCTCTCTTTTGACTATTTATATTACACGCTTTTGGGGAGTGCTTAGGATTCAGTGTTTGTATAATGCATAGATAATAGGTGCTGCTCTTGTTTGGACCCAGTTCAAGCCATCAACAACTTAATCATTGTTACCAGGATACATTTAACTATATTACAAATGAGTTAACATATCTTTAAAAGGGGTTTTCTCATAATATAGAGCGTGTACCATAGGAGCTCTTTTCCCTCGCATTCTGATCTGAATCCTGGAAAAATCCGCCCCCGCCCGGTGCTGGGTGGCTTGTAACCTGCACAGGTAAAGAGTAGCTGGAAGGGGCGGGGCTGGGACTCTTCCATTCCCCGCTCGGAGCGTCGAGCTCCCTGTCACCTTCCCAGCCCAGACCCCGCCCCCGCCCTGCCATTGGCCGCGGCTCTGGGTAAATACGGCCGCGCTGTGACAGCTGCCCGCCGGGGGGGGGGGGGGGGGGCCCCCCCCCCCCCCCCGCCCCAACTTCAACCTGCGGCGTCCCGGCGCCCAGACCCCGCGCGCCCAGCCTGCCAGGGGCGCTGTCCCTGCGGCCCCAGCCGAGCCAGGGACAGGGGGCTGCTCGGAGCAGACGGTCCTTTCCCTCCGAGCTGTTGCCCGGGGAGGGGTCGGAGGCGGGTCCGGCTCAGCCCGGCTCCTCCCGGTGGCTCCGGCTGCCCCGAGATGAGCAGCCCCGATGCGGGATACGCCAGCAGCGAGGACCAGACGCAGGCAAGGTGCTCGCTCGCCATCATGATGCCGGCCCTGGGCCCCGGCCAGTGGGCAGAGTCCCTGAGCCCCCTCGCAGACGCCAAGGCGAAGAGTGAGGCGGCCCCGGCGGGGGCCGCGAGCAGCCGGGCCAAGAGCGAGTCCCGCATCCGCCGGCCCATGAACGCCTTCATGGTGTGGGCCAAGGACGAGCGCAAGCGGCTGGCGCAGCAGAACCCGGACCTGCACAACGCCGAGCTCAGCAAGATGCTGGGTGAGTGTCCGGGAGTGTGAGCCGG
>ML677334.1:64126647-64138690 GCA_007922305.1 Dermatemys mawii
CGCGCTGGGGGGACGGAGGGAGCCGGGTGCTGGTGCGGATCGCACGGGGTGAATGGGGGGCGCACGGCGGAGCCGCACGGTTACGCGCTTTGTCCCCCGCAGGGAAGGCCTGGAAGGCGCTGTCGCTGGCGGAGAAGCGGCCGTTCGTGGAGGAGGCGGAGCGGCTGCGGGTGCAGCACATGCAGGACCATCCCAACTACAAGTACCGGCCGCGCCGGCGGAAGCAGGTGAAGCGCCTGAAGCGCGTGGAAAGCGGCTTCCTGCCGCACGGGCTGGCGGAGGCGCCGGGCGCCGCGCTGGCCAGCGAGGGCAGCAGGATGTGCGTGGACAGCCTGGCCCTGCCCTACGCGGAGCAGGGCTACCCCGCCGTGCAGAGCGCGCTGCCGCCGGCGCTGGGCCACTACCGGGACTGCCCGCCCCTGGCTGCCGCCTTCGACGGCTACAACCTGCCGACCCCGGACCCCTCCCCGCTGGACGCGGCCGACACCGAGCCGGCCTTTTACCCGCCGCCCCTGCAGGACGAGTGTCCGCTGGCGCCCTACGGCTACCCCGCGGCCGAGTACCCCGCGCCCGGGGCCGAGAGCCCGGCCAGCGCCGCGCTCCGCAGACACCTGCCCCGCGCCGAGCCGCTGGGCCAGCTCGGCTCCCTGCAGAGCCTGCTGGGCTGCCAGGGCCCCCTGCACGCCTACTACGGGCAGCTGTGCCCGCCCGCCGGCCCGGCCCGCGCCCCCCAGCTCCCGCCGCAGCCCTGCCAGCCCTCGCCGCCGCCCGAGGCGCAGCCGTGCAGGGAGCCCCTGGAGCACCTGTCGCAGGACGAGCTGCTGGGCGACGTGGATCGCACGGAGTTCGAGCAGTACCTGCACTTCGCCTGCAAGCCCGAGCTGGGCCTCCACTTCCAGGGCCACGAAGCGCCCGACGCCCACGGGCCCATCTCCTCCGTGGTGTCGGATGCAAGTACTGCGGTGTATTACTGCGCTTACCCAGACGCCTAGACTCCCTGGTGCTGGTCGTGGGTCGGACTCCCTGGCGCTGGGACGCCTTGTACACAAGGGTGTGTGCTTTGCTCCTATTTATGTAATTTATTGGACTCTTGAGAACTGACTGGTGACAGACCCGCTCAAGGTTGGACAGACCGCGCTCTCCCTCTGATCCCCAAGTGGTGCAATCCTAGTGGTTCACCCTGAACTGAAAATTCAAACTATTTAAACTTCAGATAGCTGCACAGTTGGACTGTAACTTGTCAGCTCCTGGAAGAGTTCACGATGCTGTTTAAATGTCGTGACTGTTCAATTTTATACATACGGAATTTGGGTTTTGTACAGATTAATTTTGCACTTTTACAAATAAAGGGAAAATAATAAAATTGTTCATTTTTATATTCCCTTACATCTATATTTACTATTATTTCAATGTTTCTGATAGTTACTGGATTGTTCCCTTTAGTAGCTAACTACTTAGATTAAATGTCCTGTTTCATTCAAAACCTTTACAGTAAGAACTCTGTCATACATAAACATAAGTCAAGGAGGTACCCTGAAATACTTTTCTGAGTTCTATCTCACGTAAATGGCGGAAGGAATTGACAAATATCTCCCCTCCTCAAAGTATTGTTTTCTCAAAAAATCAGTATCTGACTTCTCAAAACCAAGCGTTTGGAGAAGCTAGAGCCTGACTGAACTTGAAGTTAATAGAGCCTGCTTTTTCTGTATCTTTGTAGTGAAATTCAAGTTTAAGTGGAAAGGAAAGTTGACACCAAAATATTTAAGCGCTTGGTCGTGCATCTAATAATCATCCAGAGGTTGTTTCAGGTCCCTGGGAACAGGATCGTTCTTTAAAAGTGCCGACCGATAAATGCAACCAGCTCAGGTAGAAGTAATGTAGTTTACCACTGAATATCCCTTTTCAGTGTGTGTAGAAGAGGATTCTCTTATGGCAAAAGACTGAGGGGAGTCAATGTCCCTTCAAGCATAAATTTTAGTTACTACAGTGTAACACGCATGTGAAAATCGGGGGCGTCTAGAGTTCAATTTTCCATACCCGATTCCCAAATATTCAGGAAGCTATTATTTCAAATATTCAGGAAGCTATTATTTTTGCAACCGAGTATTCCGTTAGTAACTCAAAATAGGCATTTAGACCTTAGTGTTTTTACTGAAAAACATTACTCCTCCATTTAGGTTTGACCCTGCAAGTACGTCAGTGCCACTTCAGAGGGAAAAGTCTTTCGTTGCATCATTCCAGTGTTACTGTTACATACACTTGTACAATTATATGGGATTAAAATGTTTAATTTCAGAAAACGTTTTCAACGAAGAGAAAGTAGGGGTGGATCAAGTGGTGACATTGGATTTATAAATTCATATTCAATGTTAGGGGAGGCTTCTGCTTTATTTATCCTAAGTAACACTTCACTCCCAGTGAAATCAATGGCACTATTTGAAGTATTGTACTGCCCCAGGTATGGGTGGCAGAATAGAGCCCTTGGAGATGGGGTAAGAGGGAAGGACTAGCTATCCTTTGATTAACCGCACTCTTATCTGGACAGTACATGAAATCGAGTCCTTTTCCAAATGCAATTTAATTAGGTTTTGGCTCTGTTGATGAAAGAAAGCAAGATTCTGAAAACTAATGCAGACAGTGTCCGTTCCATGAATTTTGGATCAGGTCCTCAAGCAGTTAAGTGGTATTATACCTGAAATGTAGCATATGACTTATTATAGAAGCAACTTTTGAATTAGAACACAAACCCACTTTCTTTGTACAATGTTCTGTTCTCAAGATTTCCAAAATAATGGGCTTCATTCCCTGTTGCTCGTTTCACTGTGCAGTGGTGGTGTGACTATGATGTTTGATGTGTACTGCACACCATTCTGAGTCTCCTCACTCAGGTTAGCTGAGAGCACATCCGTGTGTTTGGAACTATACAGATAATTAATTTGTCCTAATACATGCAAAAATACCACATCGGCCTTGGGGTTCGCTTCTGAGTAATAATGCAATTCCCTACATATCATTAGGGGGAGGAGCTCTCAAACAAATGAATTAGGACCAGTTTTCAAACATTACAATACCGTTGCTTGCCTACAGTTTTGCACTGGGAAATTACAGGCACAATTTAGGTAATTGATACTTCTAAATACTGTACTTGATTGTGTGTGCAGTTGGATTTAAATATTCTAAATTGCCTATTTTTCTGCAAAATCTCTGCTAGGCACCTATCTGTGTGGTATTTGAGGGAAAAGGAAAATATTACTCTTAAAGGATGCATTAATTTGCTTTTCATTGCTTTCTCTTACAATCCAGTGGTACTCTGCTTTGCTCTAAAAATTAGAGCCCCGTGTCCGGATGCCGGCACTGTGTGTGAAAAGGGTCATGACTTGACCAAAAATGGCAAAATTTTCAAAGCATGTCAAATTATTCCTGTGCTGCCATTTGAAAAAGGCACACTCAGTCCTTTTCCTGCTCCACTTGTGTACCTGCTAAATCATTCGGAAGGCTACAGAAGGATATTAGATGTCCTTAGTTGATAGTAAGAAGTGAGTGTGTGGGGGGTGGGGTTACTTATTCCAGTTTTTAATTTCAATATATTGAATGAGCTATGTGGGCGTTGAAGTTTTAGCCAAATATAACTGAATGTTTTCTGTCAGCTAAAGAAATTAGCAGGAAGTCCATTTTTGACTGAGTATCTAGATCAAGACCCGGACATACAGTACCATTCGCAAGTAGCTAAGCTGGGGCTGGTAGCATCATGGCTGTTTCGATCAGCCTAGCAGGTCTCCAAGCAGATCCCGGAGCAGAATTCGGTATAAATTAGGATGCCTTAAAACTTCAGCATAAAATGTATCTGTAATAGAGCTTTTAACCTGTATATATATTTCAGCTAATTGGAGAACTTCAGTAAAAACAGTCAAATTTCCCGCAATCTCAATGAGAAAATCAGATGTTCATGACATGGTACCGACTCAAATATGCTGGAAAAGTATTGTGGTATTTTGTTTGCTTGAATTACTGTGCCTTTAATAATGTGGGCCACAGCCAAGGATGGAAAAATAGTTTCAGTTAATCGCGTTTCACCCGTCGTTTTTGGCAGAAATTGTCCTGGTTCTTCCCTTGGTCTGAAATTGCTTGGAAATAAATAGGTGACTTGTGCTTTTTGGAAAGTCGAAGCAACAGCACTAGCTGTTTTTGAAGAATGGGTTGAATCTCTTTCCTCGTTTCCACCTCCACCGTAAAATTGCCACCGTCTTTTCACATAGTTCAAAAATGGGTGAACTTTGAAATTTGTCATGTACTCAAATTACGTCCATGACCAAATGCGAGAGAAGTTTACATAACAATTATAGAGCTGGGAATAGTTATCGGTGAGTGTTATTTGATAAATTTGGACTTTTTGAAGGGAGGGCTAAGTTTTTTTTTGGGGGGGGGTAACTGTACAAACAGTTTATGAACATGTTTATTCACTAATCAAACATATTTGACAGCGTCTATGAATATTTTTTGGTATATAGATAATTCCTCAAGAGTTCGATTAGAGTATTTGACACTGAAATTTGGGACGTGTTTTTTAGTTTGATTTGATACATGGTTTAGCTGATATAGTTTGAGTAAGAATCAAGTTTCTGGCGCCCAACACTCTTTTTTCGGAGTTCAAAATTGACTCTGAATATTCAATCAAGTTAATTTAAAACGTAGCATGTTTGTGAGCTGCCCCAGCGCTCCAGGTAACATTTCTAACAGCGCCTGCCTGTGCCTTCGCTTTCAGAAAATTAGACTTAAATTAGGCTCCTAAATCACGTAGCCATCTCCAGTTAAACAATAGCGTTAGCAAGTCAGTTTCTTAAATCAATTTATTTAAACTCTGAGGTAGGATTTCTAAACCTAATTAAGATCGCTTAAACTCCAAGGTTATTAAGGTTGGGCTTCTTCCTATGTAAAAATCCCACACCAAGTAATGACTCATCTATACAATACTACCTTGCTGAGATTCCAATCACAGCACGCTAGCTAGTTCCCTGACACAGTAAAGCACATACCGTGAGTGAATGTGAGTCTTGATATTTGTTGTAATTTCCCCTTTAGAGCAGGTGTAGTCCCTTGTGTGAACACTTTTATGCTAGTATAAACGGTTGTTTACACAGGGAGTTATTACAGAATAATTATTTAGGAATAACTGCCTGTGTGGACTTGATTATCCCAGAATAAGAGTTCCTGGTTCTGGATTAGTATAATCTACTTTTAAGTAAATGGGAAAAAGGCATTCCTATTATTCCAGAATAAGAGTGTCCACACATGGAGTGATTCAGAATAGCTATTCCACTTTAAATCCATAATCTACTTTACTCTGAATTAATTTTCAAGAATAGATCTTGTTTACATAAAGAAACGAATTCGGATTAAGGTAGGGTGTGAATTTAAAGTGGAATCGCTATTTCTGCATAACTCCATGCACACATCAGGAATATCTATTGTGCTTTAAATTCACAAGCCCTAAAGCCTTTTTACAGTTTGATTTATGTTGCCCAAGAAAGAGTTTTATTAGCTTCACCCAAAAAGCTACTCACAGCAGCACAGGAGTGTCCAATTATACTCATAAAAAGGTGTAGGCTGCACCCCTGTAAACAACATTGGAATCTCTAGTGTAGAGGGTTCTGACAGACCATTTGCAGCACGAGGTCAATTCAATCAGCCCAGATGGCTGCTGGAGCTGGAGACTCATGTGAGACCCAGTGCTGCCAGTGTTGCTAATATTGGTGTAGTTGCAGTGGTGTTAGCAATGATGGCACATTTTTATTAAAATTCCCCAGGGTCGATGAGGCGTTGAATGCAGACTTGCCTTTCTTTTCTTTTTTTTTTTTTACATTTAGGCTCAGTCTAACCTATAAAAAGAACCATGTTAAGGAGAGCAGTTAAATCAGACCTGACTTCACTTTAGGACTATATAAATCAGTGATCTGGTTTTATAGAGGCTATAGATTAAAGACTCTGATCCTTAAACACAATTCCTACTGTTGTTACTGAATTAAGCTAATTTGATATAAACTGGTTTAAATTGGTTTGTGCAGGTCTATAGCAGGCATTTGCACTGATTTACCCAGGTTGATTTAAAATCAATTCAATTTCACCCAAAGCAATTTTCTTTGTAGTATAGACAAGGTCTAAGCTTGTAAACTCTTTCTGGCAGCCTTCCTATATGTGTGTTCAGCTCTTCAAAGCTTTTTTGGGGGGCACTATTGTAATGTAAACAGCATTATTAATTTGTTTTTATTTCTCTAGTGTCTAGATGCAGCATCTGAGATGAGCATCAGGCCTCGGGGGGCAGGGACAAAAGTAGCTGGGGTAGGATTGAGGGATAGGGGGAGGAAAGGTGGAGAGCTGGGTAGAGAGTAGGATGGGGCAGGTACAAGAGGAGCTAGGGGGAGTAGGATTGAGGGGGTGGGAGCAGTAAGAGCTAGGAAATGGATGGGGATCAAAGGAGCTAGGGTAGAGGGCAGAAGGATCTGGCACAAGGAATAGGTGTGGGGAGGTTAGGGCCAGTAGAAGCTGGAGCAGATTGTGGGGGCAGGACATCATGTTTTATCCCTTCCCCCAACTTGTAACCTGTCTGTCTGTCTATGTAGATTGTAAAATCTTTGAGGGCAGGGATTATCTACTACTTTGTGTATGTCCAGTGCCTAGCACAAGAGGGCCCCATGCTTGGTTGGTTCTTAGGTACTATCATAATAAATACGATTAATAATCATTAATCAGAGCCTCATTGTAGGAGGCATCATACAGACACATACCAAAAGATAGTCCTTGCTCTGAAGAGTTTATAGTTTAAATTAATAACAATGACAAATGGTAGGAGGAAAAGCAATCAGCTATCTCAATGTAATAACATTCCTCCAAATGCTATTGGAGCCAGGACCAGAGGCCCCCCAAAATTCTGTAAACAATTAATACAAGCTTAACTTTAACCACAGGAATAATTAAGTGCTTGCAAGACTGGGGAGAGGGGTTTTATTTTTTCCCTCAGTTTCCCATTTGTAAACTGAAAATAAGTTACTTCCTTTCTCCCACCCTTTTCTCTTTTGTCAGTTTGGATTGAAAGCTTTTCAGGAGAGGGACTGTGTCCTACTATTTGTCCAGTATCTAGTACAGTGTATGTGCAGCTGGGACTTCCAGTGAATGGGACTACACAGGTGCTTAATGTTAAACACTTGTCTAAGAGTATGTCTTCACTACCCATGGGATTGGCGGGTAGTGATCGATCTATCAGGGATCGATTTATCACCTCTACTGTAGATGGGATAAATCGATCCCTGAGTGCGCTCTCTGTCAACTCTGCAACTCCACCTCTGCAAGAGCTCGAAGCTGAGTAGATGTGGGAGCGGCAGCAGTCGACTCGCCCGTATGGACGGCCGGGTAAGTCGCCCTAAGATATGCCGATTTCAGCTATGCAAACAGTTGCATATCTTAGGTCGACCACCTCCCCCCGCCACCTCAGTGTAGCCCAGGCCTAAATGTTTGGGCCTAAGTGACTTACCAAGGCCATACAGTGAGTCTGTGGCAGAGCCAGGAACTGAGCCAAGGGCTAAGTGTGGTCTAGTGCCTTAACTATTCATGAAATGACAAAGAGTCCTGTGGCACCTTAAAGACTAACTAAAACTAAAACTTTAGTTAGTCTTTAAGGTGCCACAGGACTCTGTCACTTCTGCAATTCCAGACTAACACGGCTACCCCTCTGATTCTGAACTATTCATGTTATTTTCAGTATTTCCATTTAAAGTTATGAGTGACTTTCTGTTAGTACAGATGCTGTCCAAGCTGCTCTTTCATTATAAGTTTATAGGAAGAAGAAAACAATTGGTAGTGGAAATAAAATCCAGAAATCTGTACACAGCAAAATATTCCTCTGTGCACACCAAATCCATGTACAACTGAGTTATTGGCCCACTTTCCCTTTTGCCTACCCATTAGAGGAAAGAACTGCATACAGTCATCTTGCTTCTGGCAAGTATCTATAATAAATAATAAATTAATAATACATTATTTGAGTAACACATTACTTGAATGATTCATCATATTGAATCAGCAGTGTCCCCTTGTTGCCAAGAAGCCCAACAACATATTGGGCTGTATTAGTAGGAGCATTGCCAGTAGATCAAGGGAAGTGATTATTCCCCTCTATTTGGCACTGATGAGGCCACACCTGGAGGATTGTGTCCAGTTTTGAGCCCCACACTACAGAAGAGATGTGGACAATTTGGAGAGAGTTCTGCATAGGGCAACGAAAATGATTAGCTAGCTGTGGCACATGACATATGAAGAGTGGCTGAGGGAACTGAGGTTATTTAGTCTGCAGAAAAGAAGCGTGAGGGGCGATTTGATAGGATTCTTCAACTACCTGTAGGGGGGGTTCCAAAGAGGATGGAGCTAGGCTGTTCTCAGTGTGGCAGATGACAGAACAAGAAGCATTGGTCTCAAGTTGCAGTGCAGGAGATCTAGGTTGGAGATTAGGAAACACTATTTCACTAGGAGGATGTTGAAGCACTGGAATGGGTTACCTATGGAGTTTATGAAATCTCCATCTTTGGAGATTTTTAAGGTCAGGCTTGACAAAGCCCTGGCTGGGATGATTTAGTTGGGGTTGGTCCTTCTTTGAGCAGGGGATTGACTACAAAATGACCATCTGAGGCCTCTTCCAACCCTAATATTCTATGATTCGCTCCTATATAGGGCTCTTCCATCTGAGAATTTCATAGTGCTTTACAAATGCCTGCGAATTTTGCCTTACAACAATCCCTTGTGACTAAGGTGAGGTTATAATATACTACTTCTAAAATGTGTATAAAACAACCAATTTTATTTTTATTTGTATATTTTGGAGGCAGCATATGACATATCCACCCTTCCCCCCAATAAGATCCTATGTCCCTCTTCATTCTCTACATTCTGGTGCTCCGATATCACTACTATACAGGAAGGGTGGTGGTGATCCAGAACAGAAGCTCCTCCGTCAGCTCTGATTTCAGCATGTGGAGCCTGCTAAAGTATCAAATCCTATGACATTGTTACCAGCAGTGCCCGGAGCACATAGAATGAATGACAGGCTTTGGTCTGCAGTCACCATAAGGGGATGTAAGTAATATGCTGCCCTGTAAATATAACTATGATTTTACTCCAACGTTTCTGTTTCCTAAGTGTATGTCAATTCCATGGGACTATACAGCCAACCTCCCAAGCATTCTGCAGCTCCTGCATTGCAGAACCGTGCAGCAGATTCTGTTTACAATTTAAAACAAAACAATGTTTCTAGTCCTTAGGGTTGTGAAGATAAAGTCTGTAACTGAGGTAGACATATATTGCCTAGGGATACAGAAACTCAGCCTACCTCAGCTGAAAGTCAGCTCTCCATCCGTTTTTAGGACAGGCGGAAAAGGAGGAGACAAGAGAATCATTCTCTCCCCATTAGGAAAATCTTCATTTACCATTAGATAGTAAAACCAGCACCAGCTCCCTCGCAGGATGCTGGATGCTGAGCGTCACATTGCCAAACCCTTCAGCTTCCCTAGATCATTTCTCAGGTGCAATTATGTTTCGCCTGTACAAAATCTGCCGCCTTCGAAAATGCAGTGGCAAGGTAAAATAAACGGGATTGACTAGCAGCATCGATAGCACAATCGGAGTGCTTGTGCCATTCATTTCTATATTCCATGTAATATCACCATCCTGTGAAATCATTGCAAAACCAGGTGACAGAAAATGTAGGAACAATATGTCGGGCTGTGAAATAACAATATTGGTCTTGCGCCTGTTTAGCCCTTGAATTTTTCTGTACATAAAAAAAAATCCATTGCTGATTACAATGCCCCAAGATGTAAGAAGGGGGCAAATTCCTGATGTGAGTCATTTAGAGTAATGTTAATCTACAGAATATCGATGATTAAATCGCTGTTCAAATGTCCTCTTCAGTTCAAGGTATATATACACACACGCGGATAGCTTTGGTCTGCACTGGTTTCTGTAACAGCTGCCAAACGAGCCAACAACACCTTTCAATCACCTCTGGCCTTGATCCTTCTTGACCAGTGTGTATTCCATTCCCAAACCCTTTCCCCTCCAGCAAACGGGTCGCTGGAATGGTTTCTCTTTGTGGAGCCCGTCGTTACACCGCTCATTTGCTAATGGTTTGAGTCCTTTGTGGTAGAATAAGGACTAAATGAATGGGTTAAATTACCTTCTTTTACAAGAAATACACAAAATTGCTTAAGAATCAGAGAGGTAGCCGTGTTAGTCTGGGATTGCAGAAGTAACAAAGCGTCCTGTGTCACCTTAAAGACTAACTAAAGTATAAGCCTATTAGCCCACGAAAAATTATGCTCTAATACTTTAGTTAGTCTTTAAGGTGCCACAAGACTCTTTGTTACTTCTACAAAATTGCTTGCAAGTTACCATTTGAAAGAGGCACGGGAAGAAATCTATAGCAGCCAAAGTAATTAATATATTTGCTTCTACAGAAGAAGACGACGACCAAAAAACAAACAAAATCCCAACCCCTCCCGCCCAATCCCCTTGGTCGTCATGGGTACTCGGCACCTAAACTCTGGGCACTGCAGCCAGTCATAACACTGCGTATGTTTAACATTATCCAGTGATTTCCTCTTTAACGTTGGCCAGCTATTTGATGGAGAGGAGTTGACAAAGAGTTGCATATTTTATCAGGGGGGAAAATTGTGGCGCTTCATTGCCAGATGGACTTAATTAACCTAAAACATGATTCATTCATTCAATATTAATTTATTTGCCGAGAGCTGTCCAGACTTTCTTATCTAAATAAGAATCTCTCTGACAATCTAATGTTTAAGGACACTTGATGTTTTCGGATAGCATTGATATATTTAAATATAACACATTTAAAAAACAAAAATCTTTCATGAGGAGACAATTAAAAGGCAATTTTTAGAACACTCTATATCCCTTATTTCAGAAAGCAATCGGTATAATTGTAATGTCACGTACACACATTTCGATGTCAAACCCAACCAGGGACACGTTTCACGTTAAATAAACTTTTGAGTGTTGCTGATTTGTCCAGCTAAGACACAGAAGAGAGTCCATGTGTGAGATGATCTCCAGAGCTAATACAAAGCTTCCATCCAAAAGATCTCTCGTTATGCATCCCATTATACAGCCAGCTCCAGTATGTCCACAGTTAAAGTTACAGATAAGTATCGGTTTATAGTTTGTTCAGATGGACGATTTCTTGGCCGAATATTCCCCACCCCGCTCCCCCGACTCCTGGAAAAATCCGCCCCCGCCCGGTGCTGGGTGGCTTGTAACCTGCACAGGTAAAGAGTAGCTGGAAGGGGCGGGGCTGGGACTCTTCCATTCCCCGCTCGGAGCGTCGAGCCCCCTGTCACCTTCCCAGCCCAGACCCCGCCCCCGCCCTGCCATTGGTCGCGGCTCTGGGTAAATACGGCCGCGCTGTGACAGCTGCCAGCAGTGAGCCGGGTGCGGCCCCCCCCCCCCCCCCGCCCCAACTTCAACCTGCGGCGTCCCGGCGCCCAGACCCCGCGCGCCCAGCCTGCCAGGGGCGCTGTCCCTGCGGCCCCAGCCGAGCCAGGGACAGGGGGCTGCTCGGAGCAGACGGTCCTTTCCCTCCGAGCTGTTGCCCGGGGAGGGGTCGGAGGCGGGTCCGGCTCAGCCCGGCTCCTCCCGGTGGCTCCGGCTGCCCCGAGATGAGCAGCCCCGATGCGGGATACGCCAGCAGCGAGGACCAGACGCAGGCAAGGTGCTCGCTCGCCATCATGATGCCGGCCCTGGGCCCCGGCCAGTGGGCAGAGTCCCTGAGCCCCCTCGCAGACGCCAAGGCGAAGAGTGAGGCGGCCCCGGCGGGGGCCGCGAGCAGCCGGGCCAAGAGCGAGTCCCGCATCCGCCGGCCCATGAACGCCTTCATGGTGTGGGCCAAGGACGAGCGCAAGCGGCTGGCGCAGCAGAACCCGGACCTGCACAACGCCGAGCTCAGCAAGATGCTGGGTGAGTGTCCGGGAGTGTGAGCCGG
>ML677334.1:64138700-64196676 GCA_007922305.1 Dermatemys mawii
CGCGCTGGGGGGACGGAGGGAGCCGGGTGCTGGTGCGGATCGCACGGGGTGAATGGGGGGCGCACGGCGGAGCCGCACGGTTACGCGCTTTGTCCCCCGCAGGGAAGGCCTGGAAGGCGCTGTCGCTGGCGGAGAAGCGGCCGTTCGTGGAGGAGGCGGAGCGGCTGCGGGTGCAGCACATGCAGGACCATCCCAACTACAAGTACCGGCCGCGCCGGCGGAAGCAGGTGAAGCGCCTGAAGCGCGTGGAAAGCGGCTTCCTGCCGCACGGGCTGGCGGAGGCGCCGGGCGCCGCGCTGGCCAGCGAGGGCAGCAGGATGTGCGTGGACAGCCTGGCCCTGCCCTACGCGGAGCAGGGCTACCCCGCCGTGCAGAGCGCGCTGCCGCCGGCGCTGGGCCACTACCGGGACTGCCCGCCCCTGGCTGCCGCCTTCGACGGCTACAACCTGCCGACCCCGGACCCCTCCCCGCTGGACGCGGCCGACACCGAGCCGGCCTTTTACCCGCCGCCCCTGCAGGACGAGTGTCCGCTGGCGCCCTACGGCTACCCCGCGGCCGAGTACCCCGCGCCCGGGGCCGAGAGCCCGGCCAGCGCCGCGCTCCGCAGACACCTGCCCCGCGCCGAGCCGCTGGGCCAGCTCGGCTCCCTGCAGAGCCTGCTGGGCTGCCAGGGCCCCCTGCACGCCTACTACGGGCAGCTGTGCCCGCCCGCCGGCCCGGCCCGCGCCCCCCAGCTCCCGCCGCAGCCCTGCCAGCCCTCGCCGCCGCCCGAGGCGCAGCCGTGCAGGGAGCCCCTGGAGCCCCTGTCGCAGGACGAGCTGCTGGGCGACGTGGATCGCACGGAGTTCGAGCAGTACCTGCACTTCGCCTGCAAGCCCGAGCTGGGCCTCCACTTCCAGGGCCACGAAGCGCCCGACGCCCACGGGCCCATCTCCTCCGTGGTTTCGGATGCAAGTACTGCGGTGTATTACTGCGCTTACCCAGACGCCTAGAGACTCCCTGGCGCTGGGACGCCTTGTACACGAGGGTGTGTGCTTTGCTCCTATTTATGTAATTTATTGGACTCTTCACTGGAGTTATGGGACAGCCAACCTTGGTCGAAAAGCACTTATCTGTTTGAGAATAAACATGGTCATTCTTACATACAGGTGAGGGACTTCAATGGTTGGCTGACCTGCGACTGGTTCCACTGTTTTGTATGTCAGTGGTTTTACTCTGTTTTGTAAGAGTAATTATAAAAGTGGTGCTCTTGCTAACAATGTTTTTACTAATTAAACTTTTTAAAAAATTGACCTATTTTGTACTTTTAGAAAATAAATCTCTGAGATTTTCTATGCCTTTGCTTTTCTGTACATGTAGCATTCCTTTTTGACCAGGGAAACTTCAATCCTGGCCTCTGCAGAGAAATCATTGAGTGGGGAAAAGGTAATTACTTGGCCTATGAGCCATCTCTGCCATCATTAACCTGGGCAACAGAATCTCTGGAATGAAACAAGGCTTTTACTTGCCAAGTTTGGACTCTTAGTACTGCAATTACCAGACCTACTATACACTTGTTTAACAAAGTGTAGGGCACACTACTGGCTTTCATAAACAGTACTTCTTACCAGTCTAGAAGAGCAAACTAATTATTCTTTTGGCCAAATATTTTCTTTATTGTACTTGGATCCTCTTCAGAGATAGCATAATACCTAGTTCAAGCTGATCCTTCCACTGGATTTTATTTTTATAAACTTCAGGCAATTGCTCAAGGCCTCAGAAGCCATTGCTGCTGAAGGAAAAGTAAAAAAGAAGATTTCCAGGTAAGGTGCTTGTTCCCAGAAGTTGATCTCAGCCTAGCAAAGAACTTTTAAATCTGAAGCTGAGGAGAAGTTCACATTTAATGTTCCTGTTCATCTCTGCCAGAAAATAAAATATAGATGCATCAAAACCAGCTGTAAAGCACAAAGCCAAATGACATTTCTAGAAAGGACGTTGAATTGTTTGGAGTGTCTGATGAAATACTTCATCAAGCAAACAAAAAATCAAATGTAATAAAAGTACCTACATGCTACCTCCTGGTGAGCTGGAATCTCAGATTGAAATAACTGGCAAGAAAAAAGGTCATTCAGGAAGGCCACTACTGCTTATTACCAACAAAGATAACTATAATTCTGGCCTGTGTTAGCAGCTCAACTTCAGATAATTAGGAATAACCTAATATACGTAATTGCAAATAAATATTGTACTAGTACATGTGGGCTGGCAAATATTAAGCAAGAGAATATAATTTTATGTAATATCTTGTAATTGAGGCCAAATTCTGGTCTCGTATAGGCCAGCATAAAGCCGGAGTAAACTCACTGACGTCAGTGGAACTGGCTAGTTCATAGACTTTCATGGAGTTATTTAAGATAATACATGGTCTAAATTGCATCATAATCTGGATCAAATTATTCTAAAGTGCTTTTTACTGCTTTTAATGGAACAACAGTGAAGATGAGCACAGAACCCATACTCCAGTGCATAGTGGCAGGCTAAAACACAGCAAGGCAAGAGTGGTATCAAGAAAGGTAAATTTCAGAGACAAAGAGCATTAATGTGGCATAGGTATGTACTTTCATGCATCCTAAGGCAAAGATGGTATACTAAACCAGTTTCTCTTATGCAGTGCTGGTAGTGAAAACAATGAAAACAGAAAATCTAGAATGATCAGGTGTAAGACAATAATACACCTTGTTTGTATAAGTTTTTCTTCTCCAGAATTGTTGTAGACATCACAAAACTTAACATTTTACTGCTACATTAGTAAATTGTACAGGTGCAATAAAATAAACATTTTTTTTTTTTTTTTTTTTTTTTTTTTTTTTTATTAATTTATATATATAAATAAGTCTGAGATCTTAAACACTCAAAAGGTAGGAAGTGCCAGAATTAAAGTTGTAAAGGCAATCTTAATTCTTTCAACCCCTTTGTGCTTTAACTACATGATCACATTCTCTTCTTTCCCACAGGCTCCCCACTTCATTCAGTGCATAGGATGAATGGTGTTCGTTAAATGGGTAGCTATTCAATGTTGCTTTTTATCCTCATCATTCAGTATTCAGCCCCAGGTATTTTTTTATTGCATGCCAGCCAAAAGTTGGCGTGAATACAAAATTATTAACTTCCTCATGTGTTTTTCTGTTGTGCTCATGTCATAATATTTTAGTTCTTGACACACACAGTTATCTTCACATCACCCATGGGGAACTGAGGTACAAACTACAGCCAAAAGTATCAATTTGGGTATGTCTGGGGTCTGATTTTTTTTTTTTTTATTTTCAGAATACTGTACTCAGCATTTTATACGTTCAGAGCAGAACTCCCATTGTCTTCAGATGCAGCTGTGAGTACCTAGCACTTCTGCAAGCCTGATTCCAGGTTTCTCAAGCTGAGGTATCCTAAAAAAAAGAAATAGACAGCAGCCACCTGGGAAAATTTTGATTTATATGATTTGCCTAGCATCACATAGGAGGCTACCACAAGGCTATCCTTTCTCTTGCTGCAGCCCACTCCCTCATGTACCACCCTTTCAGCTTCTACCACACATGAGATAAGGGTCCTACAGAGAATAGCTTCATTCATTACACAACGCTGATTAATTCCCAGAGCACTGTTCAGTTTCTCATTGAATGAGGCAGTAATTGCTGAATGCCTGATTCAGGTAATGAGTAACTGGTTGCAGTAGTAGGCTGTTAACTTTTATGTAGCCCTGGCACCATATGTGTGGATGGAGACACATACTAGCCACTAGGTTTCACAGGCATTTGTTAAATAGCAAAGCAATGCTGAGTTGCTGGAATAATTGATTCAATTCTAAGTTCTGCAGGGAAGTGTCTTCTAGTGACTACAGAACCTTCTTCCCCAATCTTTTAGCCTCTCTCTGTTCTCTTCTGTTCCCTCAACTACCACCCAGCTCTTGGCCTCCCCACGTCCACAGCTACTGCCCGCCATGCTCCACAGTCCTTAGCTCCTGCCCTCGTCTCCTCTCATTTCCCCACCCAGCTTCTTTCCCTATTCCCTACCTCTGGTTCTGCCTATGTTCTCCTCCTATTCTCTCACCTCCTGTGTTCCTGTCCTTGCCCCAATCATTCTTTTCCCCTCACAGGCTTCTATCCTCCCTCATTTCAAGCTCTTATCCTTGTTCCCCCTCCGATATCTCTTCCCTTCCCTGATGTACTCCCACCTGCATTCAAGTAAGACTGCCACCTCCTCACTGCCAGTGTGCCAGCAGGGGGACCATTGAGAGAACTGGAGAGAGAGTCTCCCTGCTCTTCATTCCAGTTCTCAGTGCCACAGTGGCTCCTGGATGGTAGAAGGAGCAGCTTCAGCAAAATATTTGGCTCAGCCCTCATGGCAAGCTTGTCCTGCCCAGCCCGCCTGAGCTCCTGGCCAGGGAGGTTTCCTCCAGCCCCGCCCCGCCTTCCCCCATCCCCTGGGGCCTCAGCCCACCGTGTCCAGGAGTGGCCCTGGACAGCATTGCAGTGGCATGGCTCCGATGGGACCTAAGCTCCTGCCGCTTGGAGCAGCGTGGTAAGGAGGCGGGGCTGCGAGCTCTGGTAGGCTGAGTGGCAGGAGCTCAGGCCCTGCCGGAGCCATGCCGCTGCAGTGCTGTCCTGGGCCACTCCTGGACATGGCGCACTGAGGCTCCGGGAGATGGGGGAGGTGGGAGTAAGTGGCATGGTAAGGGGCAGGGGGTGTTGGATGAGGGGTAGGGAGTCCTGGGGGAAGTCAGGGGATAGGGAGTGTGTGTTTGGGGGTGGTTGGGTGGGTCAGAAGTTCTGGGGGCGATGGTGGGGATGGGGGCATTGGATAGGACGTGGAGTCCTGGGGGTCTGTCAGGAGGCGAGGAGTGGACGGGGTCAGGGGACAGGGAGCAGGAGTGGGTGGGTATGGAGTGGGGTCCTAGGGAGACAGTTAGGGTGAGGGGGTCTCAGGAGGGGGCAGTCAGGCAAGGAGCAGGGAGGCTTAGATAGGGGGTGGGTCCTGGGAGGCAGTTAGGGGCAGGGGTCCCAGGAGCAGGAAATCAATGGAGAAGGAGCAGGGGGGTTGGGGGTTTTGAGGGCGGCAGTCAGGGGGTGGGAAGTGGGAGGGAGTGGATGGGGGCGGGGCTAGGACGGGGCTCCCTGGGTGCACACCATAATGAAAAGTGCTGTACATGCCTATTGCATCTCTGGGATGTGGCTTGCTGAGTGTGGACAGAATCATCAGAGAATTCTAACAAATCTCTACTGAGCGTGTTCAGACTGAGTCCTGTTCTCTCCCCCCACCCCACCCTTGAGACTTATAGTAGCCAAACAGCAAATTTTTATGAATATAGCAAAAGGCACATACCTGATGCTGAACAATCTCCCTGCTGAAGTGAAAGTCAATGCTCCAAAGAATCTAGTGGATTAAAATGAGTGTAAGAGTTGTTTTACCATGACCATAACAATGTTTTTCTCCCTGGCTTAATTCTTGGAAATGGCTCAATCGTTTTAACTGCAGCAGACATGTGGCTTGGAAAATTTCAGCCCAAATTGTTTGTGTCTTCAAACTGAGTATTAATGATTGAAAATAGAGTCTTATGCAGAGTCTCAGACTAACTGTAACTAGACGTGCTATCTACACTACCTATAGTCCAGGGGTGGGCAAACTGCTGCCTGCGGGCCACATCCGGCCCACGGGACATACCTGTCCAATCCCCACCCCTGCTGTCTCCCCTCCTCTACAGAAACACTCACACACACACACACACACACACACTCTCTACAGTGGATATAAGAAAGGGAAATATTTATTTACAGAAGGATGAGCGGAGAAAAACAACTAGGGGGACAGTAAAACAGGGTTTCATTCAAACCCAGGCCCCACAGCCCCAGTGGTAGCAAAGTCTGAAAGGGCAGACACCGAGTAACATAGGCACTGACCTTCACTGATCTCGGTGGGTGCTCAACCCCGCCCCCGCCCCTGGCCCTGCCCCTGCCCCACCCTTGCCTCAACCCTATTCCACCCTCTTCCCCAAAGTCCCCACCCTCATTCCCCCCCTGCTCCCAAGTCCCTGCTTCTGCTCCTCCTCTTCTCCACCTCCTCCCCTGAGCATGCTGTGTCCCTGCTCCTCCCCCTGCTTCCAGAAAGTCCTAAGCGTTGCCAAATAGTTGTTTGGCAGTGGGAAGTGCTGGGAGGTAGGTGGAGAAGTGGGTATGTGGTGCTCAAGTAGGGGGATGAGGTGGGGCAGGGGATGAGGGGAGCTTGACTGCTCGTGGGTGCAGAATACCTACGAGTCCCAGTACTCACAGCCCCATGCAGCTCTGGGCAGCAGTGATACTGAGTCCAACTCCGGCCTGTCCTCTTCTGGGGATTCCTCCCTGGCACAGTGCTCCTCCTAGCTCCTGTCCTGGGGTGTCCCCGATTGGCCACCCTGTCCTTCTCAGGCTTCAGGCAGGTTCTCCACGGCTTCACTTTGTGAGGGCCTGCTGCAGCCCTTCTCTCTGGAGCTCCCTCCTTTCTCTCACTGCTCCCCCTCCCCACTTAGGAAAAAGATTTAAAGGGGCCATGGAGTCTAAACCCCAAAGGGGTTACACTTATATTAATTTAGTCAATTCCTTGGGATGGGTCTATTCAGAAAACAATTGATTTTACACCAACCTGTTCATAAGTGTCCACACAAGAACACCAATTTCAATACATTGGTTTAGAAAGCAATTTAATTAAATCAATTTAGCTTACTGAAGATTTTAAACATTCTCAAAATAATAGGAGGGTTCTGATGAAGGGGTTGGGCCCGTGTAATTAAATTGATTAGTAACCAATTTAGCTGAGGCAGTGTGCCTTCTGAGTGTAGACCACCTACCAAATTAAGCTAAATCAACATACCTATTTTAAATATCAATTTAAGAGTGTCCTCACAGGCATTTTCCCTGCTTTAACTAAATTGGTTTACACTTTAAACACACCTTTAATTAAACTGGTACATAGTTGTGTATAGAGCTGGGCTTTGCTCAACTTGACAGCACTGAGGACCTTTCCGATAGAAAACTGGGACTATTTGTGTGATGTGTACTCATTATTCCTCCAACTTATACTTATGAGTTGCTCAGAGATTTTAAGTAATAAATCAGCATTATTTTCTCATGTTATTGAGAATTTCAGCCAAGTGATAAATCTCTTGATTAAACCCTTCCATGATGTGTTGGTCAGAATGCTGGCCAGTGAGGAAGAGAGAAGAACAACTATTTCATACTACCGAAATGAAAGTGCTGAGGAGTATTCCGAGTCACATGAGAGTTGATAGACTATGCAATGAGACGGTATGAGCCATGATGCAGGTAACACTCATCACAGAAAAGCTGAGGCAGTATCAATGACAAGATGTGGGATATGTTGGCCAGAGAATACAAGAGTTGTCATGAGACAAGGACTACAATGACAACCTAGAAAAAGGTGGTCTCAGATGCTGAGTACACGAATAAGGTTGGCGTCAGCATGGAAAACAACTTGACAAGGACCCTGGGAGTTGAAAAACAAGACTGTTGCTCCTGATTGATAGGATAAGACGATGAAGAAGCTATTGAGACTTTCAGATCAAATTCAGCGTTGAGGTGTAGTTATTAGTGGCTTCTGGATATGGTAATACTGTACTTTTAGATCAGGCCTGCACAACTCGGAAAGCAGCGAGGGCCATATTACTGCAAAAAAACCAGCTGCGGGCTGAAAAGCCCCGCCCTCGCCCCATCCACTTCCCCGCACCACCACTTGGCTTGCTTCACCCCTACTCACTCCCTGTGGGCCTCACAGTGAGCCCATGTGGGCTGCATATGGCCCCCAGGCCACATGTTGTGCAGGCCTGTTTTAGATAGTACTTTCCACTTCAGGATAGCAAAGGACTTAAAAAACATTAATGAATTGTCACACAATAGCTATTTCAGAGAGGGAAACTGAGGCACTGAAAGGTTAAAGAGCTTGTCCAATGTCACAGACAAAGTCTGTGGCAGAACTGAAAGGAGAACCCAGATAACCTGAGTAACTTAAAAAAAACCCCTAAGGCAATAAGCAGTATAAAATGTTGCAAAGCGAAGCTCAGTGTTCTAAACTCCTTTAACTTTAGGGAACCATGAGAACAACAGAAAATTCTAATGCTCAGTACAAAAAATACTAGTTTAAATGTTCATAAATTTAAAATTGTCAAATGCCCACAAACATGGCTCATTGTTTAAGTCACTATGAGTTCCACAAAACAGCCACGTATACAGTTTCTACTTTCAGTAGTTTTTGAATGATTTGAACACAACATTTATTATTGGAACATGTGAAAAGTGTGATTTTTTTTTCACATACTGTATAGCTAATCATCAGGGTAAAGGTGCTTGAATTGAAAGTGCCAGCACTGTCTTAAGGCTTGTCTATACTGCAGGCTAAATCACTGCTATCGATGCCGCGTTATCAATGTACTGGGTTTGGTGAAGACATGATGCGTTGATGGGAGAGCACTCTCCCGTTAACTTCAGTACACCACCTCCTTAAGAGTCAGAAGGTAAGTCGGCTGGAGAGGATCTCCCGCCTATGTAGCACTAGGTAGGTCGCTACGTTGCTCACGGGAGCGATTTTTTCACACCCCGAGCAACGTAACTTACATCGACTTAAGAAGCAGTGTAGACCAGGCCTTAGATTTTAAATACCCCCTTCTTCAATAGAAAATCATATATTTGTTATCACAGCTGTATTGTGATATTATTTTGTCTGACACAGGAAAATGTCAAAGTAATTTGAAAATATAATGTTATCAGAAACGAAGTTCTTACAGCTTTAAAAAACACATACAACCCAACTGACAGTTTTCAGAAGTAGGACTGTAGCATCTTCTGTAATATTATAACAAACAACAATTCAATGAAAGTTAAATTTATTTCCACGCCTTTGCTTATCGGAGTAAAAACTTGTTTCGTAGAATATTTCTTACAGTTATCAAGGGAATATAGTTATTGTTCCTGCAAAGGGTGGCAGCTCCATTTACCAATAGAGAATATATTTAGGAACCAGCAATCTTGGGCTCTTTCCAAGGCATTGTGGAATTACTTTACAGTGTCTGATTTACTTTAAAGCTTCTTGTTATGGCAGTTTAGAAACAAAATTTATTCTGCACACATCCTGTTTAAAACAAATTTTTCTCCTCTGTTAAACAAAGATAAAGAATATTAGAATATGTTTTCGCAGCTAATGGTTGCATCTTGATTAGTTAAAAAGGTAAACCAATATTTGTGGATTCATGACCTGATCGTTTGGCATGATGCAATTTTTGATTTCAAATATATAGGTTGTTATTTCTGACTTGCATACTGGGCCTTAGGTTTAGTCATATGGTGCAGTCATTGTTTTGTTTTACCTTTTGAATTTTTTACTCAAGAATATTGGGTGGTTTTGTAAGCTAGCATGAAATAGAGAAAATTTCCATGACCTTGTGCACTGTGTGCGTATTCAGGGAGTGAGATTCTGCTCACCTTGCTTATGTGAAAGCAACATAAATCAACAAGAACTTTGTATGAGTAAGGCAAACATTTATCAATTTTTAATACCTATGAATAGGGTATATAATACTTATTTGATATGTAAGTGAAATGCTACTAAAACACTTGTTAATAACAATATCTTGTATTTATATAGAAACTTTGTTTCCAAATGATCTGAAAGCACTTCTTAGAGAGTTTATACATGGAACCACTTCACTCATTGCTAATTTGGAATATGGCAGCAGTTCAATACCAACAAACGTTTTTGATGTGTGATGGGAAATTAAGAATGTCATCCAATTAAAGCTTCAGAGGGATATTTAGATAGGTAAAATGTGATCACCTAATCAGGGATTTGTGGGACACAAGAGCTTTCACTCTACTCTTAATTGAAATTCCCCACCTTCTTTTCACTGCAATTACTCTTGGAAAGGGGGATGGGAGAGGCACATGGAGAACTACTACACAAGGGAGGAGGAGGTGGTTCTGTGTTGAGGGGAGGACGTTACTGTTTCTGTGCTTACTCAGATCCAGAAGCTGGATCTCCCTGCCCCCGCCATCAAGGATGCAAAGGAGGAGCACCATCATTCTGAGCCATAGACGGAAGTAATGTCCACAGAAGAGCCATTGCATCATTTTCTCAAGCACTCTGAGTTTCGGTATGAAAGTGCAGTGAGTTTCACCTTTATGTGAAACATACAATGGGATCTTTAATGACTATAAATTTAAGTGCCCCTGAAATACCATGGTGGTATTATCATTTCTGATTTTAATTAAGAAATGGCTGCCTACTAATTCACCGGCAGATACAGTGTCCCTTACATGTACATAACTGGTGTGGAGGGTTGCTACCAGAAATTCCACATGATAGGCAAAAATAGCAGTTTAGAAATATGGTGTGTTTGTGTAGAGAAGTGTTCTGCAGCCTTTTACTTTGGAGAAATTGGGAAAATGAATTTTGTCTTCCCAAATTCATCCTCACACTTCAAATATTGAAATTCACTCTAATTTCTGAGGCACCATCCTTCTTGAAAGGTTTTATTTTGAAATTTCTGAGCCTTGGCACACGGAAAGAATAATTTTCACAATATTGGAACAAGATTTATATATATTGTAAATGGGAATCCATGGTTCTACAACAATATTACATTTTAAAATACAAAAGAGTCAGGGCATGCAAAAGTAAACTTGTCCAGTGTAAACATATGGAATCAGATCCTCATCTGGTGTTGCTCCAGTGAAGTCAGCTATTTATTAGCTTAACTAGCTATTGACAATATTTTATATGTGCAGGATGAGCTAGTTAATGTTACTATGAGACATTACTATCAGATACAGGCGTGATGAGTGCCTATAAATAAATTACCTAACTTTTTTATTCCCTGACTTATTTTTAAAGTGTGTAACTTTAGCTCTGTATTCATGTTGGTGTTTTTCTTCTTTACTCAGGTATTATTGCTGATTTGGCTTTTTATTTTTATTTTTTTAGAAAACAGGGGAAAAGGAGAGAAGAAGAAACTGCCTGTGCAAGTTAGCATTTAAGGCCCATACTACTGTGGGGAAACAACGATCAGTGTGCAACATGTTTACAGTGTTAGAACTGATGGGAGCTGTAGTGTAAATAAGGCTTCAGCAGCCAGATCAGTTTTCATCGTTGTTGGTGAAGAGCCAGCTTGGTTGAAATGGTAGTAAGGGAAAGAGGTAGAAAGGATGGTCTAGTGCAGGGGTCTCCAAACTATGGCCCAGGGGCTGGATCCAGCCCACGGCTTTGATTTGTCTGGCCCTCCAGCTGAGCAGGCACACTGAGCAGGCACATGGAGAAGCCGCCGCTGCCCCTCCCCCCAAGCTGCTGCTGGTGGCCCCATGTGTGGTATGGTGAGTGCCCCTGCGGCAGCGGCAGGAGGAGCAAAGGCGGGAGCGTGGCAGTGGCTGGAGGAGCAAAGGGGGTGATTTTGCATATATTTGCAAATATTGAATTTTTTAACAGTCGCTTCAGCCCACAAAGCCCCTTCAAAAATCTAATATGGCCCTTGTCTCGTAAAGTTTGGAGACCCCTGGTCTAGTGCATAGGGCATTGGAATAGGACTTAGAAGATCTAGGTTGCATTCATAGCTCAGCCACAAACTTCCTGTATGCCGCTGGGCTACTTAATCTACTTAGTTCCCCATCCCACATAACACAACCCTAATATTGGTTGCTGCTTTAAATGAAGCGTTATATAGGTCAAGATAGCTTGTAATTATGTTAATTTAGTAGATTTCCCCCCCCCTAAATTGCTTGCCATATGCTCAGTGACTTGGAGTTACATGATTGTACCATTGATGATCTAGGAATTGTTATTTCACAAGATGTTAATATGTTTGGGAATTTAAGCTGTTCAGAAATGTCTTTTCAGTTGGATGGGGAGATATTTGAACTACAATTGCCACAGAAACTTTCTGTTTAATGTGATATAATTGAAGAGAGGTGCAGAAGTTTCCATCAGTGATACCACAAGTTGTAAAAGAGGAGAGCCCCAAAGCCTCAATGAGAATGAGAGTTACAGTGCGGGGGAACTCTTCGACTACTGATAATAAGCCAAATGGATGATCTATATGTTACATTTTGTTAATAGAAATGTTGGGATGTTATATGTACAAGGCGGGGGGAGTAAAGTACTCATAAGGCAATGTCAGGATTAGATTTACCTATGCCATGGTCTTTTAAGGATTGAAAGTCTGCTGAAGAAGTCAAAGGGGACAGCCCAGATTGCAGCAGCAGAGCTGAACATGCTCTGAAAGAATGGAGCAGCAATGAGATTTGTGTAAGCTGTGTCTGGGGTTTTTTATATATCAATTTTAATAAACCCTAGTTTTAAAACTGTCCCTGCTCTGGGAATGTAACATTCACAACTCATTTGTGGTGTCTTTTATTCTTTACACAACAAATATAATATGAAGGAACCACACATGCACAGTGGGGGTCCATGTCATTGTGTTTAGTGAACATAAACAACATGCAAGGCCCTGATACACATACATATTGCTGTTCTGGTTGGGTTCTGGGAGCTTCTAAAACATAGATCATGACTCACAAGCTATTTAAAGCAATGCTACAAATTTCTATGCACTACATACTTCTCCCACTTAAATGTAAAGGACAAAAAAAGTGACAAATACCTTATTGTCAAAACTACAATCACTAAATATACAGCATGCTACAATTTAAGTCTCGGCAGTGGTTTACAACTTCTCTCTGGATAATGTCTCATAGGCATTTTAATAGTACCTGGAACAATGTCTCTACTTTCTGGTGTAGCAGAAAGAACAATGTCTTCCTGCTCCTTTGCTTGGGTCACTTGTATTAGAAACAGGGACAGGAAGCTCACTGTTACTATCACAAGTTGCTGTCTGTGGCTGGATTGTAGGGTTGGTTTTTTCAATAAGTGTCATACTGGTGATGAAATCCTGTGAACTTGTACTAAAAGGCTGATTTATGTGTCTTCTCCATACGATGTTTGGTGCCACTTCTATCTGATAAGTGAGAGGTTCAGTCTGTGATGATGTAATCACTCTAGATTTCCACAAGTTACCTTGGTAGTCTCTGACTGTAAGACTCTTTCATCCAGGTGAAAGTTGTGCAGCTAGGTGTGACTATTTGTGGCCACTTGATCACAGCATTTCTTAAGAATGTTCCTCTGTAGATCCGGGTTTAGCAAGTCCAGGCATCCCATAAACAACATTGCTATAGTAGCCTGAGCTGCATTTCTATAAATCAATAGAAAATTCTCAATCTTTTGTGTAATAAATTATCTAGCATGAGCTATAGCACAAATCACTTGTTTGAATGTCTACATAAATCTGTCCACTAATCTGTTCTGGCAGAATGGTAGAAAGCTGATGTGATATAATGTGAATATCATTTCTTTTGACAGACAGTTGAAACTCTTCAGATGTGAATTGAGTTCTGTCACTTACAGTAGCTTCAGGAGCTCCACTCCTTGAAAGCAATAGTCTTAACTAGATCTGGGTGAAGCTTTATCAGCAATTAGTACATTTTCTGAATAATGTATTTTTGGGGCTCTGAAACTGTGAATTCAGCTTTAGCCAATCCCTTCCCCCCTATTTTTTTTCAGAAATGTCAAAATGTGTTATTCTGAAATCTTCAAAATGAGCCATTTAGACATTTCATTTTGAAGTAACATTTTTGAAAAAAATGTCAATTTGAATCCACATTCAAAACATTTATTTTGATTTGAGCAACAGTTTTGGTTTTTTGTTTTAGTGAAAAAAAACAAAACGTTCAGTCTGAGATGTTTGTTTGCATCTATCTATCCATTCTTTGTAATGTCATACACTTCAGCCAACACAGGATTGTTTGTAGCTTTATGTCACCCCATGATACTTGTCAATGGCAATGGTTCAATTTGTGCCATATGGAACATATTGACTGGCTCTGGTTCCACTTCAGTATTCCTACCTGCACCTTCCAATGGCAAGCATGACAAGCCATTTTTATTTTCATGCTGGTTGGTACTTTTGAACTCAGCATAATAAGAAGAATGACTAAATGTGGTGCCAGCTCTACTGGTGCTCCCCTCTTTGGGTTAAAAATTGAAACTAGAAGTTGATTATCTGTATCCAGAGTGAATCATTTCTCACATAGATACTGGTATGTAGTGGTGCAGCTGCCCCACTCCTGCAGAACAGAGGATAAAAGCAGCTCTGAAGATGGCTGCAGCTGGGAAGGAGTGTGAGCAGCTGAGCAAATAGCTGACCACAGGTGTGGCCAGCTCAGTCAGGGCTCAGCTGGCCCTGATCAGAAGGTTGTGGCCATGACCTGTAAGAAGTCTCTCTCCAGCTTTGGAAAGAGAAGGACTTAGATGCTGGAAGCAAGGTACCTGAAACAGAGCAGAGTAGGGCTGGGGAATAGGGTAAAGGGAGCTGGGGAACTCCAGCCTGGTAAACCCCGCAAGGCTGCAGGCTTTGGGGAAGGCCTATACAGGTACTGGAGTTGTAGAGAGCAGCCTGAGGATAGGCAAAGGTCCTACCCCTTGCCAATGATGAGTGGCTATTACACACTGCAGTCTGCCCTAGTGAGCGAAGCTTGATGATGACTGTCAGTAGCCATTGAGGCAAGGTGGGATTAGAGGATTGGGGGTTCCCCTGGGAAGGGAGATCCAGAGTGTGGGGGTATTGCTGAGGCAGCACTCCAAGGTATAAGGGCATGGGGACCCTCAGGCAGGTGAGACATTGGCAGCAGAGGGTGCTCCAAACTGGAAAAGACCTAATTCCTGAAATGACCAGCAGGAGGTGCTGTTCTGGTGAGTCCTTGCTCTGCTACATGGTGATATATAATTTTTTAATTAATCTGACCATACTCAAAGCTTCTCTATCAATTTACGTGAGGCTGCATTTTGCTAAAAGATCTAGAAGCAAAGGCAGTAGGTCTCTTAGTAAGATCTTCCACTGCATGTGATGCTACTGCTCCTATTCCATATGTGGAAATGTCACAAGCAAACTTTATATGCAATAATGCATTATGTTATGTAAGGACCTTTTCAGATGCTGTAAGATTCTTGGCCTCCTCAAAAGCCTACCCTTGACATAGTGTGTGGATCAACAACCATCTTGTCCATTGTTTTTGGTTTTTTTGCCTTTTTCCCCTCCTTTTTAGAGGATGTAACTCTGTTGCTATATTAGGCAAAAACATCTGGTAATAAATGACCATCCCCAGATAAAACACAATTGTATTCTATTTTGTGCTTAAGGTGCCTTAAGGATCACTTAAATTTTTGTCTTGTTATTTACACAAGCCATCTTTGTCAATGGTATGGCCACACTACATCAAGTCTTTGAAAAAATTCAAATATTTCCTTGTTGGCAGACTAAGTCCTTACTCAGACTGCGCTGCAACTTCCTTATGGAAGTTCCCAAGATACTCTTAATGTCAGCTTCTGGAGCTAGTGTATTATCCAAGTAACACCAAGTGCCAAGAATATCCTTTGATACCTGGTATCAGAGGGGTAGCTTTGTTAGTCTGAATCTGCAAAAGCATAAAGAGTGCTGTGGCACCTTATAGACTAACAGACATATTGGAAAATAAGCTTTTGTGGGTGAACACCCACTTCAGATGCATCTGGTGAAGTGGGTATTCACCCACAAAAGCTTATGCTCCAATACATCTGTTAGTCTATAAGGTCCCACAGGACTCTTTTTTTGCCTTTGATACCTGGTCCCTCACTCTCTGCTGAACACTGAGTGTAGATATTATTCCAAAAACTATCCTGTTTTATTGAAATAAGTGTAAGGGGGTCTCTGCGGGGCCCTCCTGGCTCCTGCCCCTGCTGGGCTGAGAAAGTCACACAGAGCCTTTGTTGCAGTGCTCACTTGGAGCTTTTATTCACAAGTACTGTAGTGTTCCCACCATCTTTCCACTACATTCATAGTTACCTTCTTACAGTCTACCAGCCAGAGAGAGGGGACAAGCTATTTCTCTCAGCTTCCCCTGACTGCCTTTCCTTTGGTACAGCTTCCCTTCTTTCTAGCTCCTCCCTCCTGGCTTCCAGCCCCAGCCTGAAGAGGCAGCTGCTGTTCCTCAATCAGGGCCAGGTGATCTACCCAGCTCCAATTCACCTCCCTTAATTGGAGCTGGAGTGACAGAGGGTTGGCTAAGCAGTTTTCTGCTTAGCACCCTGTTGTCACATAAACCTTTATGTGTGTTAATCGTAAGAACTCTTTGTCACTGTCTTCAATCTCCATTTACTGGTAAGTCTGGGCTAGGTTGATCTTGGAGAAATGTTTACCACTAGCTAATGAGGCAAATATATTTTCTAGTCTAGGTAAAGGATACTGATACTGGCCCACATGAAAAGTTGGATTTATGGGAACCATGAAATCACTGCAGATACAGACAGACCCTCTCTCTTGCATTAATGGCATTATGAGGGTTTTCCAGTTAACCTTGGCTAAAATTGAAGAGTCCTGTAAGTTCCTCTGCTTTTGCTGTATTATTGTTTCTACCACTTTCCCTGGGCCAGTAGACCAGGCTAGACTAGCAATAGGCTGAAAAAAGGTGCTTTTAAAATAGAGTTAAGCTAACTTTTAATTACTTAACATGATTTGAAATACTCCTTAAAACCTTAACCACATCATTAGCTGGTGATATTATAGCCTACACATAAGCCTTACCCCCATTCCAAGTTACACCAGCCATTTAGGTGGTGCAAAGGGAGGGAATCTGTCTTGATGGGGCAATTGGAGAATCCTATGGGACCAGCCAGCTTAATGGGCTCCTCTCTTTGATTAGGAGTCAAGTTGGGGATGTTTTCGGACCAGGAAAGGCTGTGGACAGAGTGTGCTGTATGTGGCATTCCTCAACAAGCATCATAACAGCTCCAAAGAGAGCAGAATTTAGAGGAATCCGGTGGCTGTTCTGAGTTACTTCTGGGCAGAGGTGCCAACTTCTGGTGGGCACTCCACTCCCCTCTGCCTCTGGCCCTGCCATGACTCCATCCTTGCCCTGCCCCTATTCCAATCCCTTCCCCAAAGTCCACTCCCTGCCCCTATTCCAACCTCTTCCCCAAAGCCCTGGTCCTGCCTCTTCCCCTAAGTGTGTGGCATTCCTGCTCCTCCCCACTCCCTCCCACAGCTTGTTATGCCACAAAACAGCTGTTTTGTAGAAGCAAGTGCTGAGAGGTATGCGGAGAAGTGGGGATGCAGCATGCTCAGGGGAGGAGGTGGAGGCTGAAGTGATGGGAGGTGGGGGAGGGGAGCTTGGCTGCCAGTGGGTGCACAGCACCCACTAATTTTTCCCTGTGCGTGCTGCAGCCCTGGAGCACCCGTGGAGTTGGCGCCTATGCTTCTGGGCCTGAACCATATCGCGTAGGCTACTTCTACTCCCTCAGTTGCATCAAGCAGAGCTCTCATGCAGCTGAGACTTCGGCCCCATATGTGAAATTCATTGAGTGCATGTATCCTCTGGAAATAATCCAAGTTTCTCTTTGTGCCAAGTGATGAATAACAATAACAATATTGTGATGTCCCATATAAACATACCACATTGGTGTGACTCTTCTTGTTTCCTAAATTAGAACTACCGTTGTATCCAGGAATTCTCATTTTCTTTTGCAGAATCAGTAATTTTTGAGTTCTCATGATTCACTTTAAAGTAGAGGAAAGGAAACAGTTCAGAAATTTCTCTGCATTACCCTTGACAGCAGGAAGGCAAACAGTGTCAGTTTTAACTGCTGCTGTCAGAGCTTTGCAAATCCCATTTGCACAACACGTTCTCCCTCTCTCCCAACATACTACTGCAAAACGACCCTGCATTTAAATGTTGCCCTCGAATGCCCTTAATAGCCCTCTACATGCAAAGCTCTGAAGAAGGTTAACGGAAGGACAAAGAATTAACCCCAAAATAATAACTAACAGTAAAGCTAAAAACCTTTTCTAAGTGAGAACAAAATATTCATTTTTTAAAAAGCACAACAGCGGAGGCATCAAATCATTAGCAGTAGCAGCATTCAGAAGCGACAAAGAGAGAGGTTTTGATATGGGACTTAAAATAACAAACAGAAAAATGATAAAGAAGAGAGTGCCAGACATTTGCATCTAGAAGAAACAATGGACATTATATAGACATAAATCATGGGGAGAAGTGCAACAAAGGGAACAAGCAGGAGGGAAGATGAACGAAGGAAGCAAACAGGCAGAAGGCATAGAGTCTGACTTGAGGTGAAAGGAAGCAGGTAGGAAAGAACCAACTCGGGGATTATATGCAAAAGAGAATTTTAAAGCAGTGTTGAGATGGTTGTCAATGGGGTGAAAGGAAAAAAAGAGAGATCTGTGAATAGGGAGGCTAAACATAAATGTATGTGGTATTGGATTCATTGAAGTGGTTTAAGAGAAGGATTGTAGGAGACCAGTGTAGATGGCCTGGCAGAAATCGAGTCATAAGTTCAGTGTGTGGATGTTTTTCTCATAGCCGAAGTGAAAGGTTTATAAAAATGATTATAGAAAATGTCAGTTCTTTGCTCATGCTGATTATATCATGGTATAATGCAAATCCATATGCAACGTCTTTACCAGTTCTAGGGCTAGGAGTCTCTGTGCTTAAAAACAAAGATTTGAGGAAAGGAAATGGAACGCTTCAAATCCATGCACCTTCTGCTTCCTGAAAGTGCTCACAGAACATTAAGAATTTTGTTGGTAAAAAAACATATCCTGTAACTGGGTAGCTTGCCCCTCAAAGGCTGGAAGCATGGGGCCAACCAACCCTGATTACTAAGGTGCCACACTTGCCTATGGATCAGGTGATTTCCCTATAAAGCGCTGCAGGAAGCTACAGTGAAGGGGAAAGTGCTCAAGGAGATAAGAGACTGCTAAAAGAGCAGGCTCCAGCAGACTATAGACAGGAAAGAACTGGGAGTGACACAACAAGGTGGTAAAATGAATAGACTTTATTTTGGGACTTTGAGTTTTATTTTTGAGTTTATTTTTATCTGCCTAAATCCAGATGCCAGGAAGGGGTGTTGTGAATGGAAAAATAGGGTGTGGAGTTAAAGAAGCCCCTTGAGGAAGAAACTGAGGCGGGCTGCCTGGGGTGACCCCAAGCCTGGTGGGAGTGCATGGGGAATGTCCACTCATCCATTTGTCTGTTCTGACACATTTTTTGAAGGTCATACAGCAGCTGTAGTATTAATAACTTTTGGTTTGTACCTTCTTATTTTAATTGTTAGCAATATCTTGCCAATAAACAATATGTAAACTCCATACAACTGGTCAAAATTTTCAGTAATAATAGCTTAATGTTAGGTCCTTAAGTCTATATTTATATACCTCTAAGTGAGGTAATTTTCAAAAGTGATGAGAGCTATAGGAGCTGCTGACTATTCAGCACTTTTTAAAAGTCAGGACAATTAATTGGGTCTAAAACATGGACTTAAGTCCCCAGCTCTAAGATCTCTTTGAAAATCTTGACCAGAGTGCTTATTACTTTGTTAGTAAAACTCATACTATTGCTGCACTTACAGTCATAGAAGAAATAAAAGGGATAAACCTAATTGTGTCTCCCTAGACATTGCTTGATCTACTTACATATATGGGGTTTTAAATGAGTAGTTTCTAGATATGATACTATTTTTTTTGATACTTGGCCCAAGCTTCTTACAGCATAGCTCTGCCCTATCTGCCTCTCCCCAGGAGAACAACAACAGACAGACAAAAGGGGAGTCTTTGTTCAATTTTGAAAAGTTCTATCCTTCCCATTGGCTCTTTTGGTCAGGTGCCCACTTACTTCCTTTTACATATGCATGACAATGAGACTTTTAACCCTTTACAGGTAGAGCAATTAGAGATCAGCTATGAAGAGGGATTTTATAGCTTGTGGCTGGCTGGGTGTCCATAAACAGGAGTTATTCCTGCCCACCCCCCCACTTTCATTTATCACATCACCTGTGTAGCTTTGCTCAGGAACATTTCTTTTTTGAGGAAGCAGTCCTGAGAAATATGGACGAGTGCTCAGTACACCCTGCCAGCTGTCCAGTTTTATGGAATCATGATCATCCTGGATGTCCTGTGTTTTTGTGCTTCAGGTGGCAACCTAACAGTGGCCGGGAAGCTGGAGACATCTCCCGCACAACTGCTAGTGCAGAATTAAAGATGTCCCTTGACTTTCACTGTACATGTAGAATATGATAGTGCCTACCCCAAAGAGCTTAAAAGACTAGAGATAACAGGTGTCTGAGACAAACAAGTGGGAAAAGGTTAGGGTTAAGGGTGATGGAATAACAAAAATAATTGTGTGTGCATAACATTTAGCCAATCAGGAGTTGTAATCACAACTTTGCACCTTCCTAGCTCTCATTATATTACAGTATTCTTAACGCATTACAGCAGCGTGTGTGTAAAGATAAAATTTACCATCAATTTTTTCCCTTTCCATAACATGGCTGGAAAATACCATCAGATAATTCATGTCTGTGGCTAAGTCCTGACTCAAGCAAAGTACTGAACAATTCCTGAAGTATTAGTCTCCTATGCAGTCATGGTTAGTGATCAGCAAGATGATGACCTGAGCAGAAAACAAGTCCAAGATCCTATCAGACTTTTCTAGATAACAAGCATGGATGACTTTAAGGAAAAAACGAAGGTCCCTGTTAATAGCCTGTCTGTTCTTTTCAGTGAAGAAACGATAAGATCACTTTGTGATTAGAATCCACAATGTGGCATATTTTAGGGACAAAAGTACTGAGCATATTGGATTGGACACTACCATGGATATGAATGATAACTATTCCTGCAGGCAAATACACAAGCAGTAGTCCAAGAAAACCAAATGGCATAAGTGGCAGAAATTCTCCAGTCTGTCTATCCACCCATGCTGGTATTTACAATATTCTGTGTCAGCACCATATCTGAGTTCCTAAGGTCTGCTCCTGATAATGTACAAAGGACTCATGCTCTTCTGAGGTTTATTCCTATCTTCAGAAGCACAGATCAGAAATTACAAAATCGTTTGCCAACTTAAACAAAAAAATTTGGCTGCAGTATCTTTGTGATATTGGAAGAATTAAATTAAAAGGTTGGACTTCTGCTGTGCATTCTCTCTTGGTTCATCAAGGTAATTGCATTGCCATGAACATGGTTAATCCTAAAAGTATACACACACCTGATAACCTGCTTGCACCTTAGGCTAGGAAATAGGATCTTACATAATTGGTGAGAAAATAGAAGAAAACCATTATTTGCCTGCCTCAAGATTTACTGCTTATGTTTTCACAACTAAGAACTCTATTATTGTTGACTTTAACCTTTCACATCATCAGGCTATTGTATTGTGTTTCCACCTGCCAATTTTTGTAACTACATTGAACTAATGAGCAAATTCCTATACCAAACAAGTTAGTTGTTTCATACTAGAAAGTCCACAATGTAATATATTATTAATACATTATGAATACACTGTGGAATATGTAAGATTACTAAACATATGGGGATGATGTCCACCTAAGATTAAATACTTCAGTGGGATTAAGTCAAGTGAGAAATAGAATAATTTTAGTTTTCATCATATGTATTTCCACTGAGAAAGTGAAAATGCCATAGTGTTTTTAGTTCATATAGCTAGAAACATGAATCTAATACTTTCCCCCTTTTCTGTTTAAATAAAAAGTTATTTTTCCTAGCTTTTTAAATGTCAATTACATCATCGATGTCTGTAAATTACAGGTTTTTTCTCACTGATTTATTTTTTTTAAGCATGAGAAAGTAAGTAACCATTTTGGCAGAGAGTCTCAAAACCCAAGCACTGTCCTTTGAGTTAGTTTTTTAGAAAAATGAGAATAAAATTCCTAATCTTAAAATATACACCTCTCTCTCTTTGTGTGTGTGTGTGTGAAATTTTTCAAAAGGGATCATCCAGTTTTTGAAAATCAGGCTTCTGTAAATTGACTCAAATTAGACAAGCAAAAATTGCTGTTCAGTTATTAAAATCTTGGCTATATATGTTTGTACAAACACATACATAAACTACATTCTTGTAATTAACTTATCTCTAAAACACTCTGTTCTATGATTTCTTGTAGCAGAACAACTCTGAAATTAGTAAAATGAGTTTTTTAATATTTAAAATGTACTCAACCCCAATGTATGCCCTATTGTATAATTGATTTGTTTTCTTGTATCTATACATCCTTTGTTAATGGACTGTTTTTCACTCCTGATAGAGGCCACCCACTGTGGCTGTTTATCCTGACTCGTATACCCCCATGTAGGCAACATTAGTCTGTAATCCAAACGGAATCTTTATTTAACACAACCAAAGTCTGCTGATCCCATCCCAGCAGGTGTAAATTGAGGTACTGGTAGAGCTGATGATAGCTCAGGGACTAGCAGGCTCCAGAGCTAAATACTCAGCAAGATTACTGTTAGGTGACTTCACTAATTAACAGAGAACAAGCTTATCCAACCTCAGGGCATAACTGCTGACAAATTATAACTAAATAGCTTAAAAAGTTGTGGAAGGATAAGAACAACATAAAATAGGGACAAAACCAATATAGAAATAGCATGTAGAACTTCCAAATTCATAGCCCCTCCAAAAACCTTGTACTTTATTTTAAGAAGGTGAAGAAGTCTTTGAAGCATTTCTGACATCAGAAATGAAGAGACAACCTTGACTTCCAACTAAATGCCTTATTAATCCTCTGGGTCAAGCAAGTAGTGTGGCTATTGGCTTCATAAACTTTATCTTCCATCTGCGCCAAATATTATTTTCTAGTGTTCAACAAAACCCAAGGTTAAAGCAGAAACTGTGTCTGTTGAAGACCTAATGATTAATAAGATTATTTACAAAGCTTCTCAGATACAAAATGCTTCATCTGGGGCTCTTTGAAGAGGTTTGCCTTCCCACCCCCAAAAGAAATTTAATGCTGTAATCCTTCAAAGAAAGAAATGTATCTGCCATGAAAAAACATTTACCTGAATCTACAATATCTTATTCTATCATGTGAGGGGAAAAATGGTATTTTCTAGTTCATTCTTGATATCCTTTCCCTATGGCAAATTTGGGATGCGGGTCTTAACCCACAGAAACTGAAGACAGCCTAACCAGGTGTGAGAAGATAGACATCCCCAAAAATCGAGAGCCCAGAAAATTTCCGAAAATGTGCATTTCTTTTTTCTGTACATGGTCTTCTATATCTATATATAATTTGTACTAAAATATTTCCATTGCACAGGCATTAAATAGAAGCCACGTAACGCAGAAGGAGTTTATATTTTGTATTAATGGTAGCTACTTTGGTCAATACAGAAATTTTTGCCCTGTCTTTATTTTCTAAATAAATGTCTATATATGCTTTCCATGTTTAATAAATAAATGCTTTATCATACAGTGGGCAGAGAGGGGTCATTAAATGACTGTTTTCCACAGTGGTATAAGGGTTTACTTGGTATGTGGTGAACACTATATGCAGAATAAGAAACTCTGCAATAACTCTGTGAGTAGTGAATGCTCAGTTTTGAATAGCACAAAAGCCTGCTTTTGAGATTTGCTTTATTTAGGTTCCAGTTCAGCCAAGCACTTAAATGTTTTTAACTTTAAGGTACGGCTCACAGGATGATGCTCTCATTCTAGTAATCCAGGGAAAGGCCTGAATTACAGTGTAATGGCTGGTGGGGAAGCAAAATGGTGGACATGATGTTGGAAGCCCGTGTAAGCTGTCTGCAGCCCTCTGATCAAATCTTAAGGGAACTCCCTGCAGTAGGGTCACCACCTTGTCAAAAGGCAAAAGTGGGACACATGCAGGAATCCCATCCCCTCTGTGGCCCCACCCCACCTCATCATCTGAGACTTCACCTGCTGCCCTCCCTTTTCCCCTGAGCCCCCATCCTCTGGCCAGCCAGGAAGATGGAGGTGGGCTGTGGTAAGAGCTGCCCAGGAAGCCTAAGCTGCTGTGGGGATCCCAGACCGCTCCAGCTGCCCTGGGTAGGGGGTCTGAAAGCATCTCTTGACCTATGGCCCCACCCTCAGAGTAGTTGGAGGGTCCAGGGCTCCCCACAGCAGCCCAGATTCCCTGGGTGGCTCTTACCAGGGCCCAGCTCTGTCTCCAGCTTCTGGCCTGGCAAGGGAGCGGAGCCTCAGAAGAAGGGGAGAATTGAACAGGGGGTAAGGCTTTTGGTGAGGGGTGTGGCCAAGGCCCACCTCAGCCTCCCACACCTGGAAGAATCTGGTATCACACCTGAGCCTTGGGCAGGCATGGAGACACATCACAGGGAATCCGGGACAAATGCTGTCCCAGAGTCCTTCAGCCTGGGACTGGAACTCTGCATTTTTGGGACTGTCCCACCCAATTTGTGACAGGTGTACCTACTCAACTGAATAAGGAGAACAGGACCAGGTGCTAAATAATGAAGTAACTTTAAATGTGACAGAAATAAGATAAGTTTTATTATCTATTGAGAAATACGCAATTTTAATGTAGAAACCAAAATCCATGAAAAGTCAGATTTCAAGCTTCTGTTAGACCACCTGTCCTGGTTTCCTAGCCTTCTGGCCTCTGGCTGCCATGTAGATGACAGATTAGCTGTGAACATCCTTTATAAAAGGAAATAGTGTTCTATAAAATTCACACCAGGGTTTCCAATTTGGTATCAGTCAGGACATCCTAAAATAAAATTTGTTTCAAAAATAGATCTGTAGGGGGGAAATGTCAGGGTTAAAAGAAAACAATCTACTTATGTCAGTTTATTCCGTGAGAAAACTTGCCTGAGAAGAAGGTTTAGTGTCTTGTTCAGGTGCAGTAGTTTTTTGCTGATTGGGGAGTAAAGCAAAGCAAAATAACAATAGTGTTCTGTGAATCAAGTATGGTAAAGAAGAGTTACCATACAGCAAAACAGGAAGTTCAAAAAAGCAAAACAATTGATCTTTGAGAAAGAGAATGATATTCTAATTTTAACTTCATTTTAATTTTAATGTAGAATTATATACAATAATGTAAACTGCTTAGTAAATGCTTTCAAAAACACACTGCACCACAATACAAAGGTATACTATAAAACTTCTTAATTTTTGCTTTTGTTTTGTTCAATTTTGGGCCCAATTTTGCAGTCCTTATAGAAATGGAAAATTTGCATATACAAGGACTGGGAGATCAGTTTCTTTGTCTACACATGCAGGTGATATCTGTTAATTTATACTGTATCTGGAGTGCATTGTAACAGCGATGGTTAAGGTTGCTTAAATCTTTCCATTGTAAAGGGCCTTTTTCAGTAGCTTAACATTTTGTCAAACCTTAACCTTTGAGGTTATAATTTTCTAGATTTGGTGTCTGCATGAAGATGGAGTTTTGTTTGTTTGGAACATAAACAGTCAACCCTTAAGATTGCCAGTGCTTTTACGCCAACAAATAAGTTTACCTTGATAATGGTCTCATATGGCAATTCTTCTCTTCTAGAATTCAATGAACTATTTTTTGCCAAACAGTCATGCTTTATCTGCACATCTTAACACAAGAAGCCAACTTTGATCATTAGATACAATACAAGCCAATTTTATTAATCTAGTCCAATGGTGGGAAAACTGTGGTCTGGGAGTTGCAGGTGGCCCGCCAGTAGATTACTCTGATGGGTCGTGTGCAGGCCGCAGGTTGCCCACCACTGATCTAGTCTGAAGGAAGTTTTAAGTACTGTAACTTTTAGGTATGTTTTAAATAACTTTTAAGTATCACTTTCATAACAGTAGAGGAACTCCTCACTTAACATTGTAGTTATGTTCCTGAAAAATGCAACTTTAAGTGAAACGATGTTAAACATCCAATTTCCCCGTAAGAATTAATGTAAGGGGGTGGGGGCTCAGGTTCCAGGGAAATTTTTTTCACCAGACAAAAGACTATATATATATATATATATATATATATATATATATATACATATATATATATATATTTAAATAATATACACACACACAGTATAAGTTTTTTAAACAAACAATTTAATACTGGTACACAGTGATGATTGTAAAGCTTGGTTGAGGTAGAGGAGTCAGAGGGTGGGATATTTCCCAGGGAATGCCTTACTGCTAAATCAGGGGTTCTCAGACTGGGGTTCAGGACCCCTAAAGGGGTCATGAGGTTATTACATGGTGTGGTCACGAGCTGTCAACCTCCACCCCCAAAGCCCGCTTTGCATCCAGAATTTATAATGGTTTTAAATATATTAAGTGTGTTTAATTTATAAGGGCGGGGGGTCACACTCAGAGGCTTGCTATTTGAAAGGGGTCACCAAAACAAAAGTTTGAGAACCACTGTGCTAAATGAACTAGCAATTTGCTGAGCCCTCAAGGGTTAACACTCACACTTTTCTCCTCTAAGTATCAAGAGTGAGGTCAAAAGTACACTGTTAATTTAGATCTGCAAGCCTCCCTCCCTGTGTTCCCTCTGCTCTATGGAAGATGGGGTAAGCGTGGTGCAGGAGCAGGGGAAAAGGAGACACCCTGACGTTAGCTCCACCCCTCTTCTCCTCCCCACCCCCGCCAGGAAGCAGGAGTCTCAGGGAGCAGCTCCAAGGCAGAGGGCAGGAGCAGCACCTTGCAGTGGGGGAAGGGACATGAACTGCTGGCAATTGACAGCCTGCTGGGCAATTGAACAGCCTGCTGATGACGTTAGAAGGAAATACTTCATAACTTTAAATGAGCATGTTCCCTAATTGACTAGCAATGTAACAATGAAACAAGGTTAACTGGGATGACTTTAAATGAGGAGTTACTGTATAGGAAGACATAATTGATCAATACAAGCTATTTTGGGGGATAGGCTAAGCTTTTGTTTGTGAACATATAACAAGTTATTTTTGTTAGCTGAATGCTCCAAGTAACATTACTATCCATTACACTACACATATCCACTAACATTACATATGTTTATCCATGTTGAACACATTTCTGAATTATAAAAGGAAAATCAATCATAAACCAGCCAATATGTAATTTAATGCAGGTCTGCTGTACAAACTGATTCCAGTGGGAAGATACTTCTACAGAGAGCTGAACAAGTGACCCAGGGCTATGAAAGCCTTAGCTCTACTTACTCCTTAAGACACTAGTTAGGTGCCTAACTCCCCTGGAAGGTCACCTCGCTGGCATTTATGCTTTTTGAAAACATCCCCAGAGAGGTTTTAACTGTTCAGAACTGGCCAATTTCCTGGACTGAGGTCCAGATTAGGTTTGACAGATTATAAAACCAGAGGGACCATTTATGATCACCTAATCCAGAAGTTTTCAACTTGTGGTCCGTGGACACCTGGGGGTCTGTAGACTATGTCTAAGGTTTCCAAAGGGGTTCACGCCTCTATTCAAAGTTTTTTAGGGGTCCACAAATGAAAAAAGAATGAAAACCACAGATATAGTCTAATCTTCTGCATAACATAGACTAGAGATCTTCTCTGAATTAATTTGTCTGAACTAGAGCATATTTTTTAAAAAAATTCCAATGAGGGAGAATCCACCATGATTCTTGGTAAACTGTTACAAAGGTTAATTACCCTCACTGTTTAAAAAAATTGCACCTTATTTCTAGTCTGAATTTGTCTAGCTTCAATTTACTGGTCACTGGGTTGCATTATACCTTTGTCTGATTGAAGAGCCCTCTATTGTCAATTTTTGGTTCCCCGTATACATACACCTTTTAATCTTCTCTTTGATAAACTGAATATATTGAGCTCCTTGCATTTTTCATAAGGCATGTTTTCCTATCCTTTAATCATTCCCATAGCTCTTCTATGAATCATCTCCAATTTATCAACATCCTTCTTGAGTTGTGAACATCAGAACTGGACACAGTATTCCAGTAGTGATTACACCAGTGCCATAGACAGAGGTCATATAACCTTTCTATTCCTATTCCATATTCCTCTGTTTATAAATCCAAGAATTACATTAGCCCTTTTGGCCACAACATGGTGGGAGGGGCTTGTGTTCAGCCAATTATTATTATTCATCATGAAAAGTTCTTTTCAGAATCACTGCTTCTTAGGACAGAACCCCATATTCTCTAAGTCAGGGGTCGGCAACCTTTCAGAAGTGGTGTGCCGAGTCTTCATTTATTCACTCTAATTTCAGGTTTTGCGTGCCAGTGATACATTTTAATGTTTTTAGAAGGTCTCTTTCTATAAGTCTATAATATAGAACTAAACTATTGCATGTAAAGTAAATAAGGTTTTTAAAATGTTTAAGAAGCGTCATTTAAAATTAAATTTAAAATGCAGAGCCCCCTGACCAGTGGCCAGGACCTGGGGAGTGTGAGTGCCATTGAAAATCAGCTTGAGTGCTGCCTTTGGCACACGTGCCATATGTTGCCTACCGCTGCTCTAAGTATTACCTACATTATTTGTTCCTTCATGTATGACTTTACATTTGGCTGTATGAAAACATGTTTGCTTGCACTCAGTTTACTAAGCAGTCCAGATCACTCTGTATCACTGACCTGTCCTCTTTATTATTAAAACAAAGATTCAGAGAGTTGTAATCTGCAAACTTTATCAGTAATGATGTTATGCTTTCTTCCAGGTCATTGAAAAAATGTTAAATGGAATAGGCCAAGAACTAAACTCTGTGAATCCCCATTAGAAACAAATCCACTCAGTGATGATTCCCCATTTACAATTACATTTTGAGACCTATCAGCCAGTTTTAATCCATTTAATGTGTGCTATGTTGATTTTTTGTATCACTCTAGTTTTTTAGTCAAAATGGCACCAGGTAAAATGCCTTACAGAAGTCTAAATGTATTACATCAACACTATTACGTTTATCAACCAAATTTGTAATCTCATTAAAAAAATAAGTTAGTTTGAGGAGACCTATTTTCCATAAACCGTGTTGATTGGCATTAGTTACAATACTCTCCTTTAAATCTTTATTAAAGGAGTCCCATATCAGTGGTTCCATTATTTCACCTGGGATCAATATTAGGATGAGAGGCCTATAATTACCTGTGTTATGCCATTTACCCATTTTAAATACTGGCACAAAATCAGCTTTCTTCCAGTCATCTGGAACTTCCCCAGAGTTTCATCACATAATTAAAATTATCAGCATTAACAATTCAGATAACTCCTTGGCCAGCTCTTATAAACTCTCATGTGCAAGTTATTCAGACATGCTGATTTAAAAATATCTAGCTTTATTAGATGCTGTTTAACATCCTACTAAGCTAATATTGGAATGGAAATTTTCAATCAATCATCATATGACTATATCATCTATCTTTCCCCAAATACAAAACAGAAATATTTATTGAACATTTTGTTCTTTTTCTACATTACTGACACTTCTACCATTGTTACGAATCCTTCTGTTCCTATATATTTTAAATCTCCTCCTTATTGTCCTTAACTCTGCTGACTATAGATTCCTCCTTGGGCCCCTTTGCTTCCCTTATCAATTTTCTTACATTCCTAGCTTCTGGTGTATATTTATTACTATCAACTTCTCCTTTCTTCATTTGTTATAAATGTTTTTTTAAAAATGTATTTAGTTATTTTATAGCTGCTGTGACGGAGTCAGACCAGAAGGATATAGGAGAGTGCTGGAAGGCAGGTATATCAGCCTCAGGTCCTTGTTCCCTGGATAGCCAAACAAAGGCTACTCCAGACCAGTCAAGACACCTGGGGCCAATTAAGAACCTTCTAGAAAGGAGTAGAAACAGCTAGCCTAATTGGGACACCTGAAGCCAATCAGGGACTGGCTGAAACCAGATAAAAACCTCCCAGTTAGTCAGGTGGGCTGTGGGTGTCAGGAGCTGTGGAAGGAAGTTATGCTGTTGGTGAGACTGAGTGGTGAACAACATATCATACAGAAGGAAGGAGGCCCTGAGGTAAGGGTGAAGTGGAGTTTGAAGAAGCGGGGACTGCTGTGGGGAAGTAGCCCAGGGAATTGTATTGTGTTTTGTGGATAAAAGGTCAGCCGTCTTAGCTGATACTATTAGGGTCCCTGGGCTGGAGTACGGAGTAGAGGGTGGGCCCGGGCTCCCCCCTTTTCCATCTTCCATACTGGCCTGTGATGAAGGTAACTCACTAGGTGGTGACTCTTGCCAATTATACTGAGAAAGGGAGGTCACTCAGGGGCCTAGATGAGTTTCTGAGGCCCCTAAATCTGCCAGGAAGCGCAGGACCCACAAGTACAGACTTGGAGCTTTGTCACACTGCTTTCACTTCTCTTCTAAGGTAGGTTGGTTTTGTAACCATTGTGGCCTTTCTCCACTGAAGGATTGTGACTTTTTGGGCATCTAGTAAAACATTCTTAGTTCATAATTCTTTCATATTTTTCTATTTAAATTCTTTCTCTCAACTGATGTGTCTCATAATCATTTTCAGCTTGTGAAATTGGCCTTGTTAATGCACCAAGTGTGTATATGTAACTATTCTGTAACATATTTGCAAAATAACACATGGAGGACCCTAACCAGCTTCCTTCCAATCTGTCATTGGCCTTAACTTCTGCATACCCATTACAACACATCCAACCCTCATTTCTAGCTGCCTTCTGCTTAGTTATGATCCTCCTTTCGTCATGGTGACCCATGACCGGATTAGACTCGACAATTGTAAGATATTTTGAGTGATCTCATGCAGGTCCCCCCTCATACATTCCTGTTTGTGCTTGTTGAGCAGACTTCCAAGCAGATCTGTCTTGCTGTTCTCCCTGCTCGATCTGAGTGGGGATAGAGCACTTGAGAGGAGCTGGCAAATTGCAGTAGCAGGAAGTAGAGGCAGAATCAGGGAGAAGGATAAGAGGGTCAGTTCTGGTCTCATCCCACTCTTTCTCCTACACATATTTCCATCCACCCAAACCTTAGTCACTCATTCTTGCTGGCCCAATCTTCTTCCCAGAAATCCTCAGCTCTCCCATAGCTCCTTCCTCCCCAATCCCATCCACCCCATCTTCCATCTGGATACCCGGACAAACCCAGCAGTTCCCCCCTCAGTTTCTTTCGCCAGACATCTATTCTCAAGCCACTGAGCAGCCCCTATTCTGGTGGCACCCCTAGAAACTCCGATTCCCAGCTACACTCAGCTACCACTTTGGACACGCCACAAACCCAGCTATGATTCCCCCAGCCACCTAATCTTCTTCCCAGACTCCCCGACAAATGCAACTGCTCCCACCTTTCAATCCCAGACTACTACCACTCAGCGCCCAACTACTCCCCAGGTACTTTTTAGCACCCAACTACCTTCCACAGCTAACACATTTTGTGCAGCTCCATGTCCTACCTTGCCTCTGCTGGGGGAGAGCCAGATGCAAAGTAACTTGTAAATTACTTGTTGGGCCAATTTGAAAATATGCATGAAATGTCACATATGGAAGAGCAGAACTCTCTGAGGTTGAATAGACAAAGGCCATTGCTAGTTTGAGGGGAGATCTTCAGGAAATGAGAAAACAGGATCAGTAGCTGTCAAGAGGAGTGGCAAGTGCACGTCATCTAGACCAGGGTTTCTCACCCCTTGGGCTGGGACCAAAAATTGGGCTACCAGTATGTTTCAGAGGGTTGTGTGTCAGCTCCTGTCCCACAGGGCCGGCTGGGATCGCCTCTCTGCTCCAGGCACTGCAACACCTGGCGTCTGAGCACCGCTCATGTTTGGCCCCCATCATCGTGATGATGATGGGAGCTCAGGTAGGCCAAATTTGGCATCCAACCCCATGAGCCAGGCCACATGTCCACTCACAGAAATTTGCCTCAGTTATGTGGGAGGGGTCAAACCTGAGCAGTAGCCCCAGTAGTTGCAGTGCCTGGAGCAGACAGCCAAGCCCACTCACCCACACAGCACAGGAGCTGCCATTGTGAGGTGAGTGCTGGGGAGGACCCAATCCCCTGGAGCAGGGGGAAAAGGAAGAAAATCAACCCAGAGCTTCCACCCCGCAACTATTTACTGGGTTGCAACAGGCCATAAACCTTTACAAATGAGTCCAAGCCCCAAAGGGTTGAGAACAACTAATCTAGACAGTATATCCCACCCTCCCAGATGTTACCTCAGCTATAAGACTCTTTGTCTTCCGCAGAGGGGCCCTTCCACTCTACTCTGTCTTCCTCTGCTGCCAAATCATGTTCCCTTCCAGAAAGTAGCAATGGGCAGGAGGCCTGTGAGCATCTAGGGCAGTGGTGGGCAACCTGCAGGCCCCACGCAGTCCATCAGGGTAATCCGTTGGTGGGCCCCTAGTTTGTTTACATTGGCACAGGTGCCTGCAGTTCCCAGCAGGTTTACAACCACTGATCTAGGGTACTGGACTCCCTGGCAAGGAACCCACAGTGGCTTTGTGGTGAAGAGTCAGCTGGAGCCTGAGGTATTGCTGGTGGGGAACCAAGAAGACCAGTGCTTATTTGGGGAGGGTTAGGAGAAGAAGACTGAAGGGTGGGACTGCTAATCTGAGGATCACAGGAGCACATCCCACTCTGTCTCAGCCTGCCACCCATCCCTTATGCCCAAGAAGAGATTTATGGCACCTGAAGAGTCCCTTTATGTTGCAGGAATCCCTGGCTGCCTTCTCAGGCAATTCTCTTTCCAGAGCAGCATACAGAGGATTGGGCCCCTTGTGTTTAGATTTGTTTGCCGATCCTGTGTCCTTTGTAAGAGCAAAAACTAACAATAACCCTGCTGACTAACCTTTATTAAAATGGCTCTTGGAAATGGAGAACAGGTCCCCTAACCTCCACAACAAATGCTTGACCTCCTTGTATCCTTTGCATCAAATGGCTGTATTTCCGCCCTTATTTATTTACTTAGCGCATTCAGTCAAGAACAGAGAAACCTTGATGTTGGTTTTTTTGTGGGGGAGGGGAGTCATTGTGTAGATCACAGATATTTGCTGCATCTGTTTCCTGTTAAGGAAGCTTAGTGCTGCCTTTTGTCCAGCAGGTGGAACACTTGCTGCAGTTTGCATAGCTCAGGAATCCTGCTATGACACTTGATTTTAAAGAGACTTTTAGGCATGTTAGGTCTTCATGGCAAATGGACATTGTTAAATAGGCAGATTTTACTTGGTACATTGAGGAGAGTTTGCTAGTCTAGGAAGCATAACATTACAAGTTCATGCAAAGTAAAGGCTGTGTTTGCACTAGAAAATTGAATTGTTAGTAAGTGAACTGATGGGTTGCACCAGTGCATGAATTAACAGTGCAAAGAATTATACTGACTATGCTGTTTTTCCCCATATTCACATTAGCACTTTACTCTGTCCTTTATAGCTGTTTTGAATTGAGTACCAAACCCAGACTTCATGGCACATTTTCTTGAAGCAGTGGCTTGTGGAAGATCTTGAAAAGCCTTCTGGTATCCTGTAGACTGTGGGATAAGTGATCAATACAACTATTGTAATATCTGCCTTCTGTCACTGTCAAAATATCTGTGAAAACAAAGTGGGGGTCTTCAATACACTGATAAATTGTGGGGATGAGAAGCATTGGGACTTGTTGCATATCATGTACAGTGGAACAGACAAGATGCGGCACCTGAGGCTGTGACTTATATTAAACAGCTGCAGTGGACCTGATGTCCAAATTAGAAATGCTCTGTGCACATGGCTCTCAGGTGCAGGTAGGAAATTGGAGATGGAGGATACAGATGCCTGATGCAGGCAGAAATAAATGTTAGCAGTTGTTGCTATTAAAAATCATCGTTTTCTCTGGAGGTGGTTTACCCTTATGAGTAGGTATGAGTTTCTTTGAATCTTTTATATATACTATATGACTAAAGTGTATATATAGGGAGTATATAGAAGAGTGGAGCAGGATGCATAGATGTAATATTAAATGATAGCATTGTTGACCAAAACTGCATTTATGTAAGTGGCAGGTGTATGGATTTTTGTGATCATAATTTTTATATGGTCTGTATGAGTTAAAATGAAAGTTTAAAGTTGAGGAATGACTTAATGTATCAATGTTAAAATACTGTATGCTCTGTAAACTCTTTATGCAGATAATTTGTCAATATAAACTTTTAGTTACACAAGCAAGCAGACCAGCTGCAATATGTAACCAGGGTAACAGTGAAGACAAAGGAAAACTTCTGCACTAAGAGAACATGAAACATATGTCTATTTCCCTGTATGTGTGCAGGGATGAAATTCCATGGGAAAGCACAGGGGGAAACTGGGGAGCCCCAGTCTGTGGTGGTGTCCTGGTATTGTACTGTGGAGGAATTACATAAACACTTCTAGGGACGTGTTGCTGGGATAGCAATGCAATCTCTGTTTTGGATTTCACATCACCATTAAATAGCTCCTTGTGGGATGGTTGTTCATAAATTTTTTTGTCCTGCTTCTAGATAAATCTGTCTTATGTTTCAACAATATTCCTGTTCTGTTCTTTTTCTTTTCCTTTTCAAACCTAAACATCTGATCAGTTCCTTTTCATGTCCTTGCATGTGCAAAACCAAACAGCCCTGGTTTTTCTTTACCTTGCCCTCAGCTTGGTCCAACATTTGACAGCTTATGATCTTTGCTTCCTAGCCTTCTCAGTGAATTTCTTGTTGCTGTCCTGGTCATGCTAGTGAGAAACAAGAAATGATTGGGTTAATAAGCATAACAGTGGCTCCTCCATCTGTGGTATATCATGTAATGTGATAAAAGCAACAATTTCTGTTTAATTTAAAATTTCAGCACCTTCTTGTAAATTTGTATCTTGGGCCTAGAAATGGTAGGGACATAAGGTAACACTTCCCCCCCCCCCCCCCCCCCAAAAAAAACCAATTAGATTGGGAATGGGGTAGGATGATTGGGAGCAAAGTGGGCAAAGAAAGGGGTGGTGGGTTCATTTCAAATGGATTAAGTAAGAATCCATTAAGCTAATTGTCCTGAGAGGTCATATTTGGGAGAGTGAGGGACAGGGCTGATAAAATGGATAGAGATTAGCTCGGATGATATTGTAGGACCAGTGCCAGGAATTGACAGGGTGTGAAATTCTGTGTTGGCACAAGAAAACTTGCTTGCCTCCCCAGTTTGATTGCCAGGCTAGAACACTGGCTTTATCAAAGGTCTGCAGACATCACTCCTGAGGACTGGGAAAATTTAGGAATAAGATTAATAAATTTCTCCACTAAACTTCCTGGCATGATGAGTTTTGAAAGGATTTGCCTTCTCCCAGTTCATAGTAGTTGCACAGGCATTTGCTATCAAATAATGTTTATACCTGTGTTTTATCTATTAAAAAGAAAGCAGAATGAACTGCAATCGCATCTTGGTAGGAGGAAATTGCTATTGACGTGCCCTGGCTTATGTGCCAACGCAGACAATTATATGACAATGTACAGTGTAGATGTTGGATCCATAATGCACACCATGCAGTTCAGTCAATCAAATTTAACTTGTATGGTTTCTGTCTACTTTAAAAAAAGGCTTCCCTTTGCTTAGGCACCATTTTGAGTCTGACCACATGACATGGCTCAGTCAGCTGTTGTGCATGCTGAAGCTGAGCATGGAAGGGGGTCACATCAAGGATGTTGAACCTGTCAAAACTAGACGGGGGAAGGGGCCTTGAGCTGCCACTTTTGCTGCGGTGGCTGAGATTCAGAAGCAGTAGGAGGACCAGCTTAGGGACCAGATGTCCCAGTTTCATAGGGTCACTCCTGATTTTGGGGTCTTTTTATTATATGGGCTCCTATTACCCTCCACCTCGTCCCGATTTTTCACACTTGCTGTCTGGTTACCCTAGACCAGCAGGACTGGGTGAGATAGGGGGAGATTCCACTTTCTTCCTGTTTGTGTTTTAAGCGGCTAAAGTATCAATCACATGACTCAAAGTTTACATACATGGAGAGCACAATGGGAATGTGTATTTATGACTTACTGGATTGAAGCGATCTGTATCACTTCTTTTCTTTTATTACCAGCGTCTTAGGTTAAAAACAAATAGCAATTTCATCTCATGTTATCCAGTCTGAGCTATTCTATCAGTGATGGAACCTGTCCAGGAGAGAAAGCAGCCTCTGTGGTTGCTGGTTTGTGGAAGGTCTGTGGATTGATTCCTAGCTGCAGAGGCTGCTCCCTATTTCAAGGAGATGTTTCAGTAGCTGTCAGTCAAGGCTGCCACTTCCCATACTTAAAAGTCTAGTCCCATGCCAGACTCATGGGAATCGCATAGTGGGATCCTGACTGGGAACAAGATTTTCCCTGCATGCCTCACATATAGGAACTTGGTGACCCAAAGATGTTAAGTTGGTATGTTATTTGGAGTGCAGTCCGAGACAAGAAAAGTCCTTCAGACTGAGATTTCCCTGCAGCTTCCTATTTCCTCTGAAGTAAATGATGATTGTGAGAGAGGAACTCTTTATTCTGACAATAGGGAGGAGCACCATAACAGCAATTAGGTGGTGCAGTAAGGGCAGATAACCAAGATATACCCCAGCAGCTAGTTAATCAAGAGAGGCATCCACCCACCAACCAAGACATTTGTTTTGTGTGGCCGATAAGCATTTCATGGTTGTCTATTTTTACCTTTTCTTGAGGCCACAGATAGGGCTTAGGACACACTGAATCCTTCACTAAAAGGAAAGCTGACAATGTGATTTATCTTATGAAAGGAGGGTCACAGCATGGGCAGTGTGTAATGGTGGCTGGGGGAGGCTAAGCCTCCCCAAACCGCATACTGCTGGGAGGGGAGCAGTGGCAGATAACTGCATGGGCCCACAGAACCCATGCCCAGGGGCCCCGGCCAATTTGTGGCTCCTAGAAAAATCTTCCCTTGCCATGACCCCGGGGCTGGAGCATGGAAAAGTTGAGGGGCTCTGGGCTCAGAGCTCTGTTGCGATCCCAGTCGGGGCTGAGAGCTCAAACCTGGCTGGGGCTGAGTTCTCAGCCCCAGGGTGACCAGATGTCCTGATTTTTATATGGACAATCCCAGTTCTTGGGTCTCTTTCTTATATAGGCTCCTATTACCACCCCCACTCCCTGTCCCGATTTTTCACATTTGCTGTCTGAGCACCCTACTCAGCCCCCTCCCCACCAAATGGCCCCAACTGGGCTCATCCTGCCTATGGTCCCAGCTGAGAGCAGTGAGCAGAGGTGGGGCAGAGGGCTAGTCTCCCCAAAGGGAGCCCATAGGTCACAGCTAGTCTGGCTGGAAAGTGCTGCAGGGATTTTTGGGTAAGCAATACTCTACAAGACCTAAGAATGTCTTGCTAATTAAGTCTAGTCTCTAAAATAGGTATTATGATTTTATTGTATATTTAATAGTTTCTTTCTAGAACTTCTACTTGCAGCTACTATTTGAATCGCTGTGCTTAATTTGACTATAAACATATCAAAGTGCTGTGTGTGAAGCAGAGCCGTGGTCTGATGTGGAACTGGTAAACTGAGATGTTCTGCTTCTTTGGAAGCCACAAATCTGTGAATACTGTGAATGGCCAGTGGACCAGGGGTTAGATGCTCCAGGGAGATGCTCAGATGGCGTGAGGGTTGCAGTGTGCCAGTCTCTGACTTGTAGAGTAACAGCAGGGCCTGTGTGGCCTAAATGGGGTGCTTGTTTACCTGTGGTTGTTGGAGCTGGAGCACTGATCCCTGGCAACACAAACAAAGGTTTCCTTTTGCTAAGGGCAGGTGGTAGCCAGGAGCCTCGCAACCGTGTGTCTTCCTGGGAATCTTCACATTTTTTTTATAAAAAACAAAAACCTAGCTTCTATCAGTTTGTGGTGAAGAAGAGCATTTTGCTTTCATGGAAAAGGAAACGTGGAATGAACAGTCTCAACATGTTATGCTTATATTAGTGCTGCCATTTGTCATATACCTAAAACTGCTGGCTTCATATTCTGATGCTGTTGATGTCGCTGCATACTCAAGAAATGAAATCAAGGTCACATTTTGGCTCTTGAAGGAAACCAGTTTCAAATAATGATGATACTAATATCAACGTCGAATATCAATATATAACTTCTGGCAGACTAATTATTCACTGAAATGGGCCTAAACCTACTCAAAACTTTTTGATGGCAGATAGGGATTTTTAATAACCTCTATCAAATTTTTGTGTAAGGACCATATCTAGATTTGTGCAAGATGAAACTCTGAATTAAATGTTTGTTACTTCAGTGTGGTTATGTTTAGAGTAGGGTGACCAGATGTCCCGATTTTATAGGGACAGTCCCAATTTTTTTTTTTTTTTTTCTTATTTAGGCTCCTATTACCCTCCATCCACTGTCCCAATTTTTCACACTTGCTGTCTGGTCACCCTAGTTTTGAAGGCAGATTTCTTTCAGTATTTATAAAAATCTGTGTCTTATCAACCTGTCTTGATTTTCTCCTTTTTTAGTTTTTATTGAGATGGAGCTGAACATAATTAACACATTTATTTTTGGTGCTGTACTTTTACAGGATTGGAGAAGCAGTCTGTCTTTTTTATTATTTTTATTTTTTTTAAATGTCGCTGCCCACACAGGAAAGTGAGTCAGAACACTTTGTAAAATAAACAAAAAAACAACTGTACAGTTTGCAAGTTTGGAATTAAAAAAAAAATCCAGTAATCTTCACAGTGACAAAGGACTCTTTTTCCTCAGGATACTTCCTTGCTCTTATCAGCTTGTGAAATTTATTCAGTGAGATCTCAGGCATATCATCTGACATTTACATTATAGTTGAATCCACCTGCATGCTGACTTCAATGAGAGCTGCAGATGCACTGTACTTCAGAAAATCAAGTCATTCATTGATGTAGGTGCCTGAATTTGGATTTAGGTATCTAACTTTGGTCACCCAAGTTTGAAAAAGTTGCCTTTTTCTTGTGGTAAGTTTACAAATAGTTTAGCAAACACGGTAATCTTCATATTTATGGTTTTACAAGTCATAGCTTGTAAACCACTTTTTTTAAAAAAAAAGTGTAGGAAGAGATACAGATAGAACAGATTCTCCTTCATAATCAAGCATGTAATGTTTGAGGTTGGGGAGGACAAAGTTTCAAGAGCTCTACTGTCCATGCCCAGTTCCTTAAACACACTGATTGCTTGTTAGTGAAACAACACACATGATATGCTAAAGGGGTCATTTCAAATTGTTAAAAGTGCCACTGACCTCAAGAGGAGCAAGAGTTGGCCCTCTGTCATTTTGGGATGGAGTTCTGCAAACACTTACTGCTGGTCACAGTGCTTGTTAGAGTGGGTAATAATTAGGGCTGTCAAGCAATTAAAAATGATTAATCATGTGATTAAAAAAATTAATCATTAATCGCACTGTTAAAGAATAATAGAATGCCATTTATTTCAATATTTTTTGGATGTTTTCTAAATTTTTAAATATATTGATTTCAATTACCACACAGAATACAAAGTGTACAGTGCTCACTTTATGATTTTTTTATTACAAATATTTGCATAGTAAAAAACAAAAGAAATAGTATTTTCAACTCACCTAATACAAAAATGTAGTGCAATCTCTTTATCATGAAAGTTGAACTTACAAGTGTAGAATTATGTACAAAAATAACCTGCATTTTAAAAAAAAGCAATCTAAAATTTTAGAGCATAGAAGTCCACTCAGTCCTTCTTCTTGTTTGTCTGAGAAATTGACTGAACAAGTTTGTTTACACTGAAGGAGATAATGCTGCCCACTTCTTGTTTACAATGTCATCGGAAAGTGACATGTGTTTGCATGGTACTGTTGTAGCTGGTGTCGCAAGATGTTTACATGGCAGATATGAATCTTTAGCAAATGTGCTTTCATGCTTCAATCACCCTTCCAAAGGACCTTCTTCCATGCCGATGACGGGTTCTGCTCGATAACAATCCAAAGCAATATGGATCTACACATGTTCATTTTCATCATCTTAGTCAGATGCCACCAGCAGAAGATTGAATTTTTATTATGGTGGTTCAGTTCTGTAGTTTCCACACTGGAGCAGTGCTCTTTTATGACTTCTGAAAGTAAGCTCCACAACTCATCCCTCTCAGAGTCTGGAAGGCACTTCAGATTCTTAAACCTTGGATTGAGTGTTGTAGCTAGCTTTAGAAATCTAAAGATTTTTGCGTTTTCTCAAATCTGCAGTTAAGTGTTCTTAAAATCAGGGCCAGCCCACAACATTTTGGCACCTGAGGTGGGGAGCTCAAATGACCCCCATGTGCCCTCTCGCTTGGGCCAAAACTTTGAAAGGTCTCAGTTCTGCCTTCTTCCTGTTCTACTCCTCTCCTGGTACAGCTCTGCTACCTATCTCAATAAAGGAGAGCTAACAACTTGAAATGCCTTGTTCAAAAATTTTAAGTAACACTTTTGCTGTTCAGGCATTTGAAAGTTAACTTTTTTTGTCTCTCTAGTAAACACTGGCATTTTTATTTGAACTGCTTCCTGAAGGTCTACAGTCTGGGCTAGCTCATGCTCTGTTGAGATGGTTGCAAGGCCGACCAGCCTCTCTGGTGTCATTGTGGAGTGTAGATGTGTTTTTATTAACTTCAGCTTGGAGAAGCTGCATTCTCCACCGGCAACTGTTACAGATAGTGTTAGGGGTATGCGCAGAGCAACAAAAGCATTTGGAAGGAGGGTGGTCATCTTATCTGTGCACATATATTCCAGAGCAGCCTTTGGAATTGATCTTGCTGAAATATATCTTGAAAGGGCTTTCAGTTCATCACCTAAATCACTTCCATCAATATTGCGCATGTCATCATGTGTCAACACTGTCTCTAGTGCCCTGCGTTGCTGGTGTAGGCCTTCAGGTATAGTGAAGAGTTTTGGAATATTACACAACATCCCAAATATACTACTGTGTTCCTTGAGCTGTCTGAAATGTTCTTCAGCTGACTGTATTGCACAGTTAATTTAGCACCTGGTTAAATTCAACTTTGAATTATTGTTTGGGGTCTCTTATGGGATTATCCTGTGCCTCATAATCAAAATGTTGTCATATTCGGTGACTCTTGAAGGGGTGGGAAAATAACTTCAGTGTGAAGTTTCTTGCCAACTTCTCTGCACTCTTGAGCACATTTTGAAATATCTCATCTAACTGGTAAGACTGTAGGTATGACTTCGCGTTGTCTAGTTGTTCCGTTGATCTAGATATATCAAGGTCAGCACCTTGGAGTCTCTTGCTTACAATATTTATTTCAAACAGTATGTCATGAAACAACAGTAAGCCACACAGAAATTTGAAGTTATGTATGTTTCTGGTGATTCCATTTCCTTCTGCCACTGTTCTCCAATGAACAGTTTCTGGCATAGCATTATCCTCCATAATAGCAACTATGGCATCATCTATCTTCCCAATTTGGTGTTTCATAGGCTTTATTGCCTCCACTCGACTTCTCCATCGTGTAGCACTCAGTGGTTTCAGTGTCAGAGAGAATGATCCCAGTTGTTGCTTCAAAATTTGCCATCAATGAGTCGATGCAGAGAAAAATACATAGATGCTTTAAATTACATTAAAAAATTCAGCAGCCTCACTAGAAGCTGATGCTGCATCACTGACCACCAAGTTCAATCAATGAGAACTGCATGGGACAAAAAAAGCTTGAGGGTTTAACTCTTGGATCTGTGTCTGTGCTCTTTTGTTCTTTCCTCTCATGTTGGCTCCATTATCGTAACCCTGACCTCTCATGTCAGCTATCGCAATTCCCATATCTTCCAGCTTTTTAAGAAGCACATTTGTCATATCAGCTCCTGTAGTATCATCCATGTAAATAAATTCTAGAAAATGCTCTCTGACAGTCACCATTGCAGGGACCTTTTCACTAGGTTCTGTTGTTGTTACAAAATGCCCCATTAAAGTCTTTTCTTCCCGTATGGCTGATGTCAGGTGTGTGGTCCTGAATAACAGAGTAATATCTTGCTGACTTCAAATCTGCCACAATCTTCTGTTTGACTTTTGTTGCCAGTAACTGTATGATGTCATTTTGAATTGTTTTTCCAAGGTAGTAGCATGTGTACATTTCTTGGGTGCTGACTCTTCTTAGATGCTCCTGGAGTACAGCATCAAACTTAGCCATCAGCTCCACAATTTTAAGGAAGTTTCCGTTGTTTGGCACATACAGCTAGGTTTTGGGTAGCAAGCATTCTCACATTGGCAATGAGCCTTTTCAGAACATTTTGTCAGTAAAGAGACTCTGATGCAATCTTCTCTTGATGCTGATTGTCTAAAGTGGCCTTTAACCTTAGCCTCATCTCAAGCTCTTTCCACTTATGGAACGCTCTCTGGTGATTTGCTGCCTTCTCATGGCATGCCAGATTTTTCCAGTCCTTTGTTCCTGTAGGACTCAGTGTAGCTGGAACATTAGACTGGAAGAGTTTGCAACAAAAACAGTATGCAGTATTCTGGGTTTTTGAGTTCATAAGCCATGGCCTCTCCACTTTGTCACTCCAGTAATGTGTTGGATGGAAACTTCTATTTTCACTCTTTCTGAGGAACATGAAGTTTTTCACTTGCTGTGGCCCATGCCATACAAGGAAGTCTCTCAGGCTACTGCTCAAGTGGGTTCAGAGTCCTGGATCATCTTGACTTAAGGAACTAAACCCAGCAGCAGCTGTTTCTTGCACTTCCACCTCACTCTTCTCTGATCTACACTTTTCTTAGGAATGTGCATGGTTACATCCATTTGAGATGGAGATAAGGATGCTGCAGTAGCTGCCAGGTCACCTGCACTCTAACTGGAAGATCAGGCATCTCCTCATCACTTACATCCTCACTAGGGCCGGAAGGCTCACTGTGAACATTTGCGACTATATATCTCAGGAAAGCTCCTTCCTGCTGAGATAGAAAAGCTTCCGTTGCTTTCTTTTTTTCTGAATGCTGCCCCAGTGGGGCATGTTCTTCTTTCACTCATGACTGCTGTGCTGTGCCAGTTATAGTGGCTCACAACAGTCAGTTGAAGGGGACAAATAAGCAAGCTGCTAGCAGGGCCTGAATGAGGGAAGAAATCAGAATCTTAAGGGCCTAACTGGCTCCTACTACTTCAGTTGACTGCCTGTTCTCCTCAAGTGGGTTCAGGGAAGCAGCAGGAAATGGGAAGCTCCCTGAAAAACTGGTGTTAATCAGCCCAGGCTCTGGGGGGTGCTAGCGAGGTACAAAAGAGGCTCCTCCTCCTCTCTCTCCTTGCAGCTCCTGCTGCTTTCTGTTATTCCCTATCTCCTTTTCTCCTGCCTGCCTGTTATGTCTCTTGTGCCCTCCTCCCTCCAGTACTCCACTATCTCTGTGTATCTAGTGCAGAGAGAATACATATGCACCAGCAGTGACCCAATTTTCTAGACTCTGGGTACTAGTGGTGCCCTCCCCACAGTCTGGCACCTTAGGCAGCTGCCTCAGTTCGCCTCATGGTAAGGCCAGCCCTGCTTAAAATGAACAACATGTACTGGATCTTTATCTGAGATTGCTGTAACATGAAATATATGGCAGAATGTGGGTAAAACAGAGCAGGAGATATATGGTTCTCCGTAAAGGAGTTCAGTCACAAATTTATTTAATGCATTTTTTTTTAAACAAGTGTCATCGGCATGGAAGCATGTCCTCTGGAATGGTGGCCAAAACATGAAGGGGCATACGAATGTTCAGCATATCTGACATAAATACTTTGCAGTGCTGGCTACAAAAATGTCATGCAAATGCTTGTTCTCACTTTCAGGTGGCATTGTAAATAAGAAGCGAGCAGCATTCTGTCCCGTAAATATAAACAAACATGTTTGTCTTAGCAATTGGCTGAACCAGAAGTAGGACTGAGTGAATTCATAGGTTGCAAAGTTCTATATTTTGTTTTTTTGAGTGCAGTTATGTAACAAAAAAATGTACATTTGGAACTAGCGTTTTCATGATAGAGATTGCACTACATGAGTTGTTTGAGGAGAATTGAAAAATACTTATCATTTTTATAGTGCAAATATTTGTAATAATAACATAAAGTGAGCACTGTACACTTTGTAGTCTGTGTAATTGAAATGAATATATTTGAAAATGTAGAAAAAATTCAAAAATAATTCAATTTGAATTATTGAAAGCTTTCATGAAATGGCATTCCCTGTATTGACTAGAGCTGCATAAAGGAAGGTAAGAATTAACTTTGGGTGCCTTAATAGTAAATTTCCATACCCTACAATGTTTGGATTTCTTTGAATGGTAACATTAACCCTGAATTTCCTGGATTTGTAATACCTGAGTTTGATATAATTAAAGCATCCCTGTAGCGTTTCTTTTACCCTTAAGTGACTAATAATTACTCTTGAAGTTGACTACATTTGAATTTAGTTTTTTGGCTTGGAATAATCACATACTTAAAGGGATATCTAGGATAGTTGTGGACTGAGTTTAAATTTTGGAGAAGATTGCAAACTCTTGCTATTTTTATCTTTAGTCTTGTGCTGTTTGGCATATCAAAGCCCCAGCTCCTGGAGTCCATCGATTAGGTGAGAATGTCAGCTTTGTGTGGTAGGTGTGGTTTTTTTTTTTTTTTTTTTTTTAAATGAATATATTGAGGAGAATATCTTGGAAATGTGACCCAAGTGTGTCCTAAAGACTTAAAATATAGGACACAAAAAGACTCTAAATATTGCTTTTTTTAAAAAAAAGCTCAGGTTTAAGAATAATATCTCCTGACTGTCTTGAGGACTGACCTGTAATTTATAAACAATTGGGGATGTTAATACCGAGAAAGTTTTGCAAAACCATAATAATGTTTCCATGATTAAAAAAATGCAATGAATTGTTAGTTGTTTTAGTTTATTTTTGAAGTTGCATTTACTCTCCACAGTATTTATAACCCAGACACTATGGCACTGAGACAATGGGCTGGTCTTCACTAGCACAGGGGATCGACTGTAGATACACAATTTTAGCAACGTAATAAAGTAGCTGAAATCAGCGTATCTACAGCCGACTTACCTGCCGTCCTCACGGTGGCGGTGGTCGGCGGCACGCTCCCCCATCGACTCCAGCTTGTGCCTTTTGGCGAGCTGGAGTTACGGAGTCGACGGGGGCACCGCTGGTGATTGATTTATCGCATCTTGACGAGACTCGATAAATCGATTGCCATAAGATCGATCGCTCCTGGCTCTAGTGAAGGAAAGCCCAGTGAATGCAAATCAGAGAGAGAAACTAAAGTGAAACAGTTTCTAGTCTAGACTAATGGGAGGTAGTATCCTAGTGGATGGAACACTAAACTGGGATTCAGGAACATTGGCTTCTGTTCCTAGCATTGCCCCCAGCCTGCTGGGCAAATGATTTCCCTTCTCTGTGCTTCTGTTTTTCCATCTGTCAAATGGGGACAGTGATACTTTGAGAACTGTGAATGAAAAGTGCTAGTTAAGAGCAAGATACTATTAGTTATCATTATTTTGTTCCCTCAGCTGAGTAAAATGCATGAGAGTAAACACACAGCATCAATGGTATAAAATAAATTAGATTTGTGTTTCAGTTTTAGTTATGTAAGATACAAAATATATTACAACAGAAGGTAAACTTTTTTAAAATATGCAACTTTCATAGCTCCAATATCCAGTCATTATACCGTTTCTCAGTATTGTAGCACAAAATACAGTAAATTCCAAAAGGGAAACATTAAAAAAGATGCATAATACTATCATGTGAGGTTGCACAGTGCTGGCTCTTAGTACGAATTTCAGTCCAGCAAAATGATGAACTAGGCTCTCCACTGCTTTTTTGTAATATCTTGGTTCAGACTCTTCAAGAGATAATGGGTCCAACTCCACTTGTGACCCATTGTGCACCTGGCAGATGTATAATGACAGATAGACCATGTGGTAAATCAGTCCAGGCCTGGAGATACGTGAAGCCTCCAGAGAGACAAAGGGGGAGAGAGAGAGGATGGCTGCCTTCTGACCTCTCCCAGTCCAGGGGAAAAGGATATAGTTAAAAGAGGCCCGCTTGGAGAGGCTGAGTTGGCGCTGCAGCTGGCCTAATTATCAGTGCAGGCTCAAGAAGGACAGTAGTGGGACTCCTGACTGAAGGAAGAAAAACCTATGTGGATTAGCAGCACAGACCCTAGGAGGAAGTCTCTGGGACTCCTGGTTGAGAGGAAATCTACCCAGCATATCACACAGAACTCAGAAGGAGAGCTGCAGTATATATCCCTGAATCAAGGGAAGCAGGGGTTGGACTTGAGGGGAAAAGGAACAGTTTGATTTGCTCTAAGTCTTCCCGTGCATGGGATATTAGTTTAAAGTGCCTTCTTACAAGGGCCCCAGAGGAAGTTGAGGGCAGCACACCTAGAGGGCCACACATTGCCACAACAGGGTGTCCTGAGACAGCTCTCTTACACTTGACTTAACACATGTAAAAAGTTCCTATTTAATAGATCTGCTATTTTATCTTAATTCTGACTTGAGTCAGAGAGCTGTCATGACTTGATTCCTCCTACTCCAGAGAAGGAGGTATTGTAGGACCTGTAGTGACTGAGTGAAAGATTTTCTATTATAAGCCTGAGTTTGACTGCCCTCCTCCAGCATTCTAAAAAAACCAAACTCGTTTGCCTGAATTTTCTAATTCTTTGCTTTACTCTGTGAAAAATAATTTTTTATTCAATACATAATTAACCCATTGCCAAAAGATATGATTGAGGCCAAGAATTTAGTAGAATTCAGATGATAAAAGCCTTACTTGGCTTATGAGAACATCTACAGTTCTATTACATAAGTTAAAAGATAGGAGTATTAATCCTTGTCCTTCAGGGTATGAGCCACCACTAACTGACAGGGTTAGGAAGAATTATTCTCTACTGATTGGTTATGCTTAATAAATGACTCTTATCACGGTTTCTTGCACCTTCCTCTGCAGCATATGGTACTGGCTACTGTCAGAGGCAAGACAGACCACTGCTCTGATCCATTATTGCCGTTCCTATGCTCATTTCCATCTTCCACTGGTTTCAACAGGAGTTGTGCATGTGAATCATGCACATTCTGTTTTCAGACGTGACCACAATGCTAATATGTGTACAATTCCGAATCTTATCCTGTTCAGTTGGAATTTTGTCATGCTTTTTTACTTGGCACTTTCTGCCTCTGTGATGTGCCAAAGCATAGAAGACACCCTAGCAAGTGTATGTTTATGTATGTATAAGCTACAGAATCAGAGTTTCTTGAAATAATAATGTGTTCTGTCTCATGATTTTGTTTGCTCAGTCATGAAGAGCTAACTTTCATATGTTGTTCTGGTGCCATAATGATGTATGTGATTTTCTTCCCTTTTTTAAAAGGAATGTTTGTTAGACTCTGTTCAGAACCCTTGTAAATTTGTAAAGTCTTGTGAAAATAAACTTCACAAATTGTTGTAATCTCTGCAACATGATTCAAATAGTCACTTGATTTTAGTTTAATTGATGTAAACATAATTAAAACTAGTAGTAATATGAATCTGCTGGTTATTCTGATGAATGCAAAGACAATCCAAAGTTAAGGCGTGTGCTTTCAGCTCAGTGCATGGGGATATAGGTAGATCTGTTAGAAGGAAGGGGGAGTTTTGTGCAATGGCTGAGTATTCCTCCTCCTCACCTGTGGATAGCTAAAGCCTGGAAGGCAGTATACCTATAAGAGGGCAAACAGTGACATGTCATGTCATCCCCCTGAAAGCATATGCTCTCTGACTTCACACATCTTTGCCCCACACGGAGGAGCAAAAAGCATGGCTGCTGAGTTTGCAGCAGAACAGGTGCCAAACCACCTAACAGAGGGGAAGGGGTTCATTGACTATTAGAGCTAGAAACCCATGGAATTCTGTGCTCCTAACTACTTTGGAACTCGTCTGTGCTAAGCCCATTAATTCAGGCCTTGCATCTGGGAGAGGTTCAATGGGCGTATACTCCTAAAATCTGACAAGTTAATTCAATGGACCAAATATAAATGACAGGGAATTGTGCATTGCAAAGCTCTAAGATCCTCAAGGGATTCTTGTGGTTTATGATGTCATCAGAACCACCAGATGTGTACACAGTAGATGCTTTGTTCAAAGATTACCTATTTGGTTTTATAACACATGAAAAACTCTTTTTTGCCTCCAGGTGGCACTACATAAAAACTGTTCTTCCTTTGGCAGAAACTTCCTTCACATCACTCAAAATCCATTAATATGAGTAACAGATAAACAAGTAAGTAAGGAAAGCATAGAATTCCTGTGAGGGGTTTCTAGTGGTATCAAAGCCACAAAGATCAAGCATTGCCACTAAAAGCCCAAGAAGAGATTGCCTTTTGCCTCATTGTTCAACGTTTACTTTGAAGATAGAGCATTTCTATTTATTTATATTCCCTCAAAGCCAAAGGCTCAGATTTATGTTGTGCCTACATCTGTAGTATTATGACTGTTTTGCTGTCTGCTACTCTTTAGAGATTTCCACAGATAGAGTGTTGCTCTATATGCAATACTGAATTACATGGATTTTAGTGTTTGTTTGGTAGTAAACTATGAAAGGGAAGCCACCATGAGAAATCCATTCTGGTCACCTGCCCCAGAATAGAATTATAGTAACATAAGTACACATATGAACAAGTATTTTCCCCTCCTCCACTAACATAGAGGATCTCAGATTGCCAATCCCAAAATTTAAAAGATCACAAATCACTTAAAAAAAAATCCCCATGTGATAAATAAGAAGAACCCTGTTTTTAAAATATCTTTTGAGGCTTTTAGAGTACTATTGGGTTGATGTTTTCAAGCCTTTCTCCGCAACGATGGAGCTAGAAACTAATTTTTTAAAATGAAAGCTGAGATTCTCACCTAATGACTTGATTCCAGGAGCTGAGTCTTTAAGAAAAAACATCATTGTGAAACCCATGATGAAGATGGGTTTATCATTGTGAAACCCATGATAAAATTGCCAGAATTGGCAATGCTGCTTTAATCAGTATTACACACAGTGTGTTTGCTGCCAGGGAGGTGGGATTTGGGGAGCTCAGGAGGGGTGATTATCCCCTGCATTCCATAATTCCTCTCTGCCGGGGGTCCTGTGTGTGACTGAACAGGGAAAGAATTTGGGGGCAGGATCCATGGATCTGCCGTTACATGGATCTTCCAGTCATTTAGACTTATGGCTGAAATAGCAGGTTTTTTTAGTCATTGCATGGCCAAGGGAGGAGAATGGGTAAGTTGTGAAGAAGGAATCATTTTCCCCCCTCTACCCAATAGGGAAATCTTTAATGCAGAGCCTGTTAAACTAAATTTATTCGTTTAATTTAGCTGTAGGTCATGGTGAGTAGAAACTAATTTTGGAATATTTAAAAATTCTTTTAGTTTTAACTCATTTTTGCAACCCCCTACAGTTTCTCTTTTCCTTCCTGGTGCCAGGAAGAAAACTTGCACAGAATATATGTGTGTGTGTGTGTGTGTGTGTGTGTGTGTGTGTTTTGTTTTAAAAGCTCTGTGATTTGATCTACTGTAGAAGGGACTGAGAGAGGTAGCCGTGTTAGTCTGGAATTGCAGAAGTGACAAAGAGTCCTATGGTACCTTAAAGACTAACTAAAGTATTAGAGCATAAGCTTTCATGGGCTAATACCCACTTCATCAGATGCATGCAGTGGAAGTGTCCAGGGGCAGGTATAAATAGGTAGGCAAGAACCAGGTTAGAGATAACAGGGTTAGTGCAATGAGGCTGAACCAGCTTGTTATCTCTAATCAGGGAGGGTGAGGTATTCCTCTAGCAGCTGAACTGGAGGTGTGAACAGTGAGAGAAGAGAATCTGCTCTTGTAGTTAGCTAGCCATTCATAATCCCTATTCAGTCCTGAGCTGACTGTGTCAGATTTGCAAATGAATTGCAGCTCTAAAGTTTCTCTTTGCAGTCTGGTCTTAAAGTTTTTTTGCTGCAATATAGTGACTTTTAAATCTGTAATTGTGTGTGCAGGGAGATTGAAGTGTTCTCCTACAGGTTTTTGTATATTGCCATTCCTGATATCTGATTTGTGTCCATTTATCCTTTTTCATAGGGACTGTCCAGTTTGGCCGATGTACATATTTGGCTGATGTACATATTTATACCTGCCCCTGGATACTTCCACTGCATGCATCCCTTGAGATAGGACTGACTCTTCTGCCGGGCTGAGTGTGTAGCTGGATAGATTGACAATATTGCTGGGTGAGTTAGGGGTACCACTGTTGTGGCCCCATGCTCTAACACTTTAGTTAGTCTTTAAGGACTTTGTCACTTGTAGAAGGGACTGAGATCAGTAACAATATCTACTTGTTTGTTTTTCACTTTGCTGCTCTTGAAGATAAATTGTCAGATGATGAGTTTGTTCACCTACATAATAGTGAAATTTAAATGTGTAAGTGTTCAAATGATATCATGAGCTTGATTCACTCCAGTTTCTTGCTAGTGTAATTGTAGTTGTCAGAGGAATTACACTGGCATAAAACTGGAGTAATGCAGTGGTAAATAAGGCCACACATTTCTTTTGCTGGTTTAGTTTTTGTCACTAATGCTTCATGTTAAAGAATATGGGATGAATTCATTGCTGTGTAACTCAATCAAGGTAATGAAAAATCCACTAGACCACAGTACATCTCAATGTGGCCTCTCAATAATAGTTTATTTCATCTCTCATGTGATAGAGGATGAGTAATGAATGAATTTTATTATTACATAATTTTATAACTAGTTTAGTTACTGTGGACTGGATAAAGGATTTGGAATTAAGTCCTAGATTCTAATCCTGGTTCTTCCACTGACTCACTGTTCTTGGACAACCGGCAAGTCACGTAGGCTTCAAAACAGCAAAGCATTTAACCATATGTCTAACTTCACCACATGAGTGGTGCTATTGCAGTCAATGGCATTAGTCCCACATTTAAAATCATGCACATGCTCAAGTGCTTTGCTGGACTAGGAACTTAATCTCTGTCCGTTTCCAAATTTGTAAAACAGGACTAACAATGACAACTCCAGGAGGTAGTGTGAGGATTCATTAGCTAACGCTCGTGCAGCACTTTGCATATGTACGTTACTTTATCAATCAGTATAATTAATGAGGGGTATTGAGATTAGGCAACTCCTGTTACTTCAGTGGTGACTGATGCACAGCACCTCTCAGCATCAGGCTTAAATACACTGCTCCTGGGCTCACAGAAACAGCCCCTATAAAGGGTTACAATGTATTGAACTGCATTGTGAAGGAGAAAATATTTGTGCTGGGAAGAGATTAAAAGAGGAGATAAATGTTATTTAGTGTTAGTCCTTTATATGATTAATTCATTCATATATCACAGTGAGATTAATGACTGCAGTTATGATCAGGAAATAACAAACAGTTCCACTGTTTTCAGTTTGTTGCTTAAGAGTTGTATAAAGTGTTTGTTGTTGCTATAGGTAATTCAGCCAATAGTGCAAAACAAACATCAATGTTTCAGCAAGAGGGTGTGTGTGTAGGATGCATCATAGGTAGTGTACATGTGAATTTAGAGCAGCAGTTTAATGAACTAGCATCTATAACATTTTGATTTTTCTTTGCTGGTGTTTTCTATAGCATTGCAAAGATCTTGGTGGCGTCTGGAAAAGTGAGGTAAAATCTTTTAAAATTTTTCTTAGAATTCTATATAGAATTTTTATACTTGAGGAGCAAATTATCCTGAGATTAGATTGGGGCATGTAGTATTGCTGATTTGTCTGTGGCAGAATTTGTGACACATGTATATATGCTTGCTTGTCTTTTTAGTTTGTACTATTTGACATTTTTCCCCATCACTTTTAGGAAGCATTTAGGCCAAGATTTTCAAACTTATGTAGATAAACTCACCTTCCCCACTGGCCTCATTTTCACAGGACTGAGCATCTACAGCTTCTTTTGACTTCAATGGGAGTCATGAGTGCTCAGTGCCTCTGCAAATAAGATAATTTTTATTTAGGTAATTAACTTTAGGCTCCTACATGTGGAAATTTTGACACTAGTAATTATGACCTTATATTTGTAATTGAATAGCTTCAAAGGTCAGATTAGTAATGTCATTTTAAAGTAACTTTGCACACCTGGAAGAGCAAGTTCTATAGAGCTACAGAGAAATTGAGCAAAATATTTTGATAAGGAAGGAAAGGTTTCACAAATGTTCTGGATTTCTTTGTGTAGTTGTCAAACCTGCCCATCTGGTCCTTCAAAATATCTCACCTGGAGTAAAAAAAAAATAAAATGAACGTATGAAAATTAAAACTATTTTCTATACTTGTGGCCAATTTCATGCTGGCGGAGCTCAGCTGCAGTCAACAGAGTTGTGTCAGCCGCTCGAGCTTTGTGGGATTATATCCAGACTGTAAAATCAGACAGTGACACACATTGTCTGTTTTGTCGGTATTCCCCCTTATTTCACTCAGCTGATGGAAATTATGTGTCATATCAACAGAGCTGGAGATGTTCCTGAGCCCAACACTGAGCCACTTTGTCTTCTGCATTCATATCAGCTACTGCTATCCTCTCTGGGCTTGCTGCTGGGGAGTGTGATGGGGCCACTCCATTGCAGGTCAATATACAATGCTGAGCAGGAGAAGTGACCTCTTTTGGCACTGCCAGAGTCCCTAGCAGAGGCAGAAATATTGCTATACATTTACTTCAATATTTTTTTTCAGTCCATGAAAGTAAGTTATTAGGAATAGTTTTGCACTTGACTATTATATCCATAATCTATAGAGTTATTCTCTAGATAGCATAACAGTGGCTAGGTAATTCTTCAGAGTGCTCCTTGCATCACGACAGAAAACCAAACTCCAAGTGTCTCCTCTCCTTTCCGAATAGAAAGATATTGATGGAGAAGGTTCATCTCCAAAGAGTGCTCAGTTCTGTAACATTGTCACCTGTTGGAGGCCTGTGCAGCTCCAGCAGAATGTACAGAGCCTGAGCTTTGGTGAGATTAGTAGAAGAAAAATCATGACTTTACAAATCTCCCAGTGCTGGTAGTCTGTGTTGCCAGCAGCTAGCCCACCACTGCTTGCACTGCTATGACCCGTCCAAGGGGCAAATATAGTATGCAGCAGCAATTTTTGTAGCTTTGATCAACATTGCACATACTGGTTTCAGAAGGGGTCTTGCATAGAGCAGCATGTTTCCCTGGCTCTGCCCATCTCTGACTGATCACAGCTCCTATCCTCACACACAGCATGGCGCACCAGCGTAGTCTAGATAAGAAAAGCATACCACATTCATTAAATTGGCTTATTTATTTGTATTACAGAAGTGCCCACAAATCCAAAGTGAGATTAGAGTCCCACTGTGCTAGGCATTGAACAGGCATAGTAAGATACAGTCCTTACCCACAAGAGTTTTGAAGTCTAGACAGACAAGGAGAATGAAGTGTGAAAAAGGAAACAGAGGTATAGGGACATGGGTAAGGTCACACAGGAGAGATGTGAATAGAATTGAGTTCTCCTAAGCTTCCATCCAGGTACTATATTTAACTAAAGTGGTTTAGAAACTGCTCTAGTTAAATAGATGCAGCCTTTTTGTGTAGACACTCTTATTTTATTTAAGAATGCCATGTATTAATTTAGCTTAAGTCAGTAGGGAATTGATTTTATGGTAAATCAATATATAGTGCTCTTAAACTGAAACACAAATGTCCACTTAGGCAGTTGCACCTTTCTAACTAAAGTAATTTCTAAACCTCTCATGTAGACAAGCCCAGAGATTTGCTCTAACTCACCATGTGGCAAGCTAACTGTACGTTTTTTCCCCCCTCCAAATTGTTGCCTGACCTATTTTGCATGGAGAAGCCATTGTTTGGTCTCTCCACCAGGGGGTGGAGGTGAGCATATGGCCCAAACATATTTGTGTAACACTGTGCCATTGAGCAAATTTACTGCAGAAAAATTAGTGAAAATAGATAGTAACTTATGAATTGTAGCATTTGAGCCATGCTGAAATTAAATTTAGCCATGTAAATCCACTAAGAACACATTTAAGGATGGATTTAGATATTTTTCCAAAATATAATTTAAATTGATTAGATTTTCGGTCAATGTAATACATTAGGAGCATACTTCTTCTAGGAATCTGTCTCTCACTTTATGTTGTAGTGAAGGAAATGCAGGTGTCAGGGAGGTTAACTTTTCACTTTGCAACACTGAGGCTCAAACCTGACCTATATCACAAATGACAATGAGTTTGGTCTCTGGTAGACACTTGTCCACAAAATAAAATTTGGAATGATGCTCTTTGCTCTGGACTGGAATGGTAGAGGCAGTTGTAGTTTAGGATCAAGGCTCATTAGTAAGTTTTGGGTAAACTTTCACACTTCTGATTACATTATACCAGATATTAACTAGAGCAGGGATTCTTAAACTTCATTGCACCATGACCCTCTTCTAACAATAATTACGACATGATCCCAGGAGTGCAGACCGAAGTCTAAGCCTGCTCGAGCCCAGCAGTCCTGAGAGGACTCAGCCCAAGACAGGGGGCCTGTAATCTGAGTCCGGCCACCCAGTCTGAAGCCTGAGAGCTTTGGCTTTGGCCCTGGGCGGTAGGGCTTGGGCTTTGGCCCCAGGCACCAGCAAATCTAATGCCAGCCATGGTGACCCAATTAAAATGGAATCCTGACCTACAGTTTGAGAACTGCTGAATTAGGGCAATAAAGCCTCAATCCAGTAAAGCACACAGAACTTTCACTCTCAACCTTAAATGTGCGTGTTTAAGTGCTTAGTTGGTTAGGGCTGGAGTCTCTTACTGACATAATCAAGAAGATGACCATTGTATACTAAATAGTACTAAGGTTAATTATGCCTAGTGATGATAGCTAAATCCCCACGTACTGTGCTGAAAAAGTGCTAACTTAACTGATGGTAACAGGATACATAATTCATTGCTTTAATTGCCCTACGTTCAGTACAATTTGTATTTTCTTTGCAAAGGAGTTTCAAAAAGTAAACTATATTGCTTGCCCAGTTACATTTTTATCTCTTTCACAATGCACGTCTCATTCTCATCAAAGGTTTTGTTAAACTCATTTATCATTTGCACCATGACAATATGTGTTGAGTGTTTGTATGTGTATTAGTGCCTTGGTATCGCTTGTATTAGCAAACCATGAAAAAATAAATAGTGTCCTTAGAAACCATAAACTGAACATGGAAACATACTCAGTACTGCATTGCTTCTAATTGCCTTTAGCATTCCGAAGTACTGCAAAGATCACCCAAGCATGACTTGTTTGATTGTGCAATATTCAGTGACATAAATTGCCAGCACTGCAACTTAGGTTGAATGTTAAAATAGTAGTTAGGCACCCAGTCCTAGCTGTCCTTATCCATTTTTCCCCAGTGTAGCCTGAGCTCCAAGTGTAGAACTGGGCTCTGTTTTCAAGAGGTTTCAAGCTATTCACTTGTAGTCTTTCATTATGGTAGAAACAGTTGAGCGTCTTGCAGTGGGTTAGGACTGCTGATAGCCTTATGCTCATTGTCTGCAGCAGAGGTAGAGGTTGTCTGGGGTACCCAGTATGACTACTGTAAAATATTCTCAGGACCTGCTCTGTATAGGAAATTACACCCATTAAATCTATTTCAGTCTTTAAACTTACCACTCTCTTGAAAGCAGCACTTCTCTCCCAGGCCCTGGACTTCTGTTATATTCCTACTTCCCCTCATCCCACCCTACTCTGCAGTGTTGCGTGTCGTCATTACTGGTGATTTGCCTTGCTTAGATAGTAAGCTCTTCAGGGCAGGTCCCTATCTTTTGATATGCTAGTAGAGTGTCATGAAAACCTCCTGTGCTTTATAAATAATATGATAGCAGTAATATGAAATGTAATGGGAAACATTGACTGGAGCAACCAAAGATAATGCTGCAACACTGGAAAATTGTTTTCCTCCCACCTCCTCATCTGTTGCTGAAAATGGCAAATTTGTAATACAGATTTTTGCAGTGGAGTTTTGCATTTGTACAAAACATTATACTTTTTCTAGCTGTTTGAATATGCAGGCCCACACATCTTAAAAATAGATGGGCTTTGATTTGTCTTTTTGTTCCTTTGACAGCTCTCTTCCCCAGTGGTGGTGCTCTCAATGTGAGGATGGTTTGGTCCTAGATCTAAATGAGTATCTATTGTGCATCTTTTGTTATAATCTCTCCAGTCAGTGAATGCACTATTGTTACCTAGTGATCTAGGTTACCAACTTTCATAAAATACATTTTTCAAAATTCAGTAGAGAACTTATATTTTATGCTGGTAGAAGAGCCAATTTACTATGGGCAACAATAACTTTTCACTTTACTCTGCAATTTATTATGACCTCAAACCCATGCACTCTCTCAGGAGTGTGTTGAGGGCTTCATTCAACCAATATAATTCAAAGCTCAAATTGGTTACCCATTTTTCTTTGAAGACCTCAGTATTTTCCTCCTGAAGAAAAGATTGAGATAAGAACTAATTGCTTTTTTAAAAAAACAATTTTTTTTGTAAGACATTTGATATGAAACACTTTTGTATTCTGATTGTCTTAAAATGTAATTATTTTCAAAAGAATTATTTTCACATCCCATAAGATGCACTGTAGACTTCTAGATAAACACATTTTGTGATGCTTGTATAGTTTTAGGTATTAAACTTTTATAATACCTCTCCATTTATTTTTCTAGTAACCAAAGGATCACCAGCGTTTTTGCCCACTTAAACCTGAGTAGCCAATTTGTGGTATGCTTCAGAAATATAGCATTTTCTCCGTAATTGTTTCCGAACCATGTTTTCTCTGTTTAATTATATTATTGTGCATAATTTTTCTTTATGAATTTTGGAAAAGGTTTATGTATTTGTGTTCTGATGACAGGAAGATCTTTGAAGGAGAAATCCGATTTGTAGCTTTCCCTGCCCCCCTTAAATACTTGCTGACCGTTTTTATTTGTGTTCTTTTTATATGAGGAAATCATAAAAATCCTATTAGACAAACAGATAAATAAAGAGAGAGAACAATAACATTCTGATGCAGTTTTCTAGGGAGATAGGTTGAATTTTTTGTTTGTTTTTAAATGCTCTTAGAGCCCAATCCTGGGAGTTGCTTTCTCTTAAAGTTTAATTTCTATTAAAATCAAGGGAAGTATACAATACTTAACACTTCACAGGACCTGCTTGAATATTAGGCTTTGATCCAGAAAATCACTTAAGCAAGTGCTTAATCTTACTTTCATTTTTTATTTCAGTTGGGGCACATGCTTAAAGTCAAGCATGAACTTACCACTTTTCTGGGTTGAGTCTTTAATGAGCAACACCTAAGGAGACATATCTATTTGGATATGACAATGGAAGTTGTGAACTGGTCCGAAGGTGGACTGGTCAGACAGCTGAAGGACCAGTAATCTGTAGTGAAAACACAGCTCTGCACATCCCTCACAAAGTGTGACTAAACCACTACCACCAAGAAAAGAGCAGAAAAATGACTAAAGATCTCACAGATATGACCTATGGGGGAAGATTGAAAAAATTGGGTTTGTTTAGTCTGGAGAAGAGAAAACTGAGAGGGGACATAAGTTTTCAAGTGCATCAAAGGTTGTTACAAGGAGGAGGGAGAAGAATTGTTGTTCTTAGCCTCTGAGGACAGGACAAGATGCAATGGGCTTAAATTTCAGCAAAGGAGGTTTAGGTTGGACATTAGGAAAAACTTCCTTTCAGGGTGGTTAAGCACTGGAATAAATTGCCTAGGGAGATTGTGGAATCTCCATCAGTGGAGATTTTTAATTTTTAAGAGCAGGTTAGACAAACTCCTGTCAGGAATGGTCTAGATCAGGAGTGCGCAAACTTTTTGGCCTGAGGGCCACGTTGGGGTTGCAGAACTGTATAGAGGGATGGGTAGGGAAGGCTGTGCCTCCCCAATCAACCTGGCCCCACTCCCTATCTGACCCCCTCCCACTTCCTGCCCCCTAACTTCCCCCTCAGAATCCCCTACCCATCCAACCCCCCACTGTTCCTTGTCCCATGACCATCCCCTCCAGAGAACCTGACCCTAATCATCTCACCCCCCCATCCAACCCCTCTGCTCCCTGTCCCCTGACTGCCCCAACACCTGTCCACACCCCCACCCCAAGACAGGCCCCCTGGGACTCCCACACCTATCCAACCTCCCCC
>ML677334.1:64196686-64296220 GCA_007922305.1 Dermatemys mawii
CCACCCCAGAGCACTGCTTGTGCCCTGCGCTGAGGCTGCGGGGGAGGGGGGACAGCAGGGGAGAGGGGAGGAGCTATCCTCCCCTGCCGGGAGCTCAGGGGCCAGACAGGATGGACCCAGGGGGCGGATATGGTCCGTGGGCTGTAGTTTGCCCACCCCTGGTCTAGATAATATTTTATCCTGCCATTGAGTGAAGGGGACTGGATTAGTTGACCTCTCAAGGTCTTTCTCAGACCTACGATTCTAAAATGGCCCAGTGTTTGGACAAGATCAACTCAAAATGCCTGGTTGAAGCTGAACTGAAGCAAACAGTGGTGATGCTGGTCGGCAGAGGAAAGCTTTTGAAGAGTTTGCGGCCAACATGCAATTTCCTGTGGTGGAATGGTACATACCAATGGTTGGTCAGTTTGGGCTGTAGTTTTAATACTCCTGGATTTCTCACTGATGCAAAGCTGTCACATAGCAGCATCCATGAATAGTGCATTTGATCTTCCCCTGTTGACTAGCAGACTCTGTCCCATTCTGGTGGATGACTTGGCTTCAGTTATTCATGCCTTTGTCACTTCTTGGATAGAGTACAACAGTGCAATATGTCTGGACATGAACACATTAGCACTTGGGAAACTCCAAGTAGTATAGAATGTGGCTTTGCATTTCTTCAGCAATGTGTGTTACCTTGTACACATCATACCTGTCCTCTGTTCTCTTTGCTGGCTTCCTGTAGAATTTTGAATCAGGTTCAAAGGTCCTTATCTTCAAAGTCCTCTATGGCTGGTGCATAGAATATCTAAAAGATTGCCTAAAGCTCTGGGATGACGGCCAAGGCTGACAACTTTACTCCTCTGATGCTAAGGAAGTCTCTGGACAAAAGGTTAAAGCTCATCAGCACAGGAGACAGAACTTTCTTAGGGGCTGGTCAGAGACGGTGAATTGACCTCACCCCAAGAACCTCTCCACTTTCCACTCCAAGTGCAAGGCACATATCTTTGACCTTTCCTTCTCTAACATAAACACGTTCTGCCCTTCTGCCAGGCTGAGCTGATAGCAGTAAGGGCCAGGTTCAGTACATGCAATGCAAAACTGGCTCTATCCCCCAATCAGTGACCTGTGAAAATTACACATGCACCCCTGGGCACCTCAAAGAGGCAATACTTCCCCTCTCACAAACACAGAATCTCAGTGTAACAAAAATCTTTAATAATATGAGGTAAACAACTCAGCATTAAATTGGGAAAACATCACAACTAGTGTTCATAAACACAAACCATGAACCAAAAGACCCACCCCGAAGCGGATTGCGCTGTGTCCTTGCCCTGTGGTTCTTGAGTCTGGCAACTCAAAGTCACCCCTCTCACAGTTTCTGTCGTTGGTCAGTGCAGCTCCCCACCCGCAGAGTTCAGAAGTTCATCTGCAGAGTTTACCTCCCAGCCTGGGTGGAAAGGGAGGGGGAGGTATGGAGGCACCTTACGTGTTCCACTGCTCATGACGATGGCCGATTGACATGTGTCTCTATGGGATTCTGCTTCAGTCTTCACTGCGAGCCGTTCCTCCCCAGTAGCCATCCTGCTAGTTGCTTACCAATATATGTTCAGGCCCTTACTTAACACAGCTCTTAGTAACTTCAGCTCTTTAGTGATTTCAGCTGGTAGTAGCATAGCCTCAGTGCTGGGGCACCACTAGCCCAAAGTAGATCTAATGCTGGTCCAAAGTGACTATTTGAATAAGCAGTCCCATTATGCTAGGTAGGATGGGTGTGCCCATGCAAATGAGATCAGCCCTGAGGTCCTTTTCCACAGCTCACCACCAGATGTCAGGGTAGAGCCCATTCTGATTCTGCTTTCACACCTAACAACAGGTATATTTGTGTGTTTGTGTTTGGTTTTTTTTAAACCTTTCCAAAACAAGATATTCCATAGCACATACTTCTCTCCCTAGGGAAATGATGAGATCAAACACTGGTCAGATGCATAGTCATGCTGCTTAACTACTACTGGAAGGTGCTCAGACACTATGATGATGAGTGTAGTAAAGAACCCATGTAGAATAGAAGTTAGTTTAAAAAAAAATTCAGCTGCAAGTGTTCTCCTGTGGCAAATCAAAGTATCCAAATTATATTTGGTCTGAATGAAATTTATGGGATTTAGATTCAAATCCTGTTCAGCTTACTTGTTCAAATAGACCCCTTGATTTCAAATTACTAGTAACTAGGTTTGGGTTAAAATTAATGGAACTCTTTTGAATTCATAAATTTTATTTACATCTAAAATATCTAAAATTGGTTCCTATTTTTGTGGCTGGAAGTTTAACAAAACAGAGCCCCAGGTCATTCCAATGGCTCATGGAAGCGGAGATGTCCTAATATGGTCAGATCATCCTCCTGAGGTATGCAGAGGATGATCCTTCACCCCCATTCTGATCAAGACCCTGTGGGTGCTATAGGGGCCTTCCTCAACAGTAATTGAGAAAATGGAGCAGGGAATCAGCCTCTCTAGGGCATTGTTCCCCACTGGCCCTAGGGGATTTCCGCTCTGAAATCTGAGTGGGATGAATGCTGCTTAAAATGGCATTAACTCCTGATGGGTCTCCTCCATGCATACTATTCAATAGGAACTCAACCAGTAAAGTCATGTTGGCTGGGGAAAGGATGGGCAGAGGAACAGTTTTGATGGGCACCATCGATGCAGGATGCCTCTCGTCTCTGAGGTCCCACCCTATGTATCACTAACCTCTACAGGGTTAGGAGGCCTCACTTCTCCACTCCTTAGACCCAACCCTTCCCTTGAGGGAGAGTTTTCCAGAAATCTGTGGGGTGACCCTGGTTGAGTTTTCTACAGGGTGCCCATCTCCTGCAGATTTTTCAATAAGGAGGGGGCTGAAACAAGAGAGAGCCAAAAGTGATCAGGTCGGGGACCATACTAGGCTTCCTCTAAAAAGAGGATCTGGTGGCTGAGAGACAGTTCTTGTTTTTAAAAAGCCGTTTAATTTTGCCCTCCTTACATGTGCAAAACCCAGAACGTTAAAGCTATTTTACATTGCATACATTACATTTTGTCTCTTCAGTGTATGAGTAACACAGTTCATCTTTCCTGATAGTTGTTGGCAGACAGTCTTGCTAAAATTAGTCTTGGCTATTAATAGGGAAACTTTAGCAAGACCGAAAACATACATTTGTATTGTATATTGTAACACTACAATGCCGTCCTCTATTTCTTTTCATTCTGCTATAAAACTCTGACCTCTGATTACAAGGGAGGGTGCTCGCTAAGCCAGATGTCTTAACCACATTCAGATAAGTCACTCATCACCTTTTTTTGGAAGCAGTGTTACATAGAGCAGAGTGAGTGATGCATAGTTTTTGCTTTCCGCTCAATCTTTCCAAAGCTAACAGAAGCAGGATTTGAAAGTGCATTAGCCCTGTTGTGTCAGCTGGTGAGGCAGCAAGTCCAAGAGGATGAGACTGATTATTTCAATGAAAAACGGAGGTCAGATTGCCAGGAGAGGTGTCTGCATACTGTTTAATATTGGAACCAAAAATAACAACCAGTGTAGGGGAAAAAAATATTTGGCTAATAAACTTGGTTCCAGACTTGCCTTTTGTGATCACAAGCAAGTCTGATGACCTTGAACCGAGTAACTATTTGAAACACTTTTAGACCTAAATTTGTAACAAACAAATAATCAACATACACCCCTTAGCAAAAGTTCTACATTTGACTTTCTTGTTCAGATTAAATCCTTTCTGGTTTAAACCAAATAACTCATGTTCTCAACTTATTTCATGTGCTTAAAAACATAAGCAGTATACCCCTCCCCCAAATGTTGTCATGTGATTATGGATTAATGATGAACCTGTTGGAATTGTTGGGACACTGAATTCATTAATCTTCAAACAGGCTTGTTAGCCCTTCTTATGTACCGCCTACCCCCTCGGGACACTCGGAATACTTGTGTGCAAATCCTCAACCTAGTGCCCAGCCTGAGGAGTCAGTTTGATAATGAGTAGCTCCACTGAGGGATTGGAGGAGAAAAATCTGTCCTTCTCACAGTCCTGAGGCCAAGGAGCAGCTCTTCAGAGTGCTCTTCAAAAGTGCTGCCACCGCTCTCCCACTGCAGCCTTTCCTCTAGGCACTGATATACAGGGAGCTGCCATACAGCAGAGCTCTGTCCCAGGCAGATGTAAACACCCCTGTGTGTCCATCCTCTCTGTCCTCCCTCCCACATTCTTTATGTAGTAGACCTGCACCATTCTGCTGCCCAGGGGCTTTCTGCAACTGGTGGAGGCAAGGCCAAGGTTTACTACATGAGCCTAAATTTTTGCCTAGGAAATAAAACGCCATACATCCAAACTAAAAAAAAAAAAAATAGTTTCCTTCAGATCTAATAAATGCATAATTTGTCAGGTACAAAATGCAGTTTTCATCAGACGCTTGAATACAACAGCTGTGCATATACTTTGCTTTCTGAATGACCAGACACACAACTGTATAGGGTAGAAGGACTGCAAAGAGCCATGCCCCATTAATGATTTGGTAGAAGGATAACAATTTAGGCTGGGGAGCAGATAGGCATGGCTGGCACTTATTTTATTTATAATAAAAAATTGAAAATGTATCAACGTATATAAAATTGTATATATTTGATTCTCCTACCAACATACTTCATCTGTCACTTGTCTTCTTGTAAGCTCTTTAGAGGTGGGGGACCTCCGTCTTCATAAGTATTTGTAGAGCTTGAGCCTATTTGGAGTCTCTGGGTACTGTACTGTACATATTAAACAATTAAAATAGCTTGTGTGCTCAGATTTGTATTACAATGTTTGGTACCAATGCAGAATTGTAAATCTGTATTTAGAGTTGATTGATATCAGCAGTCATCCTTCACAATACTGTCAACTTGGTATTAACAACTGCAAAAGTATATGTCTGTACTGTGTATCCCTTCAGATCACTTACCTAAAGGCTAACTTACATCAGGTCCCCTTTTCACTTATAAGCCATAGTTCAAAATATCTTTGTTTCTAAATAACTGCTTGTATGTAAAGGTTAAAGAATAATACTATCAAGAGCTTCTAAAATCTGAGCCACAGTTTCAAGTTCAAATCACACAGTAATTAATAATCTTTGCAACTAACATTCCTTTACAGATTTAGTCACAGTCAAAGCCATATGAAAAATGTTAAAGTCTGCAAGTGAAAACATTGGGAAGTGATTTATCTCAGTAGGGAGGGAGCTAATCTTTTTCCAGTTTTTGTCCGGATATTCATGGATTTTATTTCATAGATAAGACTCTGCCTCCATAAGCAAAGTGGAATGAGGAGCTGTAAAAGTCGTATGGGTGGAGACAATATTAGTCAGCACTAGCACCAGAGCAAATGTGATCATCAGTTATAAATATCTGACTTGATGAAGTAAAGTGATATGAATAATTTTATGCGACATTTCAGAAGTACCCATTTACAGCTGTTCTATCAGTTTAAAAATTAATACAAATCTGAGCAAATACAGAATCATAAATGACTGAAAAAGAACTATGTGATATTTAAGCATTTCAAGGTGTGTTTTGTGGGTGGAGGTGGTTGAAAGTGTGATTGGCATCGCAAGTCAGAACATTTTGTAACAAAACAAATCCCAGAAATGTTTCAAGGGTTGTGTTTTAGCAACAAAGTGTACTTCGTAAAAGTTTGTCTTTTATTGTTCAGTGTTAACCGTGGGCCAAGTTCACCCCTGGAGGTAACTCCTTCTGGCTGCCATGGAGAAACACACAGGAGGAAAGATTTGAGGTTCTCATAGACTTTACCTTCTTTAGTTCTTTTGAGGAGACGAGATTTGCTATGTTCTCCCCAGCTTTCCTGCCATGGAATGGACAGGAGTTTGAGCCTCAGAAATCATGAATCACTCAGGGGCTCACGAGGGATCACTCTCACCTCCTAACCAGCATGGCTCTTTCCCTTCTCTAGAGGGGGCCACAGCATCATTTTCAAATAGTTAGAATATATCATTCTCTGCACTGAGATGCTAATAATCAGGTAAAGGCTCAAGAAGAGTTTAACCATCTTACTTACATTTTAAGCTCTTTGCAACAGGCACAGTCCCTTGTTCTGTGCTTGTCCAGTGCATTGTACAATGGGGTCCTGGTCCATGAGATGCTACGGTAATACACATAATAAAAACCACAAGAACATTGCAAGCGATCCCATTTACTTCAGTGGGAATATTAGTGTTAATAAAGCAGGATTTCCCTAGAATGGCCAGAGCTAAAGAATGACGAGAGCTGGCTGCTTAATGATCTGAAATTAGGATTTCTGAGATGATAAATGTTAAATTCCCTGCAGATGCTGACTTAAATATAAATCACAAATGACATTGGTTCTGCAAGTACATGAAATATACTATGCTGCTTTCTCTCAGATTATTACAGTAGCCTTTAAATAAATTATGTGTTCAGACCAGGTTACAATGACTTTTATAACAGTCCAAGTTTGCTCTAAGGTGAGCAGATTTTTTTTATGCCCTGGCTTCTTGTGTGTATTTGAAGACGAGATTGGCTCCAGATGACCTTAAAGCCATCTTTTTCCTAAATATCAAGAGTTTTCTCCTTTTTTCTTGAAACCTGTTGATTAATTAGTGACATTTCAGTAAACAGAGAAAGATTGAAATAAGTTTTGGTGTGCACTTTGCTTGCCATAAAGGGAATTTATTGTTGTTTGCCAGATTAAAGACATCAACCTGACTTTCAGAAACATGCAGTGTGGTCACAGGAATACTTCTAGTGGCTACGAACAGTAAGTGCTTTGTCTTTTGACCCTTTTGATTATTAAGTATTAATTTCTGAGGAACTAAAATCAAGTTTTTAATTTTTTCACACATTCAGTGATGTTGCATTATAGGTATTTATAAAAGTGAATGGGCATGGTTATAAAACTACACAAAAATCCTCTGAAGGGGCCAGATCCTCAGCTGGAGTCAATTGGTATAGCTCTGACATCAATCAGACTGTGTCAGATACAGCAGGTGGGCATCTGGCCCAAAGTCCCAAATTATTAGCAAAACAGACTGCGACAATCTGTACTCTAGATTTAGAACTTAGAGGCCTGATTCTTTAAGCACGTATTGGGTTCAGTGCTGACAACCATGAGTATTCCCACTGAAGTCCTGAGCTATCAACTCAACTGTGTGAATATGTGTGAGATCAGGCCTTAGTCCCGTCAAAATCAAGGGGATGATTTGTGTGATTAAGGCCTGATTATGTAATATGTAGGAGTGGATCTTTGGAAGATAGGCAAAGAAAAAAGAAGTCCACTGTTTTTGTTTAAGTATTTGTGCTTTATTCAGGTGTAGTGGTACTGGACAAAGTGATTACAATGGGCATACTTGCTCATGGTACAATAGATAGCACTACATTCTTGGACTTTGACCAGACTAATTGCATGAGTAAGGGTCAGCAGGACTAGGCCCCTAGATCTGAATTCACAGTGCTGTGTTTACCCTATTTTAGTTGAGTATATAACTAAGGGCTTGTCTGTGCTTAAAATGATACAGCTGCTCTGCGGTAGCATTCAGGTGTAGATACTACCTATGCCAGTGGGAGATGGTCTCCTGTCAGTGTATGTAATCCACCGCCTTGAGACATGGTAGGTAGGTCAATGGAAGAATTCTTCTGTCAACCTACCACTGTCTACTTGGGGACTTAGGTCAGCTTAGTGTGGATTTTGCATACTAAGTGTTGGAATAATTTGTATAGTGGGGGTGCTGAGAGCATTGAACCAGACTGTAAATCCTGTATATAATAGAAACCATTTCAAGCAATAGTGTGCTGCCCCACCATCACCCCTAGTTCTAGTGTCTATGGATGTAGTTAAACAACCTAGTTTTCTAGTGTAGACCAGGCCTAACACTTCGTAGATTCTGGGGCCAGAAGAGACCATTGTGATCATCTAGTGTGACCTCCTGCATAACACGCTCCATAGAACCTCCCCAAAATTATTTCTCTGAGATTAGAGCAGTGGTAAAAAACAGGGAATACAGCTTTCTTTCAGATGGCATCATATGGATTGTTGCGGGGGGAATACAAGATGTTGAATTTAGGTCTTGGTAGTCAATAAAAGCTTTTAAATTCAGGGCTTTTTGTTAAGAATTAACAAATCTACATATTAAGGATTTGATGTCTCAGAATGGGAGGTTTCTTTGGAGCTTAGTTTTAGTTCATGTGCTCATGATTATGTAGGATACAGAGTACCACTGAATTCTTGAAGATAGATGTTAATAAAATCAAAACGAAACAAGTACTTTCAGTACTTGCTTATGTGTTTTGCTGAAATAGGGCCAGTAATAGTGGTGAAACCACACCTAGAATACTGGACAATCCAATATCAGAAGGACATTGATAAATTTGGAGGAAATTAAATGAAGGACAGTAGAAATTATTAAGGAGCAAGAGAAGCTGATTTATGAGGAAAGTTTAATTTAAATAACTAAATATTGAAGCTGGTTGGAAAATGAGGGAGAAATCATGAACTGTTTGTGATTCCTCCCATTCCCCTCACACTCAATTTTTTGAAGAAATTTCAAATTTTTCTGATTAGATCTGGTCTGAATTTGCAGATCTTCATGCTGCAAAAGCCATGGAGGGATGAAGATTTGGGGTTTGCAAGTAGATGAAGAGAATGTTGGGCTGTTGCATTTCGGCCCTAGATCTGCAAAGTACTTAATGCACTTGCTTAACTTTAAGCAAGTATGTAAGTTATTTGTGGAACAGGGATGGATTTAAACACATAGTTGTGTGCTTTGCTGAATTGGGACTTTCCTGGTTGGCATGTTATGTTATGAGTCATGGTGCTAGTCTGATGTGGATGTGAATTTAACTGTAGTCAGGGTGCCTAATGTTCACATGTAGGTTTCTTATGCTAAATCCAAATAAATACAATAAATGACTCCTGAGTGATATATGATACTGCAGGTTGTAAGAACAAAGGAGCCAGGAGAACTGTATATTATTTCAAGTCTAGAGGAGATAAGTAATATGATGAAATTCAACTAAGAAAAATATCAGCTGAATTGATGAATTTCCTGAGTCGAATTCACAATAGGAAAGTCTCCCAAGGAATGCAGTGGAATCCCCATCATGAACGTCATTTGAAAAAGACTGAACAGAGCTTTCTGCAATGTACTGTTAATGAACAATCATGCAGTGGCTGGGAGATGCACAAGATTAATGAGTATGTCTCATGCATTTTTAACTTCTGTAATTCTGGCAACCAAAATTTTCATGTAGCCTTTCTTCCGTCATATTTCTTATGCCAACATGGGTTTTCCGCCCCTCGCCCCTTCCCATATTTCATAGTTGTTTTTAACAGATTGTTCTGGCAAACCAGCATGCAAATGATCCTCAAGAATATCTGTTCATATTGTATTGAATAACAGTCTGTTCTAAGTATACTTATGATAGTTTCTTAAATTACAAATCTAATACTATTAAACAGCACTTTTTAATCTAATTTTCTTGCCTCTGCTGCTATTTAAATTTCAGTAATAGTAGCCTTAATTCACATCTTGATAAAGAGTTTTATGTCAATTGCAAACCAATTTGTCAGGACTAGTTACTATATAAATAAACATGTGCACATTAGAAACCATCTTTAAATGTAAGCTGCTTCTTGTGACAAAAACCTGTAAAATCTTGTAACATAAAATCGTCAACACTCTTACAAATAATAAAGCAATAATTCTAAAGCAATAATTATTTTCCAGTCCTGAAACTGGGCCATACAACACTTCCTTTTTTCTGGCCCCACCCTAGAAAATGTTTCTTAAGGGAGAAAAATGTTAAGAATCAGTGTCTGGAAACCCAGGAGAGGGAATCCTAATGCTGATTGTCCTCTGCCGTTTAAGACGGCAAGAGAGCATTTACGTTCAAAAGAGCTCAAGATTATATTTTTCATTTAAAAAATTGTACTGTGAATACAATATCCTCCTATAGCTATTGATAAATAGATGTCTGACATGGAACAACACAAACTGTATTTTTCTAAAGAGCAGGTCTCATTCTCAAAAGCAAAAATAAGCCTAAAATAGCACTAAACCAATAAGACAATCTAATTGCTTAGAGACCGTTTGCGTGCTCAGATTATAGCAGTGTGTCAATTCTTTTTTAGATCAGTCTCTTCCATGCAAACAGGCATTCTTCAGCATCTAAGTATTTCCCTGTGGCAGTCTGCTAAGAAAAACATGAGGGGAGATCTATCCTACATCATTCTTTCCGCTAGCTGCTCCCAGTGATTTATTTGAAGTCTCGAGAACAGCTTATCTATTGAGATAGAGAAGTACAACCCTAGTGCCTACCTGTTTACTCTATGCAGTAGCTCTATTGTTCTGTCATGATTCTTGAGTGATTGTTGTAGGTTGACCTTGGCTGGTAAACTTATCTCTGATGATTTTACAAAACCTAGTTTTATTTCAGTTGCGGCAAAGGAACTTTTTGCAACTTGTCTGCCCCCCCACAACTTAAATCAGAGCCAAAGCCACAAGGGTTATGATTTTGAGGCAAGGCTGGTCCGGACAGAGTTCAGTATTTCCACACTATTTTGGCCTTTTCTAAAGGTCATGTGCCCACCTCAGTGTCTCCAGAGACAAAGGCGCTTGCACCTACAGAAGGGGGAAATTGGGCCTCTACTGGATGCTCTTTCCTTCTTCCACTCCTTAGAGGAGTTGGAAAGAGTGGGCCACACTATTTTGGATTCTCTCTCTCCCAATGAAAGCCTGGTACTAATATTAACTGGCACTAATTTCCTATCTAATAGTAGGAGTAGAGAAAGAAAGGAGTGTTCTAGGGATAGGACACTTGACTGGGTTACTGGAAATGTGGGTTCTAGTCCTCACTCAGCCACAGACTTCCTATGTAACCATTGGTAATTCACTTAATCTATTGTCTATGACATGGTGATCTTGCCTTAGCTCACTCTGCTGTTCTAAGGATAAACTCTATTTAGGGTTGTGAGGTGCTCAGATACTGTGGAGATGGGGGCCATGTAAATACCTAGATAGAATAGAATAGGATCTGAATAGGAATGAAGTACAGCTCCAGCAAGAGTAGTGCTTATAGGGGCCAGCAGTTTGTTGGATGGCAGAGGACTCTGCCCAACTGTCCCTTGAATTTTGCATGACCATCAAGACCCCTGGTCATTTGGGGAATAAAGAAGTAGATGCTGGAGCAACTTCTACATTGTGTGTGGTTTGAGTGAAAATGGAAGAATTTGGAGGAAATTCTATGAGTCGAAACTTACATTGTCCTCTCCAGGGAAGAAGTATCTCTTTATTGTTACCTTGCCCTCCCAGGCATCCATTTTGAACAGATGCATGTACAGTGTTCTTCAGCAGAATGATGGGAGAATGACCACAGGCAGGTGCCAGAGGTATCAGTAGCACACTTCCCTTGCCTTCCTTGGAACCATTTCTTCAGAGTGCCCTGTTAGCTCTGGATTTACATAGCAGTTATATAGTAACTGAGATCAGAAGCAGTTTCTTAAAGGGACATTATCAATTTAAAAAAACCCCAAAACCTTCTGTGCACTGTTTTTACCTATTATTTTTACAGAAACAGTTAAAAGAATCAGACTTCAAAGACCTAAATGAGAGAGGATACTTTAAGTGTGATTACTTTATTTGATCACACTTTGTGTATAGTCAGTGGCCCTGTTTCCCTCTACATAGTCAAGTTGACTATTTAGACTGTCTCAATATTCCCTATTGTTTATGGGTGCCTTTCATTAGGAAAATATGACCCAATTCTGCAAACACTTACATGAGGTCTTAACTTTACTATTGTGGGTAAGTTCAACAAGGCTACTCAGAGAAGTAAAGTTAAGCATGTGCAAAAGTGTTTGCAGGACTGGTGCCTATGATTGTATAACCCCCAAAATTGGCAGGGGTAGCAGCTGAATATAGATCATTCTTTACAAAACTGACCGACTAAAAGTTACCAGTACCTCTGTAAACTTCAGATCTATAGTTTAGTTTAATATAGATATAACATCCCAGGAGAGGGTTATGTTGAGATTTTTGGAATTGCTGAGCATTGGCCTAACTTTCTTCTCATGACAGTCAACTCTGACTTTAAAGGGAGCAGAGTTAGCCCAACACTAAATTCTTTGAGAGCCCCATCCTTTATTAATATGACTACAGAGTTTTGAAGTACTGTATGCATTAAATGCTCAACATTTTTGTTCTGTTTTCAGTGGCTAAGAAGTTTTACCTGTTAAATTTTAAATCACTTTTTAAATCAGTGTAGTGAAATGGTGCATACCTCTGGGTGGACATGTATAAATGAATTTAAACATGAATTATATTGATTTAGCTTAATTTAGATCAAATTAAGCTAAATCAGTTTAAACCAGATTTAAATCTATTTAAGCATGCCCTGGGTTTGCCCTGGTTTAATTAAATTTAAAAACAGGCCTTCGGTTAATCTGAAATAAGTTTGTGTGTTGACAGTTCAGTGTTCCAAGGTATTTAACTGTGTATCTTACAGGTTTCAGAACATTACTTCCTTTTATTACATTGCATTATAGCCTGAAAATCTGAGTCGTCTTGCTTGACGTGCAGGGGAGGCTCTAAGGTTTTTGTCGCCCCAAGCGCGGCATCATTTTCCCCAGCAGCAGACATCCCACAGGCATGCCACCGAAGACAGCCTGACTGCTGCCCTGACGGTGAAAGTCAGGCTGCCCCTGCCGTGGCTTTCCATCCCAGGCACGCGCTTGGAGCGCTGGTGCCTGGAGCCGGCCCTGTTGACATAGGTTTTTAAATGGCAATATAGAAGCACAATTAAATGAAAAATGAATGAGTATGGGTCGGTGGTTAGTTTAAAAAATCAGAGGGCAATAGATATTATTCAGCTTTCCTGTGCACTGAAGATAAGTGAACAAGAGTAGGACTATTTTTTTAAAAAAACAGGGCTTTGTTTTACAGCTATATCTTGCTGGAGAATGGAGCATCTGGCTATACTTCTTTGCCAGATGCAACTCCGTTCCCCACGCACTTTACAACAATTGGGAGCGAGACTCTTGTGACAGCCACTGCTGATGCAGAATCAGTGTCATCCTTGTAAGTGATGTAAGGCGAAAAGTGATATCGCATCTGAATAAGGTTTCCAAGCTTATTCTGGGCCATGTTCATGTTGTTTTAAAGGAGATATAACATGAACTGTCTTCGGCTGGAGAGAAGAGTTGAATATATGCTGCAACAATAAAGAGCTCATGTTTTAAACTTGGTTAACCTTAAAAAAATGCCCTCTTTTTTGGATTAATGTAAGATTTCATCAGTATGTTGTTATGGAAAAGTAGCTCAAAAGATTATGGAGAATAATATTTTTGTGAACTTTGAGGGAAGGAAGTTTGAAAACACATCAACATTATTTTAGCAGTGGAATAGTAGAAGCATTATAAAAATGTATAAATAGAAATATCTTCACACCACTGAGCTCTCCTTGATATTCAAGGGTATGCAACCTATTGATTGTAAAGTATCTTCTTTCTTGGCCTCAGGTTGCTTCCTTTATTGGAGAATGATTTTTTTAACTCTGAGATTTTCCATATTATCAGTTAAATGAGTGAAGGGGTACTCAGTAAGAAAGCTGCCTCAAGTTTAAGAATTTTCTTATTACAAATTATCTATTTGAGCAGTTATAAACAAATCAGGTATCTTTCCTATTGCTTTAAAAGTTTCTTTTTTATGTTATCTTATTTTCATTTAATCACTAGGCCTAATGTTGCTCTCCTTTCTTAGTCTGATCCAATGCCCAACGGACAGAATCCCTCCCATTGACTTTAGTGAAGTCAATGATGCTATCAATGTCTGGGCACACTGCATGTGCACTGTTGAATGGGTGCTGGATTTGATCTTCAAAGAAAACTGTTCAGGTCTAGTATGGAGCACAGGATTGGTCCCATAGAAGAGGTTGATGATTTCTAGTAGATCACTAATCCAACCCCTTGCCTATGTAGGATTGCTCCTTAAGGTATATTTTCTGATATTTATCCAGTCTACGTCTAAATGTCTCAATGAGCCTTTATAGTGTTTTCTTATGTCCTTCTGAGAGTACCGCTATCTAATGACAGAATTGATATTGTCACCTGACCTACTTTATGGAAGTTTTCTTTACTTATCAATATTTTTATTACTTTAGGTAATTATGTTTTACTAATTGATTTTGAAAAACTGATGCAAATAATTTCAATAGTAATTTTTTACTAAACAGAAATAAATAGCAATAAATCTTTTCATTTTTAAATTTTTAATTAAAAATTGTGAAGTTGTTTTTGTGTATAATTTTCTAATTAATGTGACCATCTGCACAAAAGTTTGCATTGAGAAGAGGACATCTGAGGCTTTTTTAAGATAAGGAGTTTTTTAGATAAAGTGAAAGATCTATCTCTGAAACCTAATAATGTTATATTGGAAGACTCCAGCATTATTTATATATATATTGTGTCCTCAACAGTTGTCCCTGATCCTTTTTCTGGTATATGCCATGTTTTACTGCTTTCCTGAATTGAGAAACTGACAGGATGCCAGAAATACAATCTGGATAAATTAACAGAAAAAAATGTAGCCTTCGAATTTCTTTCTTCCTAACCTGTTCAGTTTAAAATCTCACACAAATATATAAGCAATCCAGTGTTAAAACATACATTACAGCTACTCAGGTATGGGTCAGTCTGGAGTACAGCTCTTCCCCTCCTCCTCAATCAAAACAAAATGGAAAGGGGATAAAAAACAAATAGCTCTCACAATAAGCAGTACACAGGGCTGGTGAGTAATAGAATGCAAAGGGCATAAAAATAATGGAAGAAACTGTGCATGTGTGTGTGCATATACATAAATATATATGTCTATAAAATTAGTACATGTGTGGATACTTTAGTGCTCTGGAGTCAGAGGTGGAAAGGAAGTTCATTGGAGGTTCTTGTTTAAATGTAGATCACTGTCTTGAGCCTGGGGTTTTATTGCAGAAGCTGTGATTTATACTTAGGTGACACCCATTTGGTAAAAGTCTCCAGCTACGTTATTTATATGCAGTTTTACAAGGAGGTTTGCATTTTTTTTTTTGAGTTGACAATGAGAGTAGCTCCTATATTTCCCCAGAGCTTCTTGCTCTGACTTCTGGTTTGCACAGTTTCTTGTCTCTTTCCCCACTGGGTGGCTCAGCTGCCTCTCTTTAGCTCCCTGGTCAGAGTGCCTTTGTGAGCTGCCTCCAGGTCTCGGCAGGGAAATAACACCAAACCCCAAGTTACTGTCTGGTTGGGATACAACTGAGTAAGGGTGCAGCAGGGCTTAAGGTTGTCCTCCAGGGGGCACCAAAAGACCCATCTGCCCCATCACAGTCACTGCCATTCACAGTCTGAAACATTTTTACAATTGTTAATTAAGCTGAACAATAGTCCTTTGATGTTGTCAAGAATCAGAGGGGTAGCCGTGTTAGTCTGGAATTGCAGAAGTGACAAAGAGTCCTGTGGCACCTTAAAGACTAACTAAAATTTTTTTAGAGCATAAGCTTTCGTGGGCTAATACCCACTTCACCGGATGCAACATCGGATGCATCCGATGAAGTGGGTATTAGCCCATGAAAGCTTATACTCTAAAAAAATTTTAGTTAGTCTTTAAGGTGCCACAGGACTCTTTGTCACAATAGTCCTTTGAAATAAGGATACAGCCAAATATCAATACCCTCCCATTTACAAGTAGATAAACTGGATCACACAGAGGATGAGTGACTTGCCAACGGTCACAAAGTAAAATGGTTACAAGAACTCATGTCAACCTTTGTAGTTCCCTCCTCTAACCACACTCTCTGAAAGAGGCAAAGACTTCTAGGCAAACCGATTAACAGATTTATGAGACACTAAGAAATTCATCTGACGAAGTGGGTCTTCGCCCATGAAAGCTCATGCTCCAAAACATCATTAGTCTATAAGGTGATACAAGACTCTTTGTCACAAGAAATATAGATAAGGATCAAATATTGCATCACAAGGTATAATTAAATCTTAAATCATGACTTAAATGTTAGTAATTTTCAGTGGAAAATTGCAATCCTCATAGTGAATCCTCAGTAGGAGAAAAGGGGTTCCTTAATGAACTCTGACCCTCAATTAAATGCCTAGGTGGTCTAATACCACAGTTCTTATGATTCAGTATAATGCTTGAGCTAAGGTTAATAAAGACACCTACATTATTATTTAGGTGAAGCAACTGATTGAAAATCATAAAAAGAAATGTTCAGCAGAGGATAAAAGTAAACTATTATGTTTATCTGATTGTATGTAAAAGAATGTGAGACCCACAGATATCTTAGAATAACAATACTAGAGTTTGGTGAATGGTTTGTATGGAAAGATAGTACCATTCCACCCAGCCATGTTTGCGTCTGTTGAATTAGCCTTAAGAGTTTGAGTCAAGAGACATTTTAGACATTGATGTTGTATCGCTGCATTGGATAATGTAACAACACAGACAAAGGCAAATGTTTCTCTGAAGCTGGCCCAGGAAAACCCACTGCTACAGGAGCGCTTCCGCAGAAAGTGGAGTGGAGAAGGACAACTCTTTTGCAACAGCTTGCTCGAGCGAAAGATTCTTCTGTTGATCTAGTGCTGCCTCTTGGGGACGTGGCAGAGCTGCAATGACCTAGCTGTGCCACTGCAGTGGCTGTAGTGTAGATGTGGCCAAAGAGAGCTCCACCTGACTTTACTGGGGCCAGGATGTTATACATGCAAAGCCCGTCATGGGAGTTTAGACAGAAATTCAGATCTGGGTTTATGTTCACCGGTTTTTGTGGGAAAACAGCAGAACCCAGCCAAAGTAGCAGCTTTCAAAATTGGTTATACTGATCATTCATTTTTCCCCTTCTCCAGTGACATTTTTTTCCTTTTTTCTCACTTCTGGATCTCCAGTTGTTGGTTATCCAACTTTTTCTTGCAGTATTTCATGAACAAATGTCTGTAGGGATGAACTTGATAAGAACTTAATGGAGCTCAGACATTGAAATGCTATGCTACCTAAATGTCTCAATCTTATCAGCAGTAGCATATTAATAATGGCACATTTTTGGAAGGCTTTACTGGAAAGGATGTAAACAGGCTGGGCACATTCAGAGAAACTTAACCCAGGCCCCTGCCGTTAATGTGATAATTTCCTTTTCAACTTGATAACAATTTCCTAGTTCCATACCTTACTGAACAGTCCAATTTTTTTTAAAAAAAATAGAGGTGTAAGAGGTTGAAGGGACTTGGAAATGTAAGGCGCGCTATCAGCATTTGTTTGGGTCATGAGGCCAATGGTAATAACTGCTATAGCAACGGCTCATTTTAAAGAAGTAACTCATATCTGAGTGATAAAAATATTCAACTGTTAACTGTTGCCCCAGATGCCTCAAACTTAAACAAAGAGTGTCACTCCAGGGGCATAGGATTGCCAGTCAGGGAGAACCCTGTCACGCACACCTCTGACTCCGCTCTGACTTGTGATAATCCCCTGAAAAGGGCTGCTTATGTTTCGCAACCTGGGATGCTGGTTTATCTGTTTAAAGAAAAAAGGAAATGTCGGTGAAAATGGTAGAATAATTGATCAAATATTTTTTCCTTACTTGGACATCAATTTCCAGACTATGATGCTGAGAATAACCAAGGACCTATAAGACGGGTCAGGGGTATCAGCCCATACATAAGTACTTTTAATATGTAATCCAGATTTACAAGGTCTTTTTTCATGACTGAAATGACATTCTGTAAACAAGATGGAATAATGAATCAACATTGTACAATTTCAAAAATTACCTTGACACACTACACATTTTGAGACTCTGGGTCTGATCCAAGGACCACTGAAGTTGATTGGAGGCTCTCCATTGTCTTCAGGGGGCTTTGCTTCTGGCACCAGGAGCATCTGAAGCCTGAGGATATCCGAGACACAGCAGAATAGTGTCAGTAAATGTGGTGGATTGTAGGGTTTTTTTAGGCTTTGCTTCTTGTTCTTGACATTGTTGCTCCTGATGGAGAAGGTAGGTGGGTCAACCTGAGCATACCTAAGGCATTGGGAGGAATAAAGTATTGTCTCATTACTCCTGCTTCTGCAGAATGAAAATGATGCTAAAAACGTTGGGGCTTGATTTTAAAAAAACATTTTTTTCTCTTCAGCTGGAAGTTCTTAAAAGATTGGCTGCCACTCACCATGGGAAGTTTGGCCCTGATCCATGCCCCACTGGAGTCAGTCAAAAGTCTCCCATTGACCTAAGCGGGCATTGGATCAGTCTGCTATGCTTTCTGTTCGGTAGCTATGGAGGAGTCCCAAGTGTCATCTGACTTCACCTTCTCTTGCAAATGGAGGACCATAGCTAATTTAGGGACTGGTCTACACCAACATGATGGTAGTCACTCTGGTATGAAACATCAAATATCAGTAAACTATATGGAGCAGCAATATTTTACATCTTTACTGTTTGATAACATGACTTCACGTTTTTTATTACCAAAAGTTCCTAAAGTGCTTGCCGCACCATTGCTCTAATTTTCCATGTTAATTTGTAATTTGTTTCTATGTGCCTGTGTATTTGCTATCCCTTCAGTTTTGATGTGGTCAGTTCATTTAATGATGATTAAATTTAGACTTCTGTGCAGCAGTCCAAACAAGCTCCACTTTATAACTGCTGTAGGTGCAACTGAAACTTTTTTAGTATGGGCACACCACTTCTTGTTTTCTGCATGTGCATCCTTCTGGCATCTCATGGACTATTGGGCTCAAGTCAAAGATGCTGAAGAAAGTTAGTGTGCAAGGTTCACATGCAGAATTTTTTCTGATCTACTTTCCCATTACTTCAGGGCTCAGTGATCAGATATCACTAAGTGTGCCATATAATGTAATGTTCTTATGATGCAAGTAGTCAGATAACATTCTAGACATTTAATGACACCTGCAAAGTAATTTAACTTGCAACTGAGACTAGAATTAGTGTCCTCTATTGTCTTTCTGTATTTGATTACCAATTGTTTAAATGTTTTTCTACATCTCTCCTTCAGCCTGGATGTGTGTTCATGTTTTCTTCACAGTCCATAAGTGGAATCGAAAACTTGAATCATGTCTAAAAATACAATAGAAAAATTGAAAACTTACCCCTTATGATTACTTTATGCATTTATTTACAAACCTGCCAGCAACTCTGGGCCCAGTTTTGGGCAAATCTGGTTTCAGTTTCTATCCATGCTTTGCTTTACCCTTTCCTCAAGGTGGAGGGGATGCAGATGGTTAACTCTAGAATGGTAAAATGCAAAAGAGAACCCATTTGTGAGTTGGAGATTAGCTGCCACAAACCATGGAAAATTGGATGTTCATGTGAGTCGGACTCAAAACAGTGCCTCTATCTGAGTTTTGTTCAGAAAGTTTTGGGTTCATTGGATCTTTAAACTTAGTGAACACCAAAACCAAAATAAAGCTGTTAAAGCCTTATGTAAACCAGTGCAGCAGAGTTTGGCACAGTTCTTCTATGCAGTATCAACTACATCTCAGTTTGGGACTGATACTGCAGGAAGAATTCTCAGCATTCTGCTGGCCGTACACATTCCAAAGGCCATTAATACTAAAGACTTTGGGGTAGGCTGATTTGTCTAAGGAGAAAGGTCAGGCTGCTGTGGATGGACAAAAATACCACTGAATACGTCTTGTGAGGAAGTTGCAGGGTTGCTGGTGACAGGAAGGTTTAGATAAATATATAAAATTGACATGAAATGACTCCCTTCCTCCAAAGTCCATATATAATTAGAAAAAATAACAAATGATGCTTTAGGTAATCTTCTGCTAATAGATCAGCAGGCTACATGTACATTAGCCTTTCACACTCTTGCTTGGCAATTAAAAATATATTAAAAGAACATTATTAGAGTTGCAAAGTTAAGCACCTAAATTTTAGGAAAGGCCAAAATTAAGGTTGCTTGTGCAATCTTACTTCAGGCCCCTTGTTCACATGCATTATCATACTGTCTTTAATTATATGATCACAAACAATTTTTCCACAGGATGTTTGCCTTATTATCCCAAAGTGTGACCCCATCTGCTCTGTCTCTTCCTCATCCCGATCCCATTCTCATTTAGCCAATCCCAGTCTTCACTTCTTAGTCTTTTCATCCTAATTTCTCAGGTCCTAATTTCAGACATCCAGATGCCATATCCCAATCCCAATCCCAATCCCAGTTCACCCATCCAGACTCCATCCCCATGTCCAGAAATTGTCAGTTCCTGCTCTTGCTCCCCATCTTCATGTTTTCATTCTCCTTGTCCAGCCAGCCAGTCCCAGTTCCCCACTTCCCAGCTCCTTATCTAGTCCATTTCTGTCCCTGGCATCTGGTTGGCATGTTAGTCCATGTTCCATGTTTTCATTGTCCTCCAATCCCAATCACAGTCTCCACCCCTCTGGCTCTTTGTCTTAGTCTCTTTATCTAGCTAGTATCAGTTCTTTCACCACACCGCAGCTCCTCATAAAATCATAGAAATGTAGGGCTGGAAGGGACTTCAAGAAGTCATCTGGTCAAGCCACTTATTCTGCGGCAGAAGTAAGTAAACCTGGACCATCTCTGATGGGTGTGTCTAATCTGTTCCTAAAAACTTCCACTGATGGGGATTTCACAACCTCCCTTGGAAACCTGTTACAATATCCTTATAATTAGAAAGTTTTTTTCCTAATATCTAATCTAAATCTCCCTTGCTGCAAACTAAGCCCATTACTTCCTATCTCCAGTGGACATTGAGAACAATTGATCAGCACCCTCTTTATAACAGCCCTCAGTACATTTGAAGACTGTTACATGCCCAATTTTTTAACCTTTCCTCATAGATCAGATTTTCTAAGACTTTTATCATTTTGTTGCTCTCCTCTTGTCTCTACAGTTTGCCCACCTCTTTCCTAAAGTGGGGTACCAAGAACTGGATGCAGTACTCCAGCTGAGGCCTCACCATTACCAAGTAGAGCAAGACAAATGCCTGTGTGTCTTACATTTGACATTTCTGTTAATACACCCCAGAATAATATTAGCCATATCACATTGTTGACTCATTCAATTTGTGATCCACTATAACCCCCATATTCTTTCCAGCAATACTACTGCTCAGCCAGTTATTCCCCTTTCTGTAGTTGTGCATTTGAGGTTTCCTTCCTATGCACAGTACTTTGCACAAGTCTTTTATAATGAATTTCTTCTTGTTGGTTTCAGACCAAGTCTCCAATATGTTAAGGTAATTCTGAATTCTAATCCTGTCCTCCAAAGTGCTTGCAACCCATCCCAGCCTTATGCAAATATTATAACATACTTTCCAATCCATAATCCAAGTCCTTAATGAAACTAGTGAATATTGCATGGTCCTTGTGGCACCCGGCTAGATGCACCCTCCCAGTTCCACAGCAAACCATTGATAGCTACAGTTTGCATATGGTCTTTCAATGAATTTTGCACCCACTTTTATGGTAATACAATCTAGACCACAATTCCCTAATTTGCTTTTGAGAACGTCATGTGGGCATGTGTCAAAAGCCTTACTAAAATCAAGGAATACCAGAACTGTTTCTCCTCACTGCTCCCTCCTTTCTCTGTCCCTACTGATTTTCAATCCTAATCTCCTCGCCCAGCCAGCTCCAGTCCCCCCACAACCATCTCCTCATCTTATCTCAGTCTCCTTCCCAGTCCAGCTGAATGGTTCTCAGTTCCATTTCCTTCCTCAGCCCCTGGTCCCAGTCTCTATGGCCAGCCTATTACAATTCCTCCCCTGACTTCTAGTCCGAATCTCCTTGTATAGCCAGTCACAATCTCCCTTCTGGTTCCCAGTCTCTGCCACCAGTGCTTAGTTTCCTTCTCTCCCCTGCCAGCCTTCAGTCCCAGTTTGCACTTCCCCAGGCCCCTTGTCCTCATCTAGTCCTTCTTCCCCCTTGCAGGACCATTTTTTGTCTCCTCTGTCTTTGAACTAGACAGCATCCTCCTCCACACTGCCTGGGCCCCACAGGGATCCATTGAGCACATAGCAGTGACAGGCTGCCTATTTCTCATTTCAGGATCCTGGACCCAGACCCAGCACAGCCTAATAGGGAAGGTGCTGGTCAGCCCCAGGCTGGAGCATGCTCAGTGTGTATGAAATCTTCAGGGAATATAGCTGCTAAAATCACTAGCAAGTCTCTACTGATCATATGTGAACTGTAATTTTTCAGGGTGGTAGCCGTGTTAGTCTGTGTCAGCAAAAACCACAAGGAGTCCTTGTGACATCTTAGAGACTAACAAATTTATTTGGGCATAAGCTTTCACGGGCTAGAACCCACTTCATCATTTTCAAAGGGTTATAACCTGGCCAAATGTGGGCATATTTTCATAAGACCTGTGAATAGCATTCCTGACTTTAAGTCCTCCTCCTTAAGCAGTAGAGCTTTTCAAATAAAATGTCACCAGAATTCTTCAGTACACGTAAAGCTGTGTATTTTTACCTAGCCTTGTTCTTGGAAATGGCTGAATCATTTTGGCTGAAATTTTCCTGAAAAATTCAGTCTGAAGCCTGGAAAATTGTTCTTAAATGGTTAAAGTTTGACAGTTATACAGTCTTATAAAGAGAAGTGTCGGACATTTAATAAGTGGTGCTTTCTTCATGGAGCCTTAAAAATATAGCTTTATGTATTAGCCAAACTACTGTGTAGCCCTCTAGATGAATATCCTGTTCACTCAAGCAACCACATGCCTGTCTGTGTGACTATTTGTCTAATCATCACTGTAGTGGCTGGGCACCTTAATCTTCCTTGTCCCAGTTCTTCCTTCCACGTGTTTATAGCTTCCTGTGTTTGTTATTTATCTTTTCCTGATGTCCTAATCTACACTTAGATTGTAAGCATTTAGGGGCATGGACTCTGTATTATGTAAAACACCATATCTGTGGTACTTTATCAATGCTAAATAACAGTAATGTTTGTATATACCAAGAACCCACGAAGATTCTTAATTACAAAGTGCAGTAGTTTTTAAACACTAAAGGCAAGATTATAGCAGCTTAATATTGATCTTTTTTGGCCAGATCCCATGGCTCCTTTGAAGAAAGTTTGAGATCAATATGGATGTGGTGCCCCTGGTGGGCATAAAAGCATCTGGAGATAAGCAGGAAGACAATAATCAGAGGGGTAGCCGTGTTAGTCTGGAATTGCAGAAGTGACAAAGAGTCCTGTGGCACCTTAAAGACTAACTAAAATTGTTTTAGAGCATAAGCTTTCGTGGGCTAATACCCACTTCGTCGGATGCATGCAGTGGAAGTATCCAGGGGCACCCCCACAAACATGATACAATTCTGTGGTGATCTGGAAGCCTACTTTCGCCGTCTCCAACTCAAAGAATACTTTCAAGACTACATAGAACAGCTCACTGATACACAGACACCATCCCACCAGCAGCACAAGAAGAAGAACTCCACATGGACTCCCCCTGAGGGTCGAAATGACAGTCTGGACTTATACATAGAATGCTTCCGCTGATGTGCACAGGCAGAAATTGTGGAAAAACAACATCGCCTGCCTCACAACCTAAGTCGAGCAGAACGCAATGCTATCCACAGCCTCAGAAACAACCCTGACATCATAATCAAAGAGGCTGATAAAGGAGGTGCTGTTGTCATCATGGACAGGTCTGACTACCAAAAGGAGGCTACCAGACAACTCTCCAACACCAATCCCTACAGGCCACTTCCCTCAGATCCCACTGAAGAATATACTAAGAAACTGCACCGTCTACTCAGGACACTCCCTACACTAACACAGGAACAAATTAACATACCCTTAGAACCCTCACCGGGGCTATTCTATCTTTTACCCAAGATCCACAAACCTGGAAATCCTGGACGCCCCATCATCTTGGGTATTGGCACTCTCACTGAAGGACTGTCTGGATATGTGGACACTGTACTCAGACCCTACGCCTCCAGCACTCCCAGCTATCTCTGTGACACCACCGACTTCCTTAGAAAACTACAATGCATTGGTGACCTTCCAGAAAACACCATCCTAGCCACCATGGATGTAGAGGCTCTCTACACAAACATCCCACACAAAGATGGAATACAAGCTGTCAAGAATAGTATCCCTGATGATGCCACAGCACAAGTGGTTGCTGAGCTCTGTGACTTTATCCTCACACACAATTATTTCAAATTTGGTGACAATATATACCTCCAGACCAGTGGCACCGCTATGGGCACCCGCGTGGCCCCACAGTATGCCAACATCTTTATGGCTGACCTGGAACAACGCTTCCTCAAATCTCGTTCACTCACGCCCCTCCTCTATCTACGCTACATTGATGACATCTTCGTCATCTGGACCCATGGGAAAGAAACTCTGGAAGAATTCCACCATGATTTCAACAGCTTCCACCCCACCATCCACCTCAGCCTGGACCAGTCTACACAGGAGGTCCACTTCCTGGACACCACGGTGCAAATTAATGACGGCCACATCAACACCACCCTATACCGAAAACCTACCGACAGCTATGCCTACCTTCATGCCACCAGCTTCCACCCTGGGCACACCACACGATCCATTGTCTACAGCCAAGCACTGAGGTACAATCGTATTTGCTCCAACCCCTCAGACAGAGACCAACACCTACAAGATCTCCACCAAGCTTTCTCAAAACTACAATACCCGCACAAGGAAATAAGGAGACAGATCAACAGAGCCAGATGTGTACCCAGAAGCCTGCTGCTGCAAGACAAGCCCAAGAAAGAAAACAACAGAACACTACTGGCCATCACCTACAGTCCTCAGTTAAAGCCTCTCCAACGCATCATCAGTGATCTACAACCCATCCTGGACAACAATCCCTCACTTTCACAGGCCTTGGGAGGCAGGCCAGTCCTGGCTTACAGACAACCTGCCAACCTCAAGCATATTCTCACCAGCAACAGCACACCGCGCCATAATAACTCTAACTCAGGAACCAATCCATGCAATAAACCTCGATGCCAACTCTGCCCACACATCTACACCAGCAACACCATCACGGGACCAAACCAGATCAGCCACACCATCACTGGTTCATTCACCTGCACATCTACCAATGTAATATACACCATTATGTGCCAGCAATGTCCCTCTGCTATGTACATTGGCCAAACTGGACAGTCCCTACGAAAAAGGATAAATGGACACAAATCAGATATCAGGAATGTCAATATTCAAAAACCTGTAGGAGAGCACTACAACCTCACCGGACACACCGTAGAAGATTTAAAGGTCAGCATTTTGCAGCAAAAAAACTTCAAGTCCAGACTGCAAAGAGAGACTGCAGAGCTGCAATTCATTTGCAAATTTGACACAATCAGTTTGGAACTGAATAGAGATTTTGAATGGCTAGCTAACTACAAAAGCAGCTTCTTTTCTCTCGCTATTCACACCTCCAGTTCAACTGCTAGAGGAACACCTCACCCTCCCTGATTAGAGATAACAAGCTGGTTCAGCCTGATTGGACTAACCTTGTTATCTCCCACCTGGTTCTTGCCTACCTATTTATACCTGCCCCTGGATACTTCCACTGCATGCATCCGACGAAGTGGGTATTAGCCCACGAAAGCTTATGCTCTAAAACAATTTTAGTTAGTCTTTAAGGTGCCACAGGACTCTTTGTCACTTCAGGAAGACAATGTAATATAGAAGAGGGCATGATAGCTATCCAGAAAATTGTAATGTCACCTCTAACTACTCTGTTTAATCACTGCAACATTGTCTAATTTTTCTGGGACTAATTTTGTATTTCTACATTCTTTTACAAATATTGGACAAAAATAGTATCCATTATTCAAATATTAAGGACCAAATTCTGCTCACTTTACTTGAATGAGTAGTTACATGGATGTTATTGGAGCTACTTGGGGGAGCAGAGTGGGAAAGATTTGTGTGCAAATTGATTCCGGTAGGACAGTGAGGGCTTTTTATAATGTGTTCATTTTGAGTCTGATTCAATACAATATAATCAGGAACAGGTCTCATTGATGGGAGCCTTTCTTTAGCTGCCTCTCTTGAGGCTGGAGAAGTGTGGGGCTGGAACCTGTGTCTGTTTTGCATGTAGTGGTTGTAGTACAGGGAGGGAAGTAATGAATCCTTTGACTCACAGCTGCCTTGATGAAAGAGCTTTGTGAGTCTTTTAAGGTCTTGTCGAATGAAGGTGCATCTACGGTGTCAATCAATGACGCTTATTTATCTTCACCAGAGGCACAGGAGTGTAATCTGTTGAGTGATTCCAGCGATGCACTGATGCAGCTTCGTGGCTGAAGTGATCACCATTAAAAGTGTTCAGTGGAAGTCTAGATTTTAGGTCAGATACTTAAAAGAATGTGAACTCTATAAAAATGTGCAAGTCTATCTTTCAATTTAGAGCTATCAGAAGATTATTTACTACTTATGAATGCTCACATTGACTATATATTGATAAATATATTTAATAAACCAGGGACTAGTATAAACTACTGGTGAAAAGTGCCAAGTATAAATAACAGAATGTTGCCTGGAAGGCGAGCAGTACAATTACACAAGCTGACATCTTTTCGAGACTTAATGATTATTTTCGTAAGCTGTTTAAGCTAAGAAACAAGTATTTATAGCAAAAAAAGAGTCTGTGCAATGTAATCATATCATCCTTGTGGGTATATATTGTACAGGGTGGGATAAGAGAGTCTGAAGCAGTATTTAATAGTCATTTAAACACTGAATTTACAGCATAGGAAGTAAAAGCCATCCTGAAAAAATCATTGTGATATGTAATAGTGCTATCTGCTGAGCAGCCTTTCTTGTAGCAACCCTACCGAGCTAGTACGGAAATCTTGCTGTAGTCCCGATTAAGTAAAGAAGCTTCAAATCAGATTATACCTTTGGTAGTAATTAGATGGAACAGTTACCAGCGGGGGGCACAGTAGTTTCTTAAGAAAAAAATCAATCCATGGAATAATGAAGCCACAGCATGACATAATCTTCTCTGGTGGCAGAAGGAAAATATAGTTTCGCTCAGTTTTATAATGCTTGTTTCAGAGTCTATTCTAGAACAGTAGAACTCTTCATGGTTGGCAGTCTGTACTGGTCTGGGAAGTATTTACGAAGGAAGAATGCTGTGGGAAGGAAAACCAGGGAATTATTTATAGTAAAATGACTAAATGATAAGTAACCGGATTATAAACATTTAGTCCTGTTGTCCTTAAGCACAAACAGAAGGAGGTTTGGTCAGTTGACGACATACATAATTAAGAGAGGGAACGAATGTCAAGAAAAACGCTGAGATCTGTAAGAATATGGAATGGTCTCCCAAGGTAAGTGATGGAATCTGCACTTCTGGAGACATTTAATGTTAAAAGCACTAGAAAATGTACTTTGGAGGACAATACTGGCCTGGAGATGGATTGAATTACCCAGGAGTTGAATTACCCATCTTTAACTTCTGATTCTGTAACTGCACTGCAAGGGGAAAGGGTTTGAATAAGAAAATTCACACTAAAAATAAATATTACAAAGATAAAGGGAATGCAAAAAAATAATAAGAGGGCTTGCAGAATGAAATGCTGGGTGTTCTCTGCTTTAAACAATGGCTACCTAAGGCATACCCAGTCATGGATTAACATTAACCCAGATTAAACAAATTGATTGTGATGTTTTTGTAGCTGGGCTTCTTTAGAATAAGATTGAAGATGTTCATTTCATGTAGCGTGGTCAGTTGCACCTACAATAATGAAAACTCTGAAAACAAGATGATTATCCTTTTATTTACATAAGATGCGACTGTGGGTGAGTGTAATGAAATGCTGAAGTATAGAAATTAACTGTTGTGAAAAAAGGTTACTTATCTAGCTTTGGATAAACTGTTTAAATTTAATCTTTCTTAAAGCATAGCATCAGCATTGTAAATTCTTAAATTGAAAAAGATGTTGACTGTGGAAACAAAGAATCTGAGTTCTGTTTTGTTTTCTACCAGAGGAAAAAAACATTCCATTCTTTACAAAATGGAAATGTATATGTTATATACAGACATTTTTGGTTATGTGAAACCAACTGTTATGTAACAATCAAGGAAACTTCTTAAACTATAAAAACCCTTAATTAAATTAAGCTGAAATGAAGATACTATAGTGATAAAACTATGACCTCGATTGTGAAATAAAGTCTTATACAATATGTTGATTATCCACTTTTTAAATTGTGTAAGATGCATAAGAAACCTTATGTTGTTGTCCAAAATTTAATTTGATTAGCTTTAATTGCTAACACCCATGCCAACTAAAAACACGTGCAATGTACTAATGCAATAACTGATTCAATTCTAAAGTACTTTGGAATATATAATTATTGTATTAATTTTATATTTAATGAGAGAAGACCTAATTTTCTGCTAGTCAATTATTTTTCTGTGTGCTTAATAGTTAATCATTGGCATTTCTCTTTATGCATTATCTTGTGAGTGCTTTTTGTTTGGTTGGTTCGTTTTGGATTATAAATTTCTAGTATCCAGACCCAGTCTAACAATTATCTATGTATAAAATAGTAATTTAAGTTATTTCTGTTCAAAATCTTGACCAGTCTCCAAAACTGAATAACTAACCAGACTAAAAATTTCCGAAACAACCTTTGGACCATTGCAAAACAGCATACAGTATTTTAAAAGCTGTTGTGAGTAGCCCTTGGAAACGTCATGAGAAAAACTGCCCCCTGAATTAATTTCTTGGCTGGGGCAAAATCCACTTCACCCAAGTAATCATACTCTATGGAAGGGGTGTGCAGAAGGATTGAGGAGGTAAAGCTATTCACTATAATCTGGGACCTGGGTATGGGGTTGCTGTGAAGCCTTCACCCCTTTATCAAGGTTGCTGTTCTACATGGGCTGGAATAGTAACCTGAGCTCCCGTTTGCCGGTTGAGTGGGATGGGGTGCTGGGGTTGTTCAGGGTGCTTATGAGCCATGTTGCCAATGGTTCTCTCATTTCATGTGCACATTTGCCCTGAAGCTGCAGTGATGGTAGAGCTTGTGCTACTACAAGCAATATTAACTCCCACCAGCATTCCCCCCACTGAGAAAATGACTTGTTTTGGAGGGAAGCATGGTGTGTAAAATGGCTATACCTCAGTTACATCGCCAATCCTGACTCAGCTTGCAACCAAGGGATGGGACAAGCATGAGGAAAGCATCTAATGTTGGCTGCACTCCTCCCTTAATTTAGGACCCTACCTTGTTTTTTTTCCTATACTGCCCTAAACATGGGAACACAGGGCCTGTATAGGCAGTGGGAACATTTTAATTCAACATTGTATAAGACTTTCCTGTTCATATTTTTATGAAGCCTGCAACTACTTTGAACTCGAATGCCAGTATTTTCAAACTATAGATTTTGGTGCCTACTGTTGGACATCAAAATCTATAGTTAGGCAGCTAAGGAATGGGCCTGATTTTTCAGAGGTGCTGAAATATCTCATTGATTTCAGTGGGAAGTGCAATTTCTCAGCACCTCTGAAAAGCAAGCCACTTAACTAGGTGCCTAATATGGATTTGGAGGTCTAATTTTAGACATCCATGTTTAAAAATTCTGGCCTATATGACCTTAATAGAGAAGTTAACATTTTTCTGTTGACATAATGAAAATTTGAGTGTACAAGATCAATCTTGGTCCCCGTGGTTCCAGCTCAATCTTTAGGGTTATTTTCAGTTTGTCAACATACCATGTGTGCCCTTTGCAGCACAGACAGTATAATGCAACATAACTTCTCTTCCTTCATATCATCCGCATTTCAAAATAAAAGAATTTGGTTATTTCATATTTAAAGAGAAAAAAAAACAAAACAAAAAACATGAATTGTCAGGGGGAACTAAGGTACCAACCTTAAAGCAGTATTGTCAAATGTGATTTTCACCTTGAGCCTCAACTTCCCATAAAGGTGGAAATATTTTCTTGTGTCCCAGAGCTGATGTCTTTTTATGGTAAAATATTTTCTTTAAAACAAGGCACTTTTCCCAATTTCATTAAGAGAAATGTTTAATAGTTGAAGGAGGTAGCATGTTCCTGTATTCAGTATGGATCTGCATCCGAGTGATACAGAGTTTCATTTAGGCTATTTTATTTTATTTTATTTTATTTTAAAAAAACACACAAGGGGATAGTTCAAAAGTATGCTACATACCTTTTTATGAAACGTGCCTTTGAAAAGCACATTGGTTTTGGCAGAGAGATCTTTTCTCCAGGCTGATTAGTTTATAAGCCAGTTTTTTTCCAGTGTATGTTGTAGTCAGGGCAAGTCAACTGTTACCAGATTTGCCCATTACTTTGGGGTATGCTCATTTATTCGGGTTACTCTTCCTGGGTGAGGGGTTCTGTAATTCTATCAATGTACTGCTTGTGTCACTTGTGTTTTCTTCTACGTCTCCCTTCTGCAAGTTCCCTCCCAGTGGCGCTATCCTGCAGGACCTATGTTCCCCAGCCTCCAGCCCCAGAATCAGATGAACACACACACACACACACACACACACACACTCTAACAGAATGCATCTGAGCGGTCTGGGTCAATCAGCACCCGCAAACTGACCCCTTATATGTCTCTGGACTCAACAGGCTGGGCCAAGCAGCACTTGCAAGCTGCCACCTTCATATGCCACAGGCACCGCACCACAATAGAGTACACTTGAACAGGCTGGGTCAAGCAGCACTTTCAAGCTGCCATCCTCCTATGCCAGAGGTTCAGCATGTCCCTATCACCACTTTCACATAACAATTGTTCTGATACTAACCCAGTTAATGAGCAAACCCCACAGGATTTATGAGCGCTACAGGCATCTTTAGATTAGGAAAGAGAAGCGTTGCTGCAGAGGAAATGGGGAAGGCAAAAACACACAAAAAGAGAGAGACAGAGAGGCAGGAAAGCAACCAGCTTAACTATAAAATTTACTTATTGCCAGGTAATAACCATACAAGGAGATCCAAACAAACAGAACAGTTACGATATTAAATCTAACTTAAATCTGATTACAAAAGTCAGGTTTAGAAAAGCTGTACCTAGAGTAGAAAAACACACACACACACACACACACACAGAGAGAGTTGGCTTCTCACCACTACATGAACCATTCGGGGTTCCCAGGTGAGGATCCAGGGTGCTGAAGAGAGGCAGAGCCCCCAGAATGATCAGTCAGGAGATGAAGTCCCAATGGAACTGATGCAGATTTTGGATCCAGGCATCAGAACACTTACTTGAGCATGGGTAGGGGTTTTTATAGGGAAGCAACAATGGTTCAAGAGAGAACACTAGATTTTTGGGGGGTAAATTTATGGCTCAAGGGAATATACAAAAATTATTTTGTTCAGGCGAGACAATAGGAACTGATCATTCCTGGCTCTAGGCGGTGTTCCTTTGAGGGAGCTCACAATGCAGTTAGGCAGCTTCAGTATTTTGAATACCAGTAAAGGATTTATTACTAGAATTGGTCTGATAACTACTGAGCTAGGTGTACGCAGAGGTGGGTTGATTAACATCTGGAGCAGAGATCCCCCATCATGCAGCATTTCCCTGCTTTTCTGGTCCCAGAGGTCAGTACGTTCTCTGTTCTCCGTTCTGTATGCTAATGGAGATGTCTTCTTGTCCCATTTTCGATGCAAGTGAGGCCAAGGGAGTTGCCTTAATCCTGTCACTCTTGTCCAGAGGGGTTTAGGTGTATCTCCCACTGCCTTTTCATTGCTTTTGTAAGTCTTTCTTCTGATCGGTCCTGGTTCATGCAGAGGCTGAGGGTCAGGGGGTTTTCTTCGTGAGTCAGACAGGCTGGATACTGCACCCTGGTTCCCCAAGAACGCAGAGCGGATGGGTAATGTAACTGTTACAATCCTTTAATAACAGTATTTTATTTTAACTAAATTGAGTAATAGAGCAGGTGCATGTGGAGACTGCACAGGGGGAGTTTTTTACAGATCATGGCCCATGCTTACATTGCTTTCAGAAATAGCATGTTGCTTAGATGACTAGAATTTTAAAGCTCATTCTAAAGTTTTTGCTACTGAAAACTGCCAGTGTAATTAAAAGCCCTGGAAATGGCTTTGTCTTTATAAAAGATCACACTAATTTAAGCCTTTGTCTCCTAGGAAAAAATAATTTCACACTTGATCAACAAGATTTCACGCAGCACAAATGCAAATATTTAAATGGTCGAGTTATGTATCCTAAAAGGCAGAGCTTACAGTAGAAAAAGCAAATGATCTGTCACAATTTATAAAGTGGACCGTTAACTATCACCACCAAAACATGCTCTGAACATTAATCTGATGTTATGTACAGTGTAGTAAATTGGGAGTAGCATCACTGAAATCACTGGAGTGCACTGGTGTAAAACTGATGTATTTGAGATCAGAATCAAATCCATTGTCTTTCAGCTTTTCTTTACCTTGTACTGAATTATGGCTCATTCCTCTGCATAAACTCTCCCCTCCCCATGAATATTTCCTTAATCCGTAATGTGTGAAATGTCATTACATTCATCCTTAAAAAAGAAAACCTCTAGTTGCCATTCTAGTCTGACAAAGTGCCTCTTTCTAAAGAAAATGCTGTTATACCAAAATGATAAGAGATGTGAAATTACAATGGAGAATTTTGAGAGTATTTGAAAGTAACGCTATTCTAACTTAATCCTACTGTACTGGAGTCTTTGTGAAATTTCGAGATAACAGCTTGGACCAATTTAAGTCAATGATATTTGGCAAGATTTGCTGCTGTTGATTTTTCTTAAAAATTTTCCTTTTGCATCTTTCAGAATGAGGACTATGTTGTTACTGCAGTTGTGAGAAAACTTTTACATCCCTCTCGTCCTCCTTCCTGAGTGCTGTCAAAATGAGTGAAACACCATCAACTAATTATTCAATGCTTCAGCCAAACTCCTCTGAGAGTGAACAGACTTTGTCTACACGTCACTTCAATGTCACCGAACCTGTTGTGGCCAAAAGAATCTGTTTCTATAAAAGTGGAGACCCTCAGTTTAATGGGATCAAAATGGTCATTAATAATCGATCTTTCAAAACATTTGATGCCTTGCTGGATAACTTGTCCAAAAGAGTCCCAATACCATTTGGAGTGAGGAATATTAGTACACCACGCGGGATACACAGTATCACCAATCTGGAGGACCTTGAAGATGGGAAGTCTTATATTTGTTCCCATCAGAAGAAAATTAAGCCCATTAATCTGGAGCGGGCCAGTAAGAAGCCATTGCCCTGGCAGATCAGCAGGCCAGTTAGTGCTCGTCGCCGAGTTGTGCAGTTAGCCAGGGAGAAAGAAGAAGGCATTTTTCAGGATGACAGAGTTGTCAAAATAAGAACCCCTAAAAAGCTGCTTGTTTTCAAAAATGGTGACATAAGAATCAGGCGCATTATAGTTCTGAGTAAGAAGAACATGCAAAACTTTGAGACCTTTCTGGATGACATAAGTGAGTTAATGCAGTATCCGGTTGTGAAGTTATACACTACTGATGGCAGAAAGGTGAGAATAAACAATGGCATCAGATATGCTTTTCACAATGTTTTCTTTTATAATATTACCAATGTAATCAAATGATTTGGTTGCTTACATGGCTGGCGAGCACTCTGACCAGTGTAAGGTCCCCGGTGCTCTGACCATCAGCTATCTCCTGCGTTCTTGTGGACCTGCCTCTGTACACATATGGACCTTCTAAAAAATTAGTCAGTTTTGAAGAAGGATGCACTCTCATTTTGGGACTGTAGTGACTGAAGTGAGGGCATTTTAATTCTAGGTTTTCATGAAAGCCCACCAGTCTTCTCTGAAACCACTTCCTTCTCTATGTCTTCTAATGACAGCGTTTCCTGGACAGGATGCTTTTCTAGTCCTTTGTCATGCATGCCTTCAAAATATGTCCACTCATCCAATCACGTTACTCTTCCATAGCCCTGCCTGACAATTAGGACATGCATTAGGCAGAGCTCCTTTGGAACGCTACCTCTGTTCCCTTAAGAGATGGTGGTCCATTAATGCAGCAGAACAAATTCCTGTACCTACCCATCCCACAGGAGTTGGGAGCATCTTTCCTATGATGTATTCAAGTTGTCAGGGCCTGACTAAGTTCACCTTGGGGTACTTAAGGAGCTAGCTGAAGTAATCTTGGAACCATTAGCGATTATCTTTGAGAACTCATGGAGAACCATGAGGTATCAGAGGACTGGAAAAAGGCAAACATAGTACCTATCTTTAAGAAGGGAAACAAAGAGGACCAAGGGAATTACATACCAGTTAACCTAACTTTAATACCTGTGAAGATACTGGAACAAATTACTAAACAATCAATTTGTAAGCAGCTAGAAGATAATAAGGTTATAAGTGGTAGCCAACATGATTTTGTCAAGAGCAAATCATACCAGACCAACCTAATTTCCTTCTTTGACAGGGTTTCTGCCCTAATAGACATAATATATGTTGATCTTAGTAAGGCTTTTGACACAGTCCTACATAAGCAAACTAGGAGAATGTGGTTTAGATGAAATTACTATAAGGTGTGTACACAACTGGTTGGAAAACCAAACTTAAAGAGTATTTGTTGATAGTTTGCTGTCTAACTGGGAGGATGACTCTAGTGGAGTCCTATATGTGTCTATTCTGGGTCCAAAACCAGTCAACAGTTTTATTAATGACTTGGATAATGAAGTGGCGAGTGTGCTTATAAAATCTGAACATCACACTACGCTGGGAGGTGTTGCAACCTCCTTGGAGGAGAGGATTCAAATTCAAAATGACTTTGATAAATATGGATGAAATAAAAAAGTTAAAATTAAATAAAGACAAATGCAAAGTACCACTCTTAGGAAGGAAAAATCAAAAACACACATATAGAATGGGGAATAATTGACCGTACAATACAGTAACTCCTCACTTAACATTGTAGTTATGTTCCTGAAAAATGTGACCTTAAGTGAAATGATGTTAAGTGAATCCAATTTCCCCATAGCAATGAATGTAAATGGGGTGGGGGGGGTTAGGTTCCAGGGAAATATTTTTTTTTTTGCCATACAGTACAGTGCTATTGTTGGGAGGTTCCTCCGCCTTACCTCACACTGGCACAGCCCGCTGGCACTGCAGGCAAGGAGGCTGAAGGTGTCATAGGCTAGGAGAAGCGCATTGCACAGCAGCAGCTTCCCCTACTTTACAAGCACCAGGGACGGGGGTCTCAACCTGAGGTCTGCCCACTCCACTCCTTCCCCCAAACCCTTTACTCAGCTCTCCCTTAACCTGCTTCTCCTGCCTCCCCCATTCTTCCCCCTTTACTCCGCATGCCGTGTCTTTGCTACTCCCCCTTTCTTCCCCTGCCTCCTGCCAGCTGGTATGTGACATTCAGGAGGCAGGAGGGGGTGGGATAGGGTGACCAGATGTCCCGATTTTATAGGGACAGTCCCGATTTTGGGGTCTTTTTCTTATATAGGCTCCTAGTACCTCCCACCCCCGTCCTGATTTTTCACACTTGCTGTCTGGTCACCCTAGAGCAGGGAGGAGTGAGGACATGGCACGCAGTCTCCCCCTCTTTCCCCTGCCTCCTGCCCACGGCAATCAGCTGATTTATGGCATTCAGGAGGCAGGGGACAGAGGGGGGAGCCTGTGCACTGAGTCCTCACTCCTCCCCCTCCCTCCTGCCTCCTGAATGCCATAAACCAGCTGATTGCCATGGGCAGGAGGCAGAGGGTAGGGGGAAAGGCGCTGATCTGCGGGGTCTGCCGGTAGGCAGGAGGCACTGTGTGGGGGCAGGGGGGCATAGGGAAGCTGCCAGCTGTGGACAAAGCAGGCAGATAAACAACAACTTAGCGAAGCATTGCACAACTTTTCATGGAGCATGGACATGAGATCGAAACAATGTTAATCAAGAGGATGTTAAGTGGGGAGTTACTGTAGTATTGCTGAAAATGATCTGGGGATTATAGTGGATTATAGATAAATATGGGCCAGCAATTGTGCAGTCGTAAAAAAGGCTAATATCATTTTGGGATGTATCAACAGGAGTGCCATATGTAAGACATGGGAGGTAATTGTCCTGCTCTACTTGACACTGGTGAGACCTCAGCTGGAGCATTGTTCCCAGTTTTGGATGCCATACTTTAAGAAAGATGTGAACAAAATGGAGACAGTCCAGAGGAGAGAAAAACAACAACAACAATAAAAGGTCTAGAAACCTGATCATGAGGAAAGGTTAAAAGAAACTGGGCATATTTAGTCTTGAGGAAAGAAGACTGACTGGGGAATGATAAGTCTTCAAATATGTTAAGGGCTGTTATAAAGAGAGTTGTTCGCCATGTCTCTTGAAGCTTAATGTACAGCAAGGAAGATTTAGGTTATATATTAGGAAAGAACATTCTAGCAATAAGGATAATCAAGTACTGGACTAGACTTCCAAGGGAGGTATTGGAATCCTGCTACTGGAGGTTTTTAAGAAGAGGTTAGACAAACACTTGGTTCTGCATGTTGAGGTCCCTTCCAGCCTACATTTCTGTGATTCTATGACCATGTAATTGCTAATGTAAAAGCAAAAATACCTATACTGAAAACTCAAAGTCAGATTTCCTGTATGGCTACTACACTGCTGAGGAAAGCTCACAATGCTATAAATTAAGTAACCTTGATTTATGATCCCATGTAGTGGGGTGGCTACCCTGCTCCTAAAATAAGAGGAGTGAGTACAGCTGGGGGAAGCTGACTGAGTAGCAGGCACAGCTGTGGCCAACTCAGTTAGAGCCCAGCTGGCCCTGATAAGATGGCTGTGGGCCGGAAGCTGGAGGAGTCGCTTGCCAGCCCTGGAGGGAGAAGGCCTAACTGCTGAGGAACATACGGTACCTGAAACTGGAGCAGTGTTGGGGAATAGGGCCAGTGAGCTGGGGAGCTCCAGCCTGGTAAACCCCCAGGCTGCATGCCTCGGTGAAGGTCTACACAGGTACTGGGATTGCAGAGGTGCAGCCCGGGATTAGGCAGAGCAGCTGGCCATTGATGAGTGGCCACTACACAGTGCAGTCTAACCCAGTGAGCAGGGGCTAGATGATGATTGGCAGTAGTCACTGAGGCAAGGTGAGTTTAGAGGGTTGGGGGTTTCCCTGGGAAGGGAGACACAGAGCATGGGGGTATTGCTGGGGCAGAGCCCCAAGGAAAAGGGGCACGGAGGTCCAGGAGGGACACAGGGGCCAGCAGCAGGAGAGCCACCGGCCTGCAGAGGGCGCTCTGAGTGCTGAAAGAGCTAATTCCCAAAATGACCACCAGGAGGCACCACAGCTCTGAGTCTGGACCTTGCTACATCCCTGTTTCTCTATATTTGTAATCTTCAAAAGATGAAATTGCTATAAGCAACATTCAACAGTGTTATGCTCTTCATCTGTTTTTGCCACCCATGAGTTATGGCTATAAAACCTCACAGAAGGTTATTTTACATTTTATAAACTGTGGACAAAATCCTAGCCTACAAAGCTCGAAACTTCCAGAAACAATGGGCCCAATTCTCCTCTTGCTTACACAAGTTTTACATTGTTGTAACTTCATTAACTATAATGGAGTTTCTTGTGATTTACACTGATATAACTGAAAAGGAAATCACACTCAGCTCAGTTGAACACCAGTGCAGGGTGAATCTTTCACCTTCCATCTGGTGAAGATGTGATTTCTTTGTTCGGTTTCCACAATTAGACATGAAAGAGAGAAAGGGGCATGTCATCTTCAAGCTAGCAAAGCACAATCCATGAGGCTCAAATTCCTTGTGATTAGAGGAGCAGGAAGCCAAGTTTGGCAGTATGCAGCCAGAGACCACCTATGCAAGAGTCCGGTAATATATTTTGTGGCTGAATATTCTTCCCTTCACTGACACATACGCACATTGTCACTCAATCATTTCATGGCTGTGGTCTCTATATTGGGATAAATCCAAACCCCATTTCCGAACTCTTGAACTTCAGGGAAATATCTGTCTGGATTCAAACTTCAGTATCATCTTCTAATATATTTACGCACTTACTCACAAAGACACAGGAAGTGCATTACCCAGTATTGAAATAAATTCTACTCTGGAATAACATTTAGCCCTTTGTAACAGCCTGCTGTAATGCTATATATGTATAGGGCAGAAAGTTGTATCTGTTGTATTATTACTGTTTGTTACTGATGCAGAGAAATTGATTTGTTGTTCTGTTTTTTTCCCCAGGTTCCTAACCTTCAGTCTCTGATCCTGTGTTCTGGGGCTATTGTGGCAGCTGGGAGAGAGCCTTTTAAACCAGGGAATTATGATCCTCACAGGTATTCACTACCTGCTAAATTGCCGGGACTCTCCAATCGTGTGTACCCCAAAGCAAATGTCAAATCAGAGAGCAGAAATAGTAAGTCCCTTTAATTATTTGTATTTTCTCAAGTGATTTATCTCTTTCACATTTCAATGTTTTTTAAAAAAAGAAACCATAGCAATCTGATTGGGATCAAGGGTATTCAAGAATGCCAGTTGAAACAAATCCATTTATTTTTGCTCAGATTTCCTCAGTAGGCATCAGAAAGATCAAAGCATACATTTTTATTTTGGAATTCAAGTTTCTGTTAAAAATTCAGCTAGCTTACAGATTTCCTTTCAAACAGAATTATTTGGACTTGTATGTAAAGCTATTAAGACTTATTTTAAAATTGACTGATTCTTGCTAATCTAGCCACATCATGCTTTCTGAATAGTACAGAAAGGGTAAAAGCACACAGTTTGATACAGATAACAAGCATATGTCTCCTTTCTAGTTGAACTTTCTGATGATATTACAGCAGAGCAAATGTATTATCATGCGGTGTTCAGATCTTAGCTCAGTAAATGAATGGGGATATCTTGTCATATCTTTAATTCTAGGTGCGCCCATACCTAACTAAAGCAAACTGGGAAAAGCCAGGAATTAAGAAGTTAAGTTATTCAGTATCCAGGTACCCTTCATGCAATTCAGCCTCAGTTAGTTCCTTTCCACCACTTTGTGCTCACATGTATCTCCCCCTCATCCTGAACAATCAGTATGTTTTGGGGTGACCAGATAGCAAGTGTGAAAAATCAGGACAGGGCGTGGGAGTTAATAGATGCCTCTATAAAACAAATCCCTGAATTTCAGGACTGTCCCCATAAAATCAGGACCTCTGGTCATTCTAGTATGTAGCCTTAACTTTGTTTATTGGCCATGTGTTCATGAGTGTTTATTTAAAATAGGCATGATATGACTTTCATAAAGTTACAATGTACATTGTATTGGTTTGTGTAAGTGAGGTACACTGTCAGGTTGCTGATTATTTGTCTATCTAAAGTACTTATATAATCCTGCTACTATAACATTTGAGCATGTCACAATCTTTAATATATTCATCCACACAACATTCCAGAGAGGTAGACAAGTACTAACATCTATATTGTACAGACAGGAAACTGTCACAGAGAGATTTAGAGCAGGTATACACTACCCACCGGATCAGTGGGTAGTGATTGATCTTTCAGGGGTCGATTTATCGCGTCTACTCTAGACGCGATAAATCGATTCTTGAATGCTCTCCTGTTGACTCCGGTAGTACGCCGCTGTGAGAGGCGCAGGTGGAGTCGAGCGGCAGCAGTTGACTCAGTGCCGTGAAGATGCCGAGGTAAGTTAACCAATATACGTTGACTTCAGCTACACTATTCCCATAGCTGAAGTTGCGTATCTTAGGCCGCTCTCCCACTAGAGTAGACCAGGGCTGAGGGTTACATTTTTAAAAGTGATCAGTGATTTTTGGATGCCTCAGATTTTGAGTGCCCAACTTGAGACACCTGAATTTTAGAAAGTGCTAAGCACCCACCCTCTGTATTTCAGAATCCTTTAAGATTTCTTAATTTGGGCACACCTTAACAACTTGTCCAAGATCACACAGGAAGTTTGGGGTAGAACAGGGACTTGAAAGTTGAATCTCTTGACTCTCAGCTAGTGCCCACACTTCTTCACATCCTTATGGCCGGGACATGGTTTTCAGTAGTGTTTGGATAAAGTTATGTGAATACATGATTTGCCTTTGGCTCCTCATGGAGCCGCTACCCAGGGTGCCGAATGAACTGAGGAGAGAGAGAGTGAGGATGTTGGGGAAGCCAAGAGGTGATCAGGCATGAGGGGATTTGGAGGAAAAGAAATTTGTGTGTGTGTGTGTTGAGGGGAGATCAGGTCTGTCCAGAGAGCCTAAGATGTGTGGGGGAACACAGTACTTCTGTGGCAAGGCATTAGCTTGCCTAGGGCTTCTTCACACTGCTGCCTCTGCTGCTCACCAAGACACCAGCACTATAAAGTTTCCTGAAGTGCTGGAGAGCCAAGGAAGCCGTATTGGAGGAGCTAATTTTCTCTGCTACTTTTCCATGGTGCTCTTGCCTTGCTGTGCTGAAGAGCCTAGGCAGCATCAACTGCCAATGCCTCTGCATAGAATCACTACGCTGCCACTCACACCCCCCTGCCCAGTGCCCCTGCTAAATATCTAATGTCCCCCAAGGCACTCTCTTTAGTTTTTCCCCCTTTCTACCCTGATGTCTCTGGCCCCACATGTTGTCTCCTTGGTCACCAGGTTTATGTGTGCAGGATAGCTGATGAGTTAAGAAAACAAGTAGGAACATTCTGAGGCAAATGAAATGACTACTAAAATTAAAGTTGTCAAGAAGTTTTTCTCTTCCATCTAAATTTTGCCTATGGTCATGGACAAGTTGGTAGTGTTAGAATATGGAAGTAGCTGAGGGATCTGGAAAGTTTCATCAGCTAATATTGGGCAAATGCAGTTAAAGCAAGAGGAATAACTCTTTATGTATTTTACTTTAAAAATTCAAAACTGCCCTATGTCGGAGATATCATCAGGTTATATGAGTGTAAAGATCAGAGTTTTGGGAGACTTTTGTTGTTTTCATTCCATTTCCAGAGGTGAATGAAGATGAGATTTTTTTATTTACAGAAGTGAAAAGTCTGGTCTCTGGAATGAGAGCCAGGCTGAATTTACCATCATTTCTCATTCAGTTCCTTGAAAAGCCTCTGCAATGGAAACTTGAAAGAGGCTACAAACCTGAAATCGTGTGTGTGTGTGTGTGTGTGTGTGTAACAGTAACATGGATAGTCATGAAAACCTTTACACAAATCCTTTTAGGGCCCACTCTAGCAAACTACATGCTTAACTTTAAGCACATGAATAGTTCTAGTGAAGTCAAATTAATATTAAACACATGCTCAAGTGCTCTGCTGGACTGTAGCTTTAATATAAATTCCAAACCACTATTTAAAATGACTGAATACTTCTTCTAGAAATGTTATTACCAATTATGTCCTGATGCATGTCTTTCTGAATTTGTGTTTGTGTGGCCATATTATTTTACGTATACATGTAAATACATACAAAGCTTAATGAAGGAGCACAGTTTAGAAAATTCTGTTTAGATTTCTCCTGGTGCACTTTTGGTCTCTCACCTGTTTTTTTCACTATGTGACACTCAAAGATATATGAGATTTTGTCAGTCATAGGTGCTGTAACTAGGAATGCAAGGGGTGCTCCCACAATCCTGGCTTGAAGTGGTTTCCATTAGAAATGGGGTTTATAGTTTGGTTCAATGACTCTCAACACCCCCACTATTAACAGTGTCAAGTTATTACAAAATAATATAAACACATTTTAGAAATACTTAACTGTGTGCAGACAAACACATTCAAAGCCTAATTTTATGAACATTGAAGCCAATATGGATATTCTCATTGACTTCAATGGTCTTTGGATCAGATCCTAGAGAACTGTAGCATATATTCATATTGTAACTGCATGATGTACGTTAAAATACATGATGTAAAAACCTTATTATAAATGTCTGGTTCAAAATTTAAATGTAAACATATATAGCGGTACATGCTAAGGGCCCAGTTCGACAACCTTTACATACATGAGTAATCTGTGGGACTACACAGATAACTAAGGATTAGTCATATAAGTGAAGGGTGTAGAATCAAGTCCTGAGAGATTTATATTTTATTGACATGTTGTAGCATCCATTAACATTCAGGTTCTTATGTACTGCATGTGCCTTTGGATCCATTAATTACTATTAAATCATCAAGAAGTAGTAAAGGAGAAAGCAGGTTCTATGCTTACTATCTTAGGGCCTAATTCTGTGAGGTCCTGTGTGCCTCCTGCAGGGTGTGAAGCACATTCAGCATCCAAAGTTGATGGGATTGGGAGCATTTGGCACTTCGCAGGCTTAGGGCCTTACAGATTGCAACACTGTTGTTAGAAAGGTCATGTTGCAAAACAAAATAAAGGAAATTGCAACAGCAGTAAAGTTCAGTCTTTACTCTTTACAAAAATTCTGGTGTTTGTTTTTAACAAGTTCTTGGAAATGAGATAGAGAAAATAGATGCCTTACTGTAGTAGTTTTTCTTTATGTTACAATAATTTATTCAATCCCAATGCTCATAAAAAAAATCCCCAAACGTTTCATTGGGTTCCTTTATACTAATCATACTCTTTTTTTTTCTTTTTTCTGTCTCCTTTGCTGCCTGCCTGCTGTCTTTCCATCTGGATTCTTATGTATGCTGATTATCTTCTACACTTTCCATCTGATATTGTGAATTTGGGTTCTTTCAATATAAACGTTGAAAGTGAGTACACAAATGCCCTCAGGAGCTCAAATTTACTCAGTTTCTTCTGATAAAGGTTACAGCAATGATAACTCAGATTCTTCTTGCATTCCTGACAATTACATGGGCTTAGCAGAAAATCATTCACATGCTGGTGAAGATTTATCGATGGTGCGCTCTGAAGATGACATTGAGAAATCTGTTCATGTTAATCAAGATGGCAGTATGACAGTAGAGATGAAAGTTCGATTCAGGATAAAAGAGGAAGAAACCATAAAATGGACAACCACTGTCAGTCGTGCTGGTGTTTCTGCTAATAAAAATATCAAGATTTGCAGTTCTCCAGTAGGTGCAGAAGATCATTTATCTGATTTAAATATTTCAGCATATATAAAACCTACAGAGGCTCCAGTCTTGGAGAACTACAATAACGATGAGAGTGACTCACTGCAGCAAATTAACACAGAAGCAACAAGTAAAGAATCAGAATCTGATTTAAGCACTTCTGATTATAAAATCTGGCAGAACTCTTCTGCGAACATGGATGTATGCAATCTATCAGAGGATAAAGTCAAACCTCATTTTCATAGGCCGCCTACACCTGGGCCAAAAAGAGTGAGACAAAAGAAAGCATTAGTTGAAAGTGTCACTGTGATATCTGACAAAAAGGTTCAGGAAAAGATGATAGGACAGTTTTCCTACAGTGAGGAAACAGAAGATGGAGAAAGCAAATCTGAGTATTGCATGGTCACTCATTCCAGCAGTAAAACATCAAGTACTAATAATTCGAAGCTTAGTGAAATAAGCAACAATGATTTATTAAAGCTTTCTTTAGAAAAGAAGAAAGAAGAAACTCTGATTAAATTAAGTCACAAAAGTCATGGTTTAAAAGAAACAACAAATACCAAGATATTAGATATGCCTGATGAAGATGGATTGTTACAGAACATTTTGGAGAAATCAGTTGTGGAGGAAGGCATGTATAATAATTTATTATCAAGCTGCAAAGCTAACATCAGTGGCTTCATACCTTCCTCAACAATTTACCAGGCAGACAGGCCACTTTCAGCAGACACCATCAACTCTCTTCATTACCAATGTGGAATTAAAGAAATAAAAAGATCACTGAGTTCTTTCATCAGATACTCAGAATTGTCTCAATCAAAAAGTGAAGACAGACTATGTAACCCATCTGATTTATTGCTTTCTTCTCAAGGATCCATTCACTCAGCCTGTACTGGAAACAAACAAACTAAGATGACGTCAGCATGTGCTAATGCTACTCCTGAGACAATAAACCTGACAACAGGATCATCTCCTACCACTGCTGACAGTGAGAAAAAATCCCACGGTAGCACTGAATGTGATAAAACCCATTTTACCGACAAAAGCCAACCTGCCTCGTCTAAAAGCAAAAAGAAGAAGAAAAAGAGAAAATCACCATCTCATTATCTGGAACAAGGTGTCCATTCACATCAAAATGAGCAACATAAGAAGGCTGGAGAGGAAGGAACTTTTAAGAGTAAGGAAATGTCTTGTGATATGTGCATCACAAGTGAAAGTGTGCAGAAATCTACAATGCAAATTAGAGATACTTCTGAAACATGTCAGAAAGGAGCAATGACATCTCATGTCAGAAATGGGGATGGAGCTATCAATTCAAACAAAAACGTATGTCCTGAAAATGAGTTATGTCCCCAGGTTTCTGTGGAACTCCAACGAAATGAGTTATCATTTAGTAAGAAAACAAAAGCTAATACAGAACTGACCAACGTAAAATCCAGATCAGCCAAAAAAATTAGCTTGCCACTATCTGCAAAATGTGAAGAGGGCCTGATAGAAGAGAAAGCTGATTCAAAAAGTGAAACTGAACACAGCCAAAATACACCAGGTACTGAAAAAGAAGGCATATGTCACAGCATTAATTCTGTAAAACAGACACACAATTCTTTAATGACATCAAAGCCATTGTCAGAAGTGGCTAATGGTAATTACCTGGAAAAAGAAAAGGACAATGTTATTTCAGACTGTCCATACGAATCTTCAAAGAAAGAGAAAAAACAAAAAAAGAGGAAGATTCCAGGTACAACTGAAAATAAAATACATATGTCAGATGGCGGTAATGCACTGGATGCTCCGAAAAAAGAGGATTGTACAGATGAGATTGCTGAGTATTCACTTGAAAGCTATGTCCAAAACTGGCTGCAAAACACATTTCCAAATGCTGTTTTGCCTCCAAATAAATTAGCTCCCATAAATAAAAAGGAAGGGAATGTAGCAAACAGTAAAATTTGTCATTCTCCTGTGGAAAATATCAACACTCTCTCAGATAAAGAAACTAAGGTTATAGCAAATAAAGTGCACATAACCGGAAAACCCAATCTGATTGACCATCATCTGTTAAAAAAGCCAATGGAACCTCTCAGTGAAATGGGAGCTATTAAAGAATCAGCCAAATGGTTATATGGAAGACAAATTGGCTCTTTGACCAATGCCGATACAAGTGTAATGAAAGAGGTCAAATATTTATTACAGTCAGATTTCCAACATGATACTAAGCTACAGGTGTTTAATGAAGTGCATGCAAATGATAAAAAGAAGTTGCAATCAGAAATTGATACTCAAGATACAACTCCAAATCAAAGCATAAGTGCTGAGGTTGCTGTTCAGGTTGATTCCAAAATTTTCAGCAAGACTGAAACTGATGCTCAAAAGGATTGCGTGTCTAGTATGTTGCTGCACCAACTACAATCAACTATGCTCAGCATTCAAAAGTCTCATACTGGATGTACAGAAAAATCATGTGATCCTACAGATTATAATTCTCCTTCATTACTTGGATCTTCCCCCAATCTCCTCTTAGCTTGGCTACTTGTACTGAATCTGAAAGAGAGTTTGAATGGTATGTGCAAAGGTGACATGCTAAAAACTACCTGTAGCTGTTCTGAACTATTTACACTGTCACAATTTCTAAAGCAAATTAAAGTGACAGAAGAAGCTGAGGGCTTGAAGGATGCTGTCTCAAATTTGCAAGAATCAACATCAAATAACTTATTGCACTCTGGGAACAGAATCGAAAAGCAGGACTCTGCACGTTGTCATGAAGATCCTTTCATAGTTGAAATTCAGAACATGCCAGACTTTCATGAAAGTGAAAACCCAAATAAGATCTGCCTTCCAAATGATAGTATACATTCTGAGGAAAATGCTGATGTACAAGAGCTGATTAAAGAATTTGAATGCTCTGATGTACAGAAAGACCCCAATGCGTCAGCAGAGACTTCGGATCTAAATGACTTGAATGTTCACAAAATACTGTCAGACAGAAAATACACGAATGCTAATTCAAATAATTGTAGTCTTACTTCAAATGTAGAGCCATCTGAAGAAAATGAAGAAGAGGCTGATAGTCCATTACAAGAATTGCAGGATAAAACCACAGATACATCATTCAATAATGAAGAATCAGGGACTTCAGAAGAGCCTAACTCAACTGTTCACAGTATAACTTCTAATGATAAAGATATTTTAGATCTAGAAATTTCTGAGGTAGAAGATAAAAAAGACATTATACATCTTGGCAACAATAAAAATACAGGAGAGGAAGATGGCACAGAAAAAACAAATGAGCACTATAAATTAATTGCTGAAACCTCTACAGAATGTGATTGGGAGGAAGACTCTATAGAAAAAGAAAAGAAAGAAAATGGGACTTGTGAAGAAACCCCTGAGAGATTATCTACACCATCACCATTATCTTTTAGCTATGAGTCTAAGCAAATTACAGAATTGGACATAACTGAAGTGGAACAGAAATTGCAAGTAAAACTGATAGTAAAAGAACTGGAGCATGGAACATGCTCAAATCCTTCTTTTGAATTAAAAACATGCTTTAAAAGCCCTGTTACTTCTGACTTGTCAGATTATAGACCAGATACTGATGACAGTGATTACAATTATAGGGCATCTAGTGACTTCACCAATGAAAGTGGAGAGGAAGCAATGTATGAAAAAGAGTATAATACTGGTTACGTTAAAAGAACTATTGAACAACTTTATGGTAAAGCAGAAGCCTCCTTTAAACCTATCTTCCACACTGCACTTCCGTATACATCTAAAGTTCTTCAAAAGGACGCTGAAGAATCCCAGTGTACAATTATGAAAGAAAAGTCTTCCCTTTGTCAGGAATGTAATTCTTGCTTTGTTGAGAAAATGCCAAGGTCTTCACTAGCATCACAAGAAAGTCTGGAAGAAATAAACAATACATTGAGAAGAGAGAATTTTTCTTCACCAGCACCACAGTTCAGTCTTAATGGAGAGAAGGCATATTACAGTGATAACTGCTCAGTGCAATGCACAAAGCAATATTGTCAGTGTGGTGTACCTGCTGATGAAGATGAAGGAATATTGATTGATAAAGGCAAGTGGCTTCTTAAAGAAAATCATTTGGTGAGACAATCACCACCTGAAAAGACTGGAATGTATGGCAATTTGGACACAACTTCAGCAGACACAATGTTTGACAATAATAGTGATGATGTTCCATACTCCCACTTTGCAAATCTGAATCAGTATCCACTACACAATGAAATATCTTCTTCAGCACCCGAAGACATGGCTAAACCCTCTGAAAGTGGATGCAACTACTTTATTATGCCTCATAATAGTGATTCAGAGCCTTTTCCTGATTTGAGTCTGAAACGCAAACCTACTCTCAGTGATGATACCCCTTTTCTTCAAGCAATAAAGAAAGAAAACAACAATTTGTCATTCATGGCATGTACCACTTCCACAAATCTTTGTACAGAGGCTAACACCAACTATCCAGCCTTTTCATCTGTGGAATTTAGATTACCTGATAATAAGGTGCATCCTCTGAAAGAGCCTTTAAATGATGAACCTATACAAACCCAACCAACGAATGACAGTAATGCCAACAGGGGAGCTCTGGAGGAGCAAGATTCTCTGGATAAGCTTCATGCTATTTGTGGACAACATTGTCCAATACTAATGGCCATCATAAAGCCAGTTAATGAGGAAGACCGAGGATATGCCTACCGAAAAGCATCTGACATTGAGAACCAATTGGTCCTGCATTTAATGTCCAAAAAATGTCAAAATTTGTGCTGGCCAAGCAAAGATTTAATAAGAGATGAAAATAGTCATGTGATTCTGAAGAACAACTGCATTAATAAGATTGCCAATAATATTTTTAATAGATTTTATGCTAATAATACCTTAGATTTCATTAATAGAAATAGCTTTGAGATTCTTGTATACTCAGGCCTAGGAGAAAAAAACAAGTTAAAGATGTTTTATACGATGGAGGATATGAATATAAATGCACAGGAGATCAGCAGTCATGAAAACAATGTATCCAAACAAGTGCTCAATGATATAACAGTAAGTACCAATAATAAGCTACCCGATACAAAGCAAAAAATATGCCAAAGCTCAAGAGTTAGCCTAATTAAAATTCTTGAAGAAAAATCTGCTCCCTTGTTGACAGATCTAGCAGAAGGCTGCCATTCTGAAACATTTCACAACTGTGACATTATCTTAAATAACACTGAACGTAATGCTTCTGAAAATTTGGAAGAGGAAAATGCCTTTGCTAAAGAAGAAGAAACTCTCTTTTGTGTAATGTACAATAAAAGCAGCAAGGAAGAGAAAGGCACATAATAAAGATATTGAGACATCTATATTATTACATTGGTGAAAAACATCTGTAAGAAAAAAATAATCATGTAATTCATGCTTGCAGATCATGCTGTAAGCAAACTCCCATTGGCCTAGAATGAGCAGGCCTAGAATGTTTACACTTTTACGGCTTTGCAGAAATACAGGTAATTGCCTAGGTTTTTTTTGTTTTTGGGTAGGAAATATTGCAGAATCAGTAACTAATCTCCTATGACAGTGATGTTGTCATTTAAAAAAAAAACAGTTTTCCTCATTAATGCTGTTGTATCTTTTGCTTAGAGATAGTTGGAATGTTACAGGCTGTCTTCTCTGAGAAAAATCAACCAGTTCCTGTTAGAAGAAAGTTTTGTAACCACCTATCCACCCATGCTCCAAGATAAACTTCTTATACTTTAGAAAGTTTTAAGAGAAAAGCTGAGAATGATCTTGTAGACAATTTTGTCTAAACTGCAAAATAAAATACAGTGGTTAATTTGCAATGAAAAGTAGAAAAGTACTCTTCAAATGTTGTATTGCAATGAAAAGTAACAGACAATTGTCATGATAATTGTATGTGGGTTTTTAAACCAAGGTTAAAACTGAAAGGCAGGCCATTTATGTCTGTTAAAGACCAAACTGAGAAGAGCGGGCATCAGGGTGAGTAAAATAAACTTTTCTGCCTCATCTAAGACCACCATATCTTAGGTGAGATTTGCCTCTGTCTGAATGGAGCAATGCTTCTGCCTCTGTTATCCACTAGGCTTTTACAAAGGGGAACAGCCTTGAAACCAGTTGGAGTTCCACAGGGCTTCACCAGCAGGAACTTTCGAGGGAAGATGCTGTGTTAGTGGACTTCCCGGCTGTCCTGGCTTCACCTCCTTCTCAGGCAGCCCTGCCGTCTTGTGAGGCTATGCTAGCTCCTTACACCCCTCTGCTCATAGTAAGTGAAGATGCAGTCACTTTGGTCCCACTCCACAAAGATACTTAGGTGCCTAAGCCTCACGTTTTGGCACCAATATCCTTTGGCTCCATTGTGATCCACAAAACTCCTGCCGAACCCTGTAGGTGCCCCAGCTTTTACCTGGGGGACGTGCACTGCTGCCTTGCTCAACATCCAGGTGCTAATCTCCTGTCCCAGAGCAATCCACAAATGCCTAACATGCACTGAGGGCCTGACGCAGAAGGTATGACAGTTCCACCGTTGGCAGATACTTAAACAAATACTTTGGGCCAGAGATATCGATCCTACTGCCCAGTGGTTAAGGTGGCTATCCTGAGAGGTGGGAGACTCAGGGTTCTTTCCCCTTGCTCCAATCATTCTTTCATTATTTATCCAAAGTGGAACAGCTTTAGCAGAAGGGACTGAAGGAGCCCTACATCAGAATATCCCACAGCCCACTAGTTAACGCTTTCATCTAACAGGATTTGAACAGGGAGTTGAACTTGGGTCTCCCAGATAAGTGCGCTAACCACTGAGCTAAATGAGTTAGCTGCCTTACTCCAGGAGACTGATTCTGATTCATGGATTGCTAAGCAGATATAGGCACCTCCTTGCAGCACCATCTTAAGTGCCTATCTCAGAGAGAGAGGAGAGGGGTTTGTCAGTGTCTCCCATTGCCTAGGTTAGGCAGCTCCCTGCCTAGCATGCTGGCTTTTGTGGGTTGTGTTCTAGGGTGCCTAGACATGCAAATCAGGCTTTGTGGATAGCAGTGGGTTTCTGTGAAAGGTGCCCTGATGCCCAGCATTGCGTGGCCTAAGTTCCTTAGTGGATCTGAACCTTTTTACCACTGGAAATTGGACTCTTGTACTCATTCTGAATCTATGGCGTGCCATCAACCTTTGCCAAAGATAAATCTGGCCCAGTACTAGAGCATCCTAAAATATATTAATGCAGCTAATCCTAGCAAGAAATTTCAAAATGTAAAACTGGACAAAATATTTAATGTACATAATAACTATAGTGAATATTGGAATCCTGAGGCCATATTCTTACTCATGTTGAACAGTACCTTTACCCAGTGCAGTTCCACTGAAGTCAGTGGTACCACTTGTGGAGGAAGGCCCTACTGAACAGGAGTCACAGTAAGAGAATTTGGCCTGTGCATATTCTCTGAAAGTCCGGTGGCAGCTATATCTTTCTGTATATATTTGATATTTTTCTATTATTTTGACGCTATATTTATCTTTGAGTTTCTTTGTATTCTGTAAAATAAATCAGTATTAAAATAACTGGAAAGAACATTGTGCTATTGGCTAATATACTTAAGAAGAATCCAAGACACTAGATAACAGACTAACTCTCAAATTATTTTGTCCTTTCCCCCAATTCTGCTGCCAGTCACCATGTTCTACTGGGTTCAAAGAGTATAGATGTTTTCCAGCTTTTACATCGTAATTCACAAACAAAACGTTGTTAAAAAATGTTGTTTGAAAATGTTTCAGTGGAATCCAGCCAGTACTCCAAAGCAATAGTCTATTTTATGTAGAAAACGTTCAAAACACCTGACTGTGAAAATGGCTGGAAATGAAGAGTTAAGCAATCCAGCAACATTTTCATGGTCATACAGTCCTTCATCACATACTATCCAAAATTCTGGATTTATGTCACCCATACTTTAATTTATTTGGACTTCCAAAAGTTTGCTCTCAAGAGATTACTGAGCAAACTAAGTAGACAGGGGATGAGAGGTAAAGTCCTGTCATGGATTAGAATCTGGCAAAGAGACTGAAAACAAAGGGTGAAACCCTGGCCTCACTGAAGTCAGTGGGATTTTTGCCACTGACCTCAATGGGACAGAATTTTACCTAAAGAGAAAGAATAAATGGACAATTCTGAGTATGGCCAAAGATTAACAGTGAGATGTTCCAAGGATCCACATTAGGCAGATCTCAACCAACTCAGAGAAATAGTAGGCCATATTCCTTGGAGAGCACAGTTAGGAAGAAAAGGAGTCATAGAGGGTAGGCAGTTCCTAAAAGATTTAATACTAGATAGTCAACATCAAGCTACTCTGATGCAGGGGAAAGATAAGAAGAGCCATAGGAGACTAATGTGGTTGCACAAGGAGCTTTTTAGCTATGTGAAAACCAAAAGGGATTGTGATGGGGCAAGGCCAGATGGCTATAGGAAAGTGCTGAAGAACAGATATTTGAGTCTTAGGCTAAACAAATCCGTGGTACCACTGGCATCTTCTAGAAATCAGTAGAAACAGCTAGCCTGTTTGAGACACCTGAAGCCAATCAGGGACTGGCTGAAACCAGTTAAAAGCCTTCCAGTTAGTCAGGTGGGGTGTGGATGTCAGGAGCTGTGGGAAGAAGTTGTGCTGTTGGTGAGACTGAGTGATAGACATATCATATGCAAGGAAGAAAGCCCTGAGGTAAGGGTGAAGTGGAGTTTGAGGAAGTGGGGACTGCTGTGGGGAAGTAGCCCAGGAAATTGTATTATATTTTGTGGCTGAAAGGTCAGCCATCTTAGCTGATACTATTAGGGTCTCTGGGCTGGAGCCCAGAGTAGAGGGTGGGCCCGGGCTCCCCCCTTTCTATCTCTCCTAATTAATTACTGAGATTGGGAAACAACCGAGACTGTGCCAGGAAGGATAGCTTCTCCTCACTGGCTTATGATGAAAATGGCTCAATAGGCTGTGACCTTGTCTCTAGAGAGAGAAGGGCCACGTGGATGGTCACAGTGAGCCTCTGAGGCCAGTGAAATCCACCAGGAAACGCAGAATCCATGAAGATAAGGACAGAGCTTTGTCACAGGATACATACAGGAAAAGGAAGGAGGGACATGTTACCAAGGAAGTATACATGGGAATAGCACAAGTGTGTAGGGACAAAATCAGGAAAGCCCAGGCAAGGAATGAGTTACAACTGGAAATAAATGTTTGAGACAACAAGGGGTTCTACAAATATATCCAAAGAAAAAGAAAGATCAGGAATGGTGTGGGTCTGCTGCTCAATGGAGAAGGTGAGCTGGTAATGAAAGATGATATGAAGGCAGAGCTGTTCAGTGTCTACTTTGCTTCAGTCTTCACACAGAAAATACCATGACTGGACCACTAGTGAAGTTATTATAGAAAATAAAGAGAAAGGGATGTAGACCAGGATAAGTAAAGAACACATCAGAGATCTTCTGACTAACTTGAATAAACTGAAGTCATCTGGACCTGATGCTATTCACCCCAAGGTGCTGAAAGAATTAGCTGAAGAATTCTTGGAGCCACTGGCAATAATATTTTCAAACTCATGGATGACAAGAGAGGTCTCAGAAGACTGGAGAAGGAATAACATAGTGTCCATCTTTAAAAAGCGGGGAAAGGAGGAGCTGGGGAACTATAGACCAGTCAGTCTGACCTCAATACAAGGGAAGCTACTGGGACAATGACTAAAACATTCAATCTGCAAATACTTGGAAGATGAAGGGGTGATCACTAGGAGTCAGCATGGATTTACTAAGAACAAATCATGCCAAACCAGCTTGATTTCCTTCTTTGACAAGGGAACTGGTTTGGTGCATAGGGGAATGCAATGAACATAATGTACATGGACTTCAGCAAGGCTTTTGACATAGTCCCCCATGATAGTCTCATAAGTAAGCTTGAAAAATATGGGTTTGGTAGAACTACTGTGAAGTGGATACATAATTGGTTAAACAACTACAAACAAAGAGTTATGATTAATGAAATGTCAGATTGGAAGAAGGTCTCAAGTGCAGTTCCACAAGAATCTGTCCTGGGGCCGGTGTTATTAATATCTTTATGAATGACCTGGATGTAGGAATAGAGAGCATACTGATGAAATTTGCAGATGACACAAAGTTATGGGGGGGTTGCAAATACTTTGGAGGGCAGAGCTAAAATTCAAAGGGATCTTGATAAATTGGAGAACAGAGCTATAGACATCAATGTGAAATTAAACAAAGACAAATGCAAGATGCCGCACTTTGGTAAGAAATATCAAATGCACAAATACAGAATGGGGAGTAACTGGCTTGGCGGAAGCACTGCTGATAACAGTCTGGAGTTGTGGTGGATCATAACCTCAACATAAGTCAACAATGTCATGTTATTGCAAAAAAGGCAATGCAATTTTAGGTTGCATTAACAGAGGCATAGCATTCAGGTCAAGGCAGGTGATGGTACTGCTCTCCTTGGCACTGGTTAGGCCTCCGCTGGAGTACTGTGTCCATTTTGGTCACCAATGTATAGAAAGGATGTAGAGAAACTGAAAAGAAACCAGAGGCAAGAAACAAAGCAATATGAGCAAAAGCTGAAGGAATTTTGTATGTTTAGTTTGGAAAAGAGGAGCTTAAGGGAGGACATGATACTTGAAAGGCTGCCATAAAAAGATAGAAAAAAAATTTCTCTTGCCACAAAAGCCAGGACAAGAGGCAAAAGTTCAAACTACCACGTAACAGACTTAGAAAATTTTTGCTGATGTTTAATCTAACTAAGAACAGTAGGACAATGGGGCAGACTGCCTAGGGAAGTCATGGAAGCTCCTTCACTAGAAGTTTTCAAAAGGAGACTGAATGGCTATCTGTCCTGGATGGTTTAGACACAACCAATCCTGGATCTTAGCAGGAGGTTAAACTAGAGGACCCTTGTGGTCCCTTCAAACCCTGCGGTTCTATGATTCTAAGTTGCACCAGAGTGTTAGGAATAATTTGAACTACTGGCATATATTGCTTCGCTCTGTAAAATAACTGACAAAGAACTGGAGACTCATTGTGGATGGCTCAGTGAACATTCTACTCAATCTGAAGTGGCAATCAAATAGCAAATGAAATATGTGAAGGATGAGATGGAAAACAATACAGAAAATATTGTAACATTTGTATATAAATTAGGGCTGTCAAGTGATTAAAAATTAATAGTGATTAATTGCATGATTAAAAAAATTAATTGCAATTAATCACGTGACAACCCTCATAAATTGATTTTGCACCCTCATCCAGCACACCATATTCAGTTCTGGTCAGCCTATCTTAGGCTTGATCTACACTACAGAGTTAAGTTGACATAAGGCAGTTTATGTCAACCTAACTATGTAAGTGCCTACGCTACAATGGCGCTCCCACCAATGTAATTCACCCACTCCACTGACCTAATAACTCCATCTGTGTGAGAGGTGTAGCACTTAGGATGATGTAATTAGGGCAACACCGTGTCTGTGTAGACACTATGTTGCTTACACCAACTGTTGGCTGTCAACTGAGTGCATGGGGCTCATGGCTGGGACTCTCCCCACCCTGGTGCTGGCAGCCCTGGGTGCTGGGCCAACAGAGGTAGGCCACCCCTCCCCAGAACTGACTGGATGAGCTATCAGCCAGCTGCCAGGCTCACAGCTTGGGTGGTTAGTGCTGGGGGAGGGGAGTCCTGAGGTGAGCCCAGCACCCAGCGGACAGCTTGGGCTGGCGGCTGCAGGGCTCCAGTTGTCAGTGCCCCACAATACCCCACTTCAGTCAGTGGGAACGAAGTGCTCCAGGTGAGGATGCGCACCACCGACAGAAGGAGCATCATGTGAATGTGAACCACTGCTCTAATTACTGGGGTGTCTATACATCAACTTAACTTTGTGGTGTAGACAAGGCCTTAGAAAAATAAGTGCAGGAATAGAAAAGGCCCAGAGATGTGTGGTGAAAATGCTGAGAGGGCTGCGCTGATTGGGGGTTTGAAAACGATGGGGCTATTTTGTTTAAAGAGGGTGCAGATAAGAAGGGACATGATAGAGGTGTACAAAACAACGACTTGTATTGAGAATAGGATGCTCCTATTCACCCTTTCTCATCTTACAAAAACAGTAGAACGCCCAAGGAAATTGAAAGGAAACACACTTAAAGCTATGGAAATTTCTTTTATACAGAGAGTATTTGTAACCCTTTAATTCATTGTAACAAACTATCCAATATCAATACAAACAGCTTCTCAGGATTAAAAAAAGGATTAGACATTTATATAATAAAGAATAAAAAAATAACACTTGTGCTTCAGGGCACAAGACAACCACTAACTGGTTGGGCAGTTTATGCCATAATTGTCCATTAAAGAGTTTTTTTTAACCTTCCCCCAAAGCCTCTGGTATTGGCCACAGCCTGAGACTGGATTCTAGACTAGTTGGGCTACTGGTGTGACAGTTTTATGTTACTCCATTTCTAGGAGCGTAGGAACTTCAACAGGTTATAAGGCTCAAAAAAAGTGTGGACAAAACTAGGTTCTGGAGATGGAGGCATGGAGAATATTTTAATTAAAAGTGTTCTGATAATCACTTAGCAATCAAACAATAATACAGTAGGAACAGCAGCAATCACTTTGATTAAGGTTGGTTGCACAATGGTTTCCAATCTAATTCTTTGGTTTTGATTATTTTTAATTTTTCTTCAGCATTACAGGTGACATTTTCCACCATTTGTCTGTCCCAGAAGGTGATTTTTTTGGGTAACGACCTTAGAGCTGAAATGGTTGGGTATTAAAAAGGCTGTTTGCTGTTTTCACTTCCTTTGTTCTGAAAAATGTCTGAAAAGTTTTTCTCAAAGACCAAAGCCTGGACAAAGTTAGCTAGAAAAGTTTTGGGTGACTGAAAATAGGGTACTAGAAAGGAAACCACCACACATCATGGCCTATAATGTTCACTGCTACCCCCCGTTTTGATAAATTGGAAGCACAGTCTGCTGATGGGTAAGATGGTTCAGTGCATATAAATCATAAGTAATACAATCAACAGCTAATGAAGAATTACTAATTTCTCAGAAATGGTATATTCAGTTTGAGAATACAGAACATGTTCTCAGTTAATAGTTTGCTATGTTTTATCAGTTTTCAGTACCCAGTTCACAAAGGCATGTTTCCCATTAGTTTTATGAATGTCAAAAGGAGCCAATGCAATTTTATTGCATAACTTATCATTCTTAAACACGTTTCCTTTAACTTTGATAGCACTGATATTGTCAAATGGCATTAGTCCAATTACCATATTCATCCAAACTGTAAGAATTAAGGGGATTATTTAATGAAGCCAAAGCTTTACCAACCTTAATAATCGGAATTAAGTTGAGTTGTCAGGTAGAGCGTGACTTGCACATTGTACAGATATGTTGATTTAATGCTTATAAATGAGGCCAACATGTAGGATTAAGGAGGGGTACAATATGGTTGGCTGTAATCTGTCCATACTCATTTCTGAGAACTGTGCAAACTTTATAGCCTCTGAGACAAATTCAGACATAGTGTAAGCATATTACACCAGTTTTTAATGTGGGCCATATTTTCCTCTGTTGTTGCAGACTGTGATTCTGCTATTTGCTTCTGTTCCTCCATTTTCTCTCTTGCAGTTTCTGTTCTTGTTGCTGTGCTGTTGGCTATTCTTGAACTTTTAGGACCTTTTTAGTTGAATGAGATCTTTAAAATAAGGATCTATATGCACTATGAATCCCCCACCCCCCACTTAGTAAAGTATCCTAGGTTCAGAAGATATGATTTGTTGTCACCACTGTCTTAGTTTAATGTCTTCAAACTGTGACCATTCTTGAAGGATGGGAGTTTAACCTGGCATTGAGTGTCTATTCAGCAGTTTGTTTTATAATTTAATAATAACAATATAATTCTTTAGCCAAGCCTTTGGTGCACACATGTATAATAGTACTCAGAAAATTCAGCTGATATTCAGGGACTAACTGCATCTCTTTCAAAAATTAATGAATGATAGATTGCAGTCTTTATTTCTTGTAAAAAGTGCACATCTCATGCAAGAGTGAGATTTTTTAGATCCTTATTCTTACGCAATCTAATGACTCCCATATTCTGTTCCGTTACACAATATTTTGATACTTTGTACTTATGCCATCTTTACACCATGGGCCTCAAAGCATGTTAGAAACCAATAACTTAATCCCAGAACACTGCTGTGAGGTGAATTTTGTGGCAAAACTGTGAAAAGAATAAATCCATGGAGGCTATATCTGTGAGATAGCCTCTCTTAATGAGTGAGGTTAAATGCCACTACTGGCATCCAAATAGGGTTAATGGTGAAGGCCAAATCCCCAGCCAAAGGTGAAGGCAGCAGAAAATCCTAAGTACAGATGAACAAATGTGGTTCTGTTGCACAGCGTGAAAGAGTATGTGGAAATGCAATGCCAGTGTATGAAACAGAGCTAGTGTTTTGAGAGCTAGGGGAGAGTCCATCACTGAAGCATGGGGAGAATCACGTAGATGGAATGGAGGCAGGCAAGGGTATCACATGTATTGTGAGCAGAGCATTCGTAACTAGGAGGTACCACCAGCCAATACCCTTCACATGTTGAGACAGAGCAACAACAGATGATACTGCAGTCCTGAGCTTACAATAGTGCCGTGTAACGGCTTTGCAGCCAATCACTGGACATCAGGAGCATTACTGTAATGGTCTTCCAAAACACCCAGTGCATATCCCATTTATTCAGCTGTTGTGAAATAAATACAATTTGTTTAGTTACTTAAATTAGGAATTTAGACAAATTGCACCACATTGTCATTAATAAAGGGGAGATTACAGCAACAGCATAACCACTGGAGGAGAGAGACATGTCCTCACCATATTTCTGTTATCCTGTTGACGGCTGGCTGAAAGCAAGAACTCTTGGTTTCTTCCAACATTTTTGTGTGTGTCATTTGCACCATTGGTTTATAACACCTATTGTCTCAAGGCAGTCCTTCCTCTGAAATACTGCAAAACAGAACAAAGGTGTTTTTGAGTGCCAAAACATTTTGTTGACTGAGGGCCAGAGATTTTAAAAGAACTTAGGTGTTGCTTTCAGAGGGTTAGTTAAACACCTAAGAAAGGGCTTTTCAGTAGCCTGCCAGCCAGCTGCATGGGGAGTAATGGAAGCAAGCCAAGAGTGAAATGCTGAGAGAGGGTTGAAGAGAGGCAAAGGGCTTAGGCACTTAAATTGCTGACCTGATGCATCTGGCTGACAGGCCAGAGGTAGGTGCCACCCTCTGCTCAAGATTCTCAGCTGCGAACTTTCTCCTGGATTTAGGCATCTGAGCCAGGTCACCCCTCGTTAGTTGATGCCCTAGAGGTTGAAACTCTTTCTCTTTTTCTCTGTCTCCTAGTCACACAAGACACCTCTCCCAAACACATCTTGTGTTTCCCTGTACCCACCACCTACTGGTGGCCTGCATCTAGCCCTCCTGCTATGGGCTTTGACAGGCATTGGGTCTAATGTGTGCTTAGAAGAAGTACCCTGTCTAGTTTAAAAACTTTGCTCTGGATAGGGTGACTAGATGTCCTGATTTTATGGGGACAGTCCCGATTTTGGGGTCTTTTTCTTATATAGACTCCTATTGTCCTCCACCCCCGTCCAGATCTTTCACGTTTGCTGTCTGGTCACCCTAGCTCTGGAACCTCCAGGGCTTTGGCCTGAGTATTGCTGCTGCCATCTCCAAGGTACTTAGGCTTCCTTGAAATTGCTGACCAGTGGAAACTTGGGTGCCGGGAGACTTTGGCACCTAGGGACTCAGGTGGCACCTGAGCTGCAGCTTTTAAAATGTCAATGACACCACTATGGTGAATTTAGGAGCCTATCTGCCTGTTTAGGCACCTAAATCCCTTTAAAAATCTGACCTGGCTTTTTCACCATTCGATAACAGAGTAAGTCCCATCCTCACAGGCTAAAAATGAATTGTGGTAGAAGATGGTAAGGGTGTGACAGAATAAAATGTGTATTGATTACTTCAAATTTTAAAAATACAACTCAATGCCCTAAAACATAGCTGCTAGTATCTGAGCCTGTCAGTTGTCATTTTGCATGATACCACCATTGCATGATGTGATTCTGAGTGACAGCCATGGCACATATTCTTAAAGAATGTAATGGATTGTGGGTGTGATAAATACACAGACTCATACTACCATCAGAACACTGTCAGTGAGAGAAGCAGTGAACCCAAATGGCTAGGGGAATTTGCACTTAACTAGTCTCTGGAGTTCTATGAGAAATAAGTTTTGCTGCTGCTTTTACTCTTCCATTTCCATCCATGCTCAGTGCAAAAGCCAGGAGCTATGTATGTACTATAGTTAAATATAAGTTAGGCTATTATTCTGTGCTTATGTCTATTTATTTACGTCCAAACAAGAAAATAGCCAGTGCTGGAATCTAAATCCTCCTCATGACTTGGAAGCCATGACAAAATTACTGTACTTCTTTCTTTATAGATGGTTAAATAGAGGCACAGAATAGACAAGTTCCATCACCTAGATCATTAATTAGAGATGGGAATAGAATCTATGGCCCTTATTCCCACCTGGTCTTTTACTCTAACCATTTTATCACATGATTGCAGAAAGTATGTATCTCAGTATGACCACACCATTTTGTGTGAGAAATTCATTCCTGTTGTGGATTGTAACTGGGGATCTTCCTACACACTTTCATCTGAAGTAAAGGCAATTATGAACATTGATACTCTCTCTCAGGTCTCTTACCACTAGACAGTGAGACCCTTTCATACTTCAGCCCCAAATGTAACAAAATATTTAACCCCAAGACCACAAACCAAAGCTGTTCCAGTACAGATCATATACTTAGTAAACAGCAGTTGATGTAGCAAATTTATATATTCTGCACTGGATTTGTCACAAAGGAGTTAGCAAACACACCTCTTTGCCCAGCCTCCACTCCCTCCCAAACAGATTATCTCATAATTTTTTTCAGAGTGGAGTCTATATATTTGTAAGGATGTAGTTTACATTGCACTCTTATGCTTACTAGGGGCCGGATGGCTGACCCTTACATGGGTGCCCCAGGAGAACAGGGTGGGTGCAAGTAGCTGCTAACTCAAATGTCTCCCACCATGTAGGGGTCTGCCATAATGGTGATACCTGCAGTATCCCTCAACCAAGGGGTAGAAGAGTAAATCATTCTCTCATGTGCCCATAGCATTTAAAAATCAGAAGTCAGACCCCAAAAAACCATAATTTTTTTTAAAATGTAGTTTTTGGCACGTCTTCTGATTTTTGAACTCCTCCGAGCCCATCTGCAATGCATGTGTGACACACAGAGTATGTGTGTACAGCGAGTTGGGGGTGTGACTTTTCAGATCAAGGAGACACTGGAGCAAACTTGGATTGACCAAGTGTGCTAAATGTAGAGTGTGGGTGTGGCGGGACAAGCTAGCCACTCCAAGTACATGACTAATGCTTTGGACAGGTTTGTAGGTGTTGGCTAGTCAGTCATATTGCCACGGCTACAATCTATTTTTAGTGCGTTAGCTCAGTCATAGCTGGGTATGTCTCCTTAAACTAAGAATTACAGCCCCAGGTTGAAATGTAGACAACCACAGTAAGGGAGAGTCTCTGCTCTGAAGAGCTTGTAAGCTAGGGAAAAGCATGGTGAAGTTTGGGAAGTGGGAACCCAAACTGGGACTCACCAAAGTCAAAGAAGAAAGGCTTCCACTAGATAGGGACATTTTTGACCCCTGCTGATCTGGACAGAATTCAAACAGTGAAATGCTCTCTAGCTTACTCCTACAGGTGAAATACTCGCTAGCTCATTACCAATGTCCTGAGGCATCCAGTCCCCCATACGGGCTAATATTACATCTTTGAGAATGCAACTTGCTTTTTAGAAAGATAAGTTTATGAAATCAAGGAATGACTTATTAACCTAGGCTGGACACAGAGGCACAATCTCCGACACATCGCTCCTGATCTCCAACACATACTCCGTTTGCCACACCCAGATCTTACAGGGAAAGCACCCATTAATCAAGTACAAATAATTTAAAAAGCAACAGTCCAACTGTTAACACAAGATCCAAATTCACCTTTTAATCCTTTTTGCAATATAAAGTCATCCCAACAATTACTCCAGCATTCTTACATTAATTTGTATATTTTTCTTGCTCCACTTGGCTCATCAGCAGCTCTTGACCCTACAACTTTCCACAGCACAAACTTTTTCTATTTCAGGTGTGACGGAGTCAGACCAGAAGGGTATAGGAGAGTGCTGGAAGGCAGGTATATCAGCCTCAGGATATGCAGGTCCCTGTTCCCTGGATAACCAAACAAAGGTTACTCCAGGCCAATCAAGACACCCGGGGCCAATTAAGAACCTTCTAGAAAGGAGTAGAAACAGCTAGCCTGATTGGGACACCTGAAGCCAATCAGGGCTGGCTGAAACTTGTTAAAAACCTCCCAGTTAGTCAGATGGGGGGAGCTAAGGAGAAAGGAGCTGGAGGAGAGGAAGCTTTGCTGTGACCTGAGGTAAGGGAGAAGTGGGAGAACTGTGGGGAAGTGGCCCAGGGAAAAGTAGCAACTCTGTCAGTGAAAGGTTGGCTGCCAACAGCTGCTACCATTAGGGTCCCTGGGCCAGAACCTGGAGTAGAGGGCGGGCCCAGGTTCCCCCCAACCTGCTACTACTGATACACCTCCTGGAAGGGGAAGGCAGGCCCCTAGCAGAAGAGGAGGCTATACTGTCTTGAAATAAGCCCAGAGGGACAACAGAGACTGTGGGAGTTCTCTCACCAACCACTTTGCTGGCTTATGATGAGAAGGGCTCAGTAGACTGTAACCCTGGCCTGGAGACAGAGGGGCTCCATGAAGGGTCACAGTGAGCCGCTGAGGCTAGAACAAACCGCCTGGAAGTGCAGGACCCACAGGCACAAGGCCAGAGCTTTGCCACACAGGTATAGGAGCAACTGGTGTGGAATAAACTTGCTGTTATCCTCTATGTGGAGCTGCCCATACTGGGAGCCACAATACACACATTGCCAATGAGTTATACTAGTATTTGTGAGACAGCAGTGACAGGCTGAGTATCAGGAACCTTGGTTTCTATTTGTGATTCTGGATGCTGATTGTAGTGTATGGGCTCCAGGCAACTTAGATAAATGTGACAATGTCCATTGTTGGGTAATCTGTGGGGAATGAAGCCAAGGCCTCTTGATGTAAACAAATGAGACTCTATCTCTACAACTAAAGTAGCCCATAAATATTAGAAGAGTTCTACATTTCTCTATGTGATCTAGTTGCTAGAGTGGGACATGGAGCCACACTATATTGGTGTCAATTGCACAAGCCCCTATTTTGACATGTTGCTTCTGAAAGCCTGTGTAGCACAGTAATTGAAATTGGGCTGAGTTATATTAGACCCATGGATTCCAGTTCCAGCCTTGCTTTGTGCAAGCTCTCAGTTATCTTATCTGTGACTATGATGAATAATAATTACCTCCGAGGTATGAAACCTTGGCTCAAAATAAGGGCTACGAAGGGCACAGAAATATCAACAGCTGTTCTTTTCCAGTCAGTGGAAGAGCATGCATGGCCTTGCTGTTTAGTGTGGCTTCCATGATGGTATAGGGCACTATGGGGGTATTGCTCACCGCTTCTAAAAAGCACATTAAGGCTGCAGCTTTTTGTGTCGTCATAAGATGGTTTGCAGTAGGGGCCAAATCACATCACCTGCAGCACACTGTAGTCTGACTTAACTATAAGAGAGTCATAGAGTCCCTGAAGTGTTCCGAACCCCTGCTTGTTGGATGCTGGGAATGGGTGACATGGGATGGAGCACTTGATGATTACCTGTTCTTTTCATTCCCTCTGAAGCACTTCACTGTTGGAAGACAGGATACTGGGCTAGATGGACCAAGTATGGCTGTTCTTATGTTCATAGTGGACACTTGCTGGCATCTGTGGGCTACTGATGTTTTCACCTACATTTTTTCATAATTACTGTTGAATTATTTGAACTGCCACTGTGGGTACTTCTACACTGCCCATGGACTTGTGGTTGCAGTGTGGACTGGCCTGCCCACACTAACTTTAACTTAGCTAGCATGGCTAAAAATATCAATGAAGAAGGGGTGGAAAAGATTCCACAGGGGCTATATAAGCCTGCTGGAGGTCCTGGTTACGTACTCCTGTTGCTAGCATGCACTGAAGCCTGTGTAACTGTGTCTTCACTGCTATTATTTCTTAAACTAGCTAGATTAAAGCTAGCACAGGTATGTTTACACAAGCTGCAATTGCACTTCTAATTGCAGTATAGACATACTCTGAGAAGGTTGTTCTGCTTACTGAAACAAAAATATACATAGCATTTGGTTGCTGACTTAATTATTAAAATACATGCTTTTGGCTGAAGAGAACTTTTATAAGAAGACTACTAGTAAAGATATAGTGGACCTTTAAAACTATGGAATTAGATTGTGTGAAAAAACAAGATGCTCTTGTGGATGTAAGGTCACCGAAAAGAACTATATGATGCTATAGCTGCATATATCATATTATTTGAGAATGTGTGTTCGTGAATTAGGCTGTATCATATTACATATGCACAAAGGGGCACAGTAAAGGATCTGCATGCAACCTGACTTTTTCTGGATTTTTGAGTGCTTAACCAGGCAAACTGAATAATTACTTAACTGATGCTTTTTTATGGTATGTATATATGTACAGATGTGTATATTTATATCTGTCTGCATTATCTAACTTAGAATTTTGATTATTGAAACAAATTTTGCCAGGGTATCATGGGTTCAGGTAATTGTGTATGCCCTTTTATGTTTTCACAGCCGGCAAATGGAAGGTGACTGTCCTTACCAGTGATATGCCATCTGCAGGAACCAGCTCAAAGGTTTATATTACGCTGTATGGGAACTACAATAATTCAGGGCCTATCTTTCTGTATGGAGAAGACGAGAAACTGTTTCAGAGGGGCAATGAAGACATCTTTACTGTAAGTAATAAATATTCAGTATATTGTCTTTATTGTCCATAGTGGCCTACCAGATTACATAAAATGTGATAAAAGGGACCATCAGTTTTTGTACAGTAGACTGGGAAACAAGTAAATGTTTGTCTCCATGGAAATCTGTAGTAAAAGGTGAAAGATTTATACAATCTGAAGAGAAACCAGAGTATATTTTCAAACACAGAGCTAAATACTTTTAAATACAGAGCTAAACCTAATTGTTTTTCTTAAATGACAATTAAGCTCAGTATATTTCATTAAGAAATATCAACTATGGTATATAGAGCCAAATAACTAACTGCAAAGGATAGAGAAGCCAAACATTTGGGTTCATTTTTAAGACTCTAAAGCTGAAATGAAGTAGTAGGGCTTAGATGGGGGTCAATTGCCTAAACACCTGTGAGGATTGGGACCTTAGTTTCTCTGCCTCAGTTCCTCAGCTGTAAAATGGGAATAATGATACTCCCCTGTTTTCCAGTGGTGATTAAAGATTGAGACGCTCAAATAGTACAGTATTGGGGGACCATAGAAGTATCTATGATGGATATTTTAACACAAAACCATCTGCACAAAAATATAATAGACATGAACTCCGACTTTGTCTAGGGGACCTGGAGGAAAAAGAAAATGGTGATAGTACAATAGCAGCCAAATTATTAACACAAAAGCAAATTTAATTCACTAGCAATGGCTTCAGAAACAGTCTTGTTGTGGTTGATGAGCTTCAGAAGCACTGGAAGATACCTCCAATGATGCTCCAGGGAGCAGGAGGATGAGGGTTGTCTTACATCAAAAGCAAACACAGTTCCTCTTCCCTGTCTTTGTTCCCTCTCCCCGCCTCCATTTCTCTCCTGCATCTGAGTTTCGTTGAGTGAACAACCTTTTTATCGCTCTCTGGCTTAGTCTTGCCTTGGGCTCTCTCTCTTTGACTGGCATGCAAGTAGATGGGAAGAGAAGGGAAGCCAAGTATTTGTCATTGTGCATCTCTGTGCAGGAAGTGCTTTATTGTTTATTTCACAAAGTCCAGGGGAGGTAGCATCCAAGGGTTTGCTTCCCATGCATCTCTGCAGTGTAAGTGAACTCAGAAGACGAGCTGTCCAGAATGCCGTGCTGGGAGTAAAGCAATTCCAGTGAATGGACTAAATCATGAGAAAACTCATACCCCACAGGGTGAGAGATGACCATTAGTAAGTTTCCAAAGCCCAAATGATGATCTCTCTATTGATAAGAGCACCCCGGTTCACACCTTTCTGCTTGACTGACTTGCATGCAAAGTTAGTGCACTGAGATCACCACAGCCATGTCTGGAGTTGGAAGCATGCACCTAGCACCCTCAAGAAATAATCTTCTTCCAAACACAGATTTATAAGATAATCAAAGTAGACCATTTTGTATCAAAAGACACTATATTTTAAACACAACACAATACTTGGTTGTTACTGTTCTCCAGGAAACAGTTTTTAAAAAAAGAATGTAACACACGAATGATACCTACTGAACTAATTGTTCTTTGGAATTTTTCTTTTCAGGAGCTAGATGCAATTTATCTATTTATTTCCTTTATAGATTGACACTGGAGACATAGGAGAGCTCTACAAAATACGCATAGGACACAATAACTCTGGAGAATCCCCCTCTTGGCACTGTGAAGAGGTGAGACCCCTGAGCAGGCATTTTATCTTTTGAAAAACAACCCATTGGTCCAAACAAGCAAAACAATAATAATAATTAATAATAAAATCCTGGGAGAAGTATTTTAGTCAGATGCTGATGCTTATTGCATCACTGAGAACTATTTATCATGGGTTGTTCTTGTGAGGAGTTTATGGCAGCCCAAGAGCCATATTGCTAAGGTTTCCTCTTCTGTTTCAATCCACTGAATATTTCTGATCCTTCTAAATTACAAGTTATATATTGAGTATTTCCATGGTTTATAAGAGGTGTGGTTTGTAGCATAGGTAGTATTAGTAATCCCCTAGTTCTGTTTCCAACCCTTACTGAGACAAATTGTGGCCAATGTGCCCCAGGAAATAGGACAGAGGTCTGGGTATAAGAAGACCTGGTTTCTATTCCCAGCTTTGCCAATCACTTACTGTGTGATCTTGAGCAAGTAATTTCACCTCTTTGTGCCTCAGTTTCCTCATCTATAAATTAAGGATAACAATACTTAACCTCCTTTAGCACTTCGAGAGCTACAGATCAAAAGAGCTTATCATTTAATTTATATTTGAGGGCAGATTCAGACGTGGTACCAATAGTTGCAGTTCCATTGAAGTAAACCTAGTTAAAATCTTATATACTACATCCATGTATGGGCAGGATTCTTTGACGACATTTCCCAAGTAACTGCATGCCTGGATGGAGAAGTTGTATAACTACTAGGTTGCCAGGGAGTCGATGTGGTTCCTAGTTTCTGCTCTAGGAACTATGGGGCACGTCTTCTAGCTCAGTAGCTGACAGAGTTGAAGTGTTTCCCAACTCCTCTTGGCTTTTGGGCAGCCTGAAGTTTCCTATCTGCCAGAAGATCCTTTAAGGATTGAGGAAGGCAGGCACTCATAATGAAGGAGAGCAGCCACTCCTGAGCTCAACTGAAATAAAAAGAGCTGAATCAAGACCTTAAACTACCACAGCTTTTAGGCAGCAGTCCATCAGCTTTGTAGGAAGGGGCCAAAGGAGCAGAATATCTTCTCTAAAGACCTCCACATTTTGTGCAGTAGAGTTAACACAGTATGGTCCTTCACTGCTACAGAATCAGGGAAGAGGGGAGTAATGCAGTAGACTGGGGAGACAAACTGGTCAGCACTATCTCCTGGGAAATCCATGCGGTCTCCTGCAGATATGAAATCAAGCGATCACACTGCATTATTTTTGTGCTTCAAATGTTCAGTAATGAGCTACATTGCTGGGCAGCCCCACAGAGGTGCTAGCCCTCCCTGCATAAACCTTTACATCTGTGGCTTTCCTTATGGCTCTCACAGCGTTAAGATGGTTTGAGGTCTATTCATGGCTACAACAACTCCCTCAAGCATGGTGCTACCTTGCTCATGTGCAGTAAGTGTTCGCCTCCCACATGTTTTTCCACAAAAGGTAATGATAAGCTTTGGGTTTGCCAGTTTTCTTCAAGCACGGTTAGAGAGTTTGGTTCACAGGCATTTGTGGTGAACCTCTTGCACCTTTTCTTTTAAACATAGTATTCCAGCCCTGAAGGAGTGGGCAGCAGTAAGACTTTCCAATAACTGGGATTCTCTTACGTCATAACCATAAAGTAGCCTAGAATTCCTTCTTACCTGTAAGGGGTTAAGAAGCTAAGAGAACCTGGTTGGCACCTCACCAAAAGGACCAATGGGGACCACGGATGCTTTCAAATCTGGGCGAGGGAAGGCTTTTGTTCTGTGTGCCTTTGTTTGTGATTTGTTCGCTTTGGGGATTTCAAAGGAGCCAGACAGCCTTCTCTTCTCTCCACCTAATTCTATATCAGTCTTCACACATCACAAATAATAAGTAATAGCCAGGCAAGGCATGTTAGCATATATTTGTTTCTCACTTGTGAATTTCTCATGCTTTAGGGAGATATCCCTGTGTTTCTCTTTAACTTTAAAATTAAGCAGAGGGAACTCCTCTGTGGGTTTTTCTTTTAATCTTTTATGACTCTGTAAAGTGCTTCCACACTGATTTTTGTAGAAGAAAATTGGTTTTTTTTCTTTTTCTTTCATTAAAATTCTTCTTTTAAGACTCTGACTGTTTTTTCTATTGTGTAGATCCAGGGTTTTTGGATTGGGCTCATCTGTAAGGACAGGTGCGGGTCTATCTCAAGCCTTTCCCAGGAAGAGGGGTGTAGGCTTGGGGGGGATTTGGGGAGAATAGGGGACTCCAAGTGGCCTTTTCCCTAATTCTTATTTACACTTGGTGGTGGCAGCCTATCAACCAGACACAGAAGAAACTTGTATCTTGGGGAAGTTTTAACCTAAGCTGATAAAATAAGCTTAGAGGGTCTTTTCATGCGGGTCCCCACATCTGTACCCTAGAGTTCAGAGTGGGGAGGGAATCCTGACACATTATATTACAATTAAAGGGACATATCAGACCAAATGGTGTGAAGCCACAGTTGGCTCAGCCCAGGAGACTGGAGAGTGGGCAGACGTGGCTTTATGTCACCTTTGAACCTCCTTAATCTTAGGTTGGCCAGGGTATGCTGAGCTGCTGGTGCTACTCGAATATATGGCAGCCTTGGCCGGCTGCCTTTGGGAGGGTCTGCAGCTCAGAATAATCAGAGCACATAACACTGATTATTTCCCTTCCACTCTTGACCCCCTTCCCTATTATGGTTCTATGTCAGAGGCTGCATAGGAGGGTAGCATAGGACTGCCAATGACATTCCTGCACCACTTCTGCACACCACTGGCTATCTCCTAGGGGTCCTTCATGGCTCCCTTGTGGCACCAGAGCTGCAAATGGGCCAGAGCAAGAGCCAGAATCTGGCCCTTCATCTTAATTCCAGATGTTGCAATAACTTCTGCTAGCACAGAACCCTGAAGCTATGTGGAGCCCCTCTGATGCTGGTAGACTTGACACAGGCTGAGAGATCTGCCCCAGCAGAACCAGCTTTGGGATTGGAGGCTTAAGTGACTTAAATGATAATTGTCATTGTTATTATAGGTGCAACTACAGAACCTTTACTCAGGAGAACAGTTTTCTTTCCCTGCCCATCGATGGCTGGCGCAGGATCAGGATGATGGTGAAATTTGTCGGGAGGTTCCTGTTTTGCGACGCGGCCAGTCAGTTCTTCCAGGTAGGCGAAATAATGCAAAAGTCACAAACTGCCGCCTGTAGAATTCAATTGATTGTTTTTTATTGATGACCTATTACTGTGTGACAACTGCAATGCTTTTCCTCTGTTTTTTTCCCTGGTGAAGCCTGGGCATGCACAGCCCCTAAACTGGAGGTGTAGCAGGGAGAGGACCTCCAATGTCTTTGATCAAATATCTTGAATTTCAAAAGTCATTTAGACTCAGGCTCATCTCATTGAGGTTTTACAGAGAAGGGCAGCCCTGTTTACTTTCCACCTGGAAACTCACACAATGGTGAATAGACCTCACAAAGTTCTTTTGTTTGTCTTTTTACTTGTGAAAAAGATCAGGAAACTAAAAACACAAACACTATGAGAAATATCATGGGAATTGCAGTTTTGTAAATATGTTATGTATTTGCTATTTTCCTTCCTTTTCTGTTGCCTGTGGATGCTGCATAGACCACACTCGGACAGAGCTGTTTTAGTGGGTGTGTAGAGCAAAGCTAAACAATAATTTAAAATGTTCATAAATTGAAGTGGATCTGCTGCTGACTCCAGACATAGACTGGGCAAGTGGGAGATGGGTGACATGGAGGACCAGGAGTCCCAAAAGTGGCATGTTGAGGGGGGCAATGCACTGGGACAGACATGGGCTGGGAATAGAGGACTGGATGGTATGGAGCTGTGCTATCTGTATTATCTATGGCTAAGCTAAGGTGGGGGAGGAGGCAGAAGGGCATGAAAAAGGCGTATAGTGTGACACTCTAACACAATAATATTTAAGATTAATCATACCTGCCCCTGAGGTGAAAGAAAAGTCCTTTCTGTCCCTTTGCCCCCAACAATACAGCCATATACTTGGCAGCCATAACTGTCTCAGGGAGTACTATGTAGAAAGTCTAGCCAGCATTAACTACAGTGCTCCAGGATTCTGAGCTGGTAGGACCATGGTCCCACCCTCATACACTAGATATTGGCTGCAGAGAAACACCAAAAGACATGTCTGGCTAAACCCATAAAATAGATATGGCCATTGCTGCTTTTAAATCCACTCTCTCCAGTGCTGCACAGACATTATGCCTGTTCGTTCTTCTAAAAGACATGCCATAGTTCAAACAGGAATTAATTTAGGGAGGTCCTATGGCCTGTGTTATACAGGAAGTCAGACTAGATGGTCACAGTGATCCCTTCCGGACTTATAATCTATGAATCTGTTGCAGAGATATAATGTCTTTGAGGGCCCCTACTTAGGCTGTATTTCCTTTCCCGCCATCCAAATATTATTAGAATGGGGGGAAATGAGGGAACAGACAAGCAAAGTAATCATGGTTAATTTAACAATAAAAAATAACATACCACTAAACAGGCTACATTCCTCTCCTCCCCAACTCAGCCCTCTTCCCCAAAAATTTCCAGCTTCAGATTCCATGACCCTAACCCCTCCCTCCCAGTTTTCAACCCCGTCCCTCCATATAGATGAGCAGTTCATTCATGAACCAAATAAATGATCGATATCTTGGTTATCAGATCGTCTTGTTAAGCCTCAAAGCCTAGTACCACACTTAAAATACTGTCTCATGCCGCATCCTATGGTTGGCAATTTCTCCTTCTTCTCAAATCAGAGAAAGTGAAAAGCTTCTAAATCTAAACACTTCTGCCAACCACAGTAAAAGAGAGGTTGTGCTGAAGTTTTGGGTTTGTGCTTTAACTAAAAAACTGAAAAGCAGGTCCACTTTCTTCTTACTGGTATTATATTTCTGCTTCAGAAATAGCACAGGCGTTTCACTTCTGGGAAGTTGGTTTTGATAACCAAAGGTGAAAGTAAGTTAAGGGACTTACTGGTATGCTGGAGGCGGAGCCTCACCCGGGGGCGGAGCCTCACCCGGAAGAGGTGTGACCTCAACCGGAAGAGGCTGCCACAGTCCCGAGCCCTTTAAATCCCCACCGGAGCCCTGCTGCTTGAGCCCTGGAAGAGTGGTGGTGGGCTCTGGTGGGGATTTAAAGGGTCTCAGGGCTCCAGCCCAGCTACTGCCGGGGAGCCCTTTAAGTCCCCGCCAGACCCGCCACTGCTCCCCAAGGCTCCGGCAGCAGGGTACCACGCATCCTTCCCCGCTGGAAAACTGGCAGGATTTGGTGGGCAGGGTGGGTGAGCGGGTGCGGAGATGGTCAGGACTGCTCTGGTGTGTCTCCCTCCGAGGGAGGGCTCTGGTGCTGAACCAGCTAGTCCTGTCCATGCTCTGGCACCGGCTCAACACCCTGGGCCCGGCCTCGGGGATCCTGGCCAGGCTCCAGAGGATGGCCCTGGAGTTCTTCTGGCCGGGACTGCACTGGGTCTCTGCAGGGGTCCTGAGTCTCCCTCTGGAGGAAGGAGGACAGGGCCTGATCTGCCTGCGCAGCCAAGTCCACGTCTTCCGCCTCCAGGCCCTGCAGAGACTCCTCTATGGTGCGGATAGTCTGGCATGGAGCACGTTGGTGCACACCTTCCTCCGCCACCTCCGGGGGCTCCGATACGACCGGCAGCTCTTTTTTCTCCACCTGAGGGGTCTTCCGTGAGACCTCTCGGAGCTGCCGGTCTTCTACCAGGACCTCCTCCGGACTGGAAGCTCTTTGGGGCGACCAGGTCCCTTGTGGCCACCGCGGGAGGGGATCTCCTTGCGGAGCCCCTGCTACACAATCCTGACCTCCGGGTGCAGGTGGCGGAGTCTCCCGCGGTGCTCCGGAGGCTGGTCCTGGCAGAAACCACTAGGATTGGAGACCTCCTGGACTACGACAGGGGGGACTGGGTGGATCCCTGTGTGCTCGCCCGACGCATGGGGCTCTCCGCCCTCGTGACCCCCTTGTGCGTACTGCGGGAGGTGGGGGACGCCCTGTCTCCCGTCTCTCTCGCCTTCCTGCGGCAGGCCCTGCGAGAGGGTTTTCCCCGCCCACCCCTCACCGCGGGCCCTACGAATTAGTACTCGGGCCCCTGCTTCGCGAGCCCTCCTGGCCTCCCCACTCCTATACCCCGAGCCGGCTGCATGCTCTGCAGCCAGTTTTGTTCCAAACCGCGCCGAGGAACCATCTCTACGTGCTCGTGCTCCACACGCTTCATTTCCTCACCCTTGTGTCCCACCCTGACACCAAGTGGCGGGACTATCTCCCACCAAGAGAGGGTGAGAGGCCCCGGTGGGCCAGCCTCTACTCCATCTTAATCCCACGGCCTGCTGGGGATATTAGTTGGCGGCTCCTTCACGGAGCCTTGAGCACGGGCGTGTACCTGGTGCGGTTCACCTCCATACTCCCAGACTGTCCCTTCTGTGGCGTGAGGGAGACCCTGGCGCATGCCTACTTCGAGTGTGCCAGGTTGCAGCCCCTATTCCGGCTCCTCCAGAACCTCTTATTGCGTTTCTGGCTGCACTTTTCCCCACACCTCTTCCTTTTTGCACACCCCATCCGCGGCCCCACAAAGTCGCGCGACCTCCTCGTCAACCTCCTCTTGGCCCTGGCTAAAGTCACCATCTACACCACCAGGAGGAGGATGCAAGATGAGGGGGAGTTCTGCGACTGTGGGGCCTATTTCCGGTCGTCCCTGATCTCACGTATCCGGGCAGAGTTCCACTGGGCAGCGTCCACTGGCTCTCTCGACAGCTTTGAGGAGCAGTGGGTGCTGTGCGGGGTTCTCTGCTCGGTGTCCCTGTCCGGAACCCTCATTTTAAACCTTTGACCTCCACTCCCATCCCTGTTTTTTTCATTTGTTGTCCCCCATAATTAGTTGAACTTGGGTCCAGCGTCCCGCCTGCTTGGCTGGGGGAGGGGCTTTAGAAGTGGGCGGGCTTGTGCCCGCCCACATCCTGGGATTTCAATATTGGCAGCAGGGTTCCAGTGGGGATTTAAAGGGTTCGGGACTGTGGCAGCCGCTACCGCCCCGAGCCCTTTAAATGCCTCCTGAGCCCTGCTGCCGTAGCCCTGGGGAGTGGCGGCGGGTGTCCAGCAGGGATTTAAAGGGCTCTAGGGTGATAGCAGGGCTGAAGCCCTGGGGCCCTTTAAATTCCCGTGGGAGACTCGCTGCCGCTCCCCAGGGCTCCGGCCGCGGGGCTCTGGCAGGGTTTTAAAGGGCTGGGGGCTGTGGCAGCTGCTGCTGCCCGGGCCCTTTAAATCCCCACCAGAGCCCCACGGCCAGAGCCCTGGGGTAGCAGCAGCAAAAGGCTTCGGCAGAGACTCGCGCCACTCCCCAGGGCTACAGCCGCGGGGCTTTGGAGGAGATTTAAAGGGCTGGGGCGGGTAGTGGCTGTCACAGCCCTGAGCCCTTTAAATCCCCACCAGAGCCCCACAGCCAGAGCCCTGGGGAACGGCAGCGAGTCTCTGGGGAATTTAAAGGTCTCTAGGTCAGTGGTGGGCACGGGACCACAGGGTAAGTTCCCTTAGTGGGATCCACTGCTTTATTTAGCTGCTGGCTCGCCGCGCACCGCTTCCCGCGGCTCCCACTGGACTGGGACAGCAAACCACGGCCAGTAGGAGCCGTGGGGAAGCGGCGAGCTGGCAGCTAAATAAAGCAGTGGGTCCCACTAAGGGAACTTACCCTGCGGTCCCGCACCCACCGCTGCCCTAGAGCCCTTTAAATTCCCTAGAGACTGGCCGCCGCTCCCCAAGGCTCCGGCCGTGGGGCTCTGGCAGGGATTTAAAGGGCTCTGGGCTGCGGCAGCCGCTACCAGCCCCAGCCCTTTAAATCTCCTCCAAAGCCCCGCAGCTGTAGCCCTGGGGAGCGGCGCGAGTCTCCGCCGAAGCCTTGCTGACGCCTCCCCAGGGCTCCGGCCGTGGGGCTCTGGCAGGGATTTGAAGGGCCAGGCGAGTAGTGGCTGCCACAGCCCCTAACCCTTTAAATCCCCGCCAGAGCCCCGTGGAGCCCTGGGGTAGTGGCAGGGGTTCCAGCGGGGATTTAAAGGACCCGGGGCTCCGAGCCCTGGGCCCTTTAAATCACCACCAGAGCCCTGGGGGTCCTGGCTGCCTACCCCAGAGTTCAAGCAGTGGGGCTCTAATTGCAATTTAAAGGGCCTGGAGCTCCAACTGCTGCTGGAAGCCCTAGGCCCTTTTAAATTGTCTCCTGAAGAAGCCGGTCTGGTATGGCGCACCGGCTCTTGCCAGTACGCCGTACCGGTTTACTTTCACCTCTGTTGATAACACCGAAGAAGTAAAGAGAACTGGATTCAGTATGGAAGTGAGAGGATGTGGGGGCACTCTTAAATCTGATACTCTGAATGAAAACAGGGATGAGGATCTAGCCGTCGTAATGGCTTTTTGTAATCACAAAAATAAATGTATTAATTACATAAAACCCAGCAGTCTTTGTGGGCCTGACTTTCAGTGGCACTGAACACCTTCAGTTATCATTGACTTCACACGGACTTGTGAATGCTCAGCACCTCTGAAATTCAAGTACTATTTTAATCGTAGGTTTATTGCATTTTGCATCTGTTATAGGCCAAACAGACAGCACCACCTATACTTAAGGTTGCCTGATACTTCCCATTTTAACACCCTGATTCACAAGCTCCTTTGCAGTTTCCTTGCTGCTCTAGGGAAGGAATAAACCTGACATACTGTATGCTGTCTGATATTCCTGGAGCTGGCTTACCTAGATCCCAGCCCACTCTGCTGCCTAAGACTGCCTTATGAAGCCTTACTCCCATGCACCACTGAGTCTTGATTTGTTCCTAAATGGGACAGACACCAACAGAATCTTCATTCCCCTCACATATCTGCCTTTGACCTCAGTGACTGTGACAGCAGTGTCCTTGGGGACTATCCTAATTCCCATCCCCTGGTTCCTGAACCAGCTCAACTGTTACTTGGGCCTTCCTGAGGAAATGAAGTCCCACTGGCTTGGCCTGAAGGGTGCTGAGAAAAGCTTGGGAAATGAGGCTCTCCCACCCCATAGTTACATTTGGAATGAAGAGAAAGCACCGATTTCCCTCTCCCTCCCAAATAAACATGTTTTGGCAGTGTCTGTTCAGAAGCAGAAGAGCATGACTGCTATTGTTCTTGAGTGATAGTGGAATCCTCGGTGCCACTCACAAATCGCAGGCCAGTTATCCGCCCCTGCAACACTGAAAGGTCTAGTAGCACCAGCACCCTCTGCTGGGGGAAACAAATCATTATTTGCTATTTATACTGCGCTAACACCTTAGGGTAGGCCTACCCTGCAAAGAAAAACTCCCAGTGCTGAGTCTCAGAATCCATGTCAATTGACTGGGCTCAGGGGGCTTGGGCTGTGGGGCTAAAAATAGCAGTGTAGACGTTTGGGCTCAGGCTGGAGCCCAGGTTTGTGAAACCCTGAGGACCTCGGAGTCAAGATTGCAGCTGGAGCCCAAACATCTGCATGACTCTTTTTAGCCCTGTAGCCTGAGCCCTGAGTCAACTGACCTGTTTTTTTTATTACAGTGTAGGCAAACACTTAGAGGCCTCAGTTAGGTTCATGACCCTGTTGTATTAGGAGCTGTACAAACAGAAGGTTTCACCTTAGAAGAGTTGACAATCTGCAAATGGCAAACAAAGCTTGCATCTTCCCAGTCAGAGGGCTATCAGGGGAGATGGCAGACTGTTCACATTCACACACATGCAGCTCATGCCTGTTCACATTCCCACAGTAGCATCTTCCCCTGGAGATGTGACACACACACATATATATATATGTGCCTATCTTACAGAACTGGAAGAACCTTGAAAGGTCATGGAGTCCAGCCCCCTGCCTACGCTAGCAGTACCAAGTACTGTCCTCTAACAAATTTTTTTTTTTTTTTTTGGCCTCAGATTCCTAAATGGCCCCCTCAAAGATTGAACTCACAACCCTGGGGTTTAGCAAGCCAGTGCTCAAACCACTGAGGTATCCCTCCCCCTACTGGCCCTTCACCACTGGGAATACAACCTGGGGTAAACAGCATGCACACAAAATCAAAATAACTTTGTATGTCATTTTACTTAATATTAAATGGATTTTTTTTATGAACTGAAAAGTACATGATAGCTGATCCTTGATATAGATGTGTTTGGACTGTACAGTCACTGCTTTACAACTGGATATTGCTATAAATATAGTAGTGTTTGTAATGTAAAAATCTGTCTTCTTTTACTGTCAGTGACTGTATATGAGGTGCATGTTACAACAGGAGAGCTGTGGAATGCCGGAACAGAAGCTGATGTCTATATTTCCATCCATGGGGAAGAAGGCGATACGGGCTCCAGACAGCTACTTAGGTCGAAGAATCCTAGGAAATTTCTAAAAGGACAAGTGAGTGACAAGAAGCATATGCCCCAGTCCATTTGTCTGTCCTTTCTAGCTCTCTACTTTGGAAGATCTGAGGACGTTACAGGCCGAGGTGGGACTCACACTAGCAAAGATCACTGGTAGACTGCAAAGTTCATAGAAAACCTGCACAATTAAACCAAAATTATTTTTTAAACTTTTGCATTGAAATTTTGGGGAAAATTATAATTCATAATAATTATTGTGTGGGTAAAGTGCATACTGTTTTTAAAAATTCTTAATTATTAAAATAATATATATGAAGAGAAGAAATAACTTCAGTAAAATACATATTTTACTAGATTCTAATACTAAGTTGTATTACAATTTGCGATTGTTTTGTTAACTAAACTTTGGGCTAATTTCTGCTCTCTTCACTCCAGTAACTGCCTATATTTGAATAGAGCTACAAACATAAACAAAGACTTTGGAATTAGCTCTTTAATCATAATCATTAGTCCTGGAAACCAACTTTGTTTGTCTGCTCTGACATTATCATATATTATTTCATAGAGTATATCAGGATGCTCATACTTCATACAAGAGTTTCACAGGCTTTATACAGTAGGTTTTATGGATCCCATTGGATGTAGAGTTCTTTTAGAGGTTTAATTACACTTTTTTTTGGCTGGTTTGCAGACTGACCTATTCCTACTTGAAGCTGTGCACCTTGGAAATTTGTTCAAGATAGTTATAGGACACAATGGACTTGGATCAGGTGAGAAATCTCTACATATAGAAACTGAATACTGACCACAGCTTTCTGTGAAATTAAAGTAGGTATTTGTAAAATATTCATATGAAATAATGTGACCAAGATATTTTATGGGGGGAGGCAAAGAGTTCCAAGAATACCAGTTTTTAAAATGAAAAGGTTACATTTTGGTGCCATCACAAATGCCAAATAATGATCCTTAACCTCTATTTTCGTCTAAATAATTGTATTAAAAAGTTACTTATAAAAAGAGTACTGAACATTATGGTTCTGTCATTCCTGTTTGAAAAATTAAATTTGTTTGTCTTTTCTGCACTTTGAATATTTCAACGTACAGTCTATATTCTATATGCCTTCCAGAGATGGGCTATCGCTGTAAATGAAATGTATTAACACATTATTTTGAAAATTGCAGAAGTGCCTGAAAATCCCAACCAGGGATTTGAGGGTCCTTGTGCTGGGCGCTCTACACACACAGTTAATGGAAATATGGGCTATGAACCAAATTCCTATGATCACAAGACTTGGATTTATTTAACCTTGAATACCAAACACTGTAGCAGATCAATGCAAGACAGTCGGGGCCAGAATGTCTTGTGGAGGTGTCAATTTATTGTGTCTTGATATTTTAGATACAGGCAATAATACAGTTAACCTCCCTTCCCTCCTTCCAATATGTACAAGATATCACTCATTGCTCGATCATCCCACATTAATCCACTTGTGGAGGACATTCCCGCCTCTCTCCATATGGAAGGGGAGAAGTGTCATTTCTGTCACATGGTCTCTCTCGTTCATTGGCCTTGCACAGATGCTCCTGGATTAGAACTCAGCAAGTAGAGCGTGTGGTGGCCTTTGGGAGAGGAAGGGGTGGAGCTGGTTAGATGAGCTGTCTCTTTCCACAGTACTATTTCCTCTTTGCTCCCAGATTTTCACATGGAAATCCAGGAAAATCATGACTGCCAGCTGTGATATTTTGCTCTGGATCCCTTCTGTGAGTTCTTTTAAGCTGCCGAGAAAGGACCCAGTTAATGATGACATAGTTGCTATTGAACCAGTCAATCAAATAGAAGGGAGACCACAAGGGAGAAGCCTCCGAGCAATTCCTTTTCCTAAGGATAAATCCCTAAGAACCACAGGGTTAGAAGGGAAAATGGCTCAAGAAAAACTCTCTGTGGGGAAAATCCTTGTGTTTTCCACTCCTCCAGACAACCTCTGATATTTTTTTCAGTGGCAGTCTTTATCATGCAACCTCTTGTCTTAAGAGACCCCATTTGTATCCAAAATATGGATATGTTCAGCTTTATCAATAATTTGACCAAAATATTAAAGAATTAAAAGACTCAGAAAATATCTTCTCAAATACATAAATTACATACTTTAAAGGAGAGGGATAAGGAGCTGTGCTAGCCTGCAACAATCCACTTTTAACACCTTTAGTGCTTCTAGCATATGTGACTATAAATGGAGAGTTTTTAAAGTGAATCTTCCTTTCCTTACAATAGCTTGTACTGTGATGAGGAGGTCTGTCCCCCTAAGGGCAGAGGCGCCTGGGGTCAGCCTACCTCCATCATGGTGGGCCCTTTAAGATTTTGGGAGGTCTGGTATGCAAGGATGTAGGAGATATTGGTTGAGAGGAAGTGGTCTTGGGTATAAGTAGTGTTTGAGAGGAAATCCTGTTACTGTTTCTTTAAGGGCCCAGAAGCAGTAGTCTAGTAGAGCAGGTGGGGCAAAGCTCCCCTGTCTCCCAACCAACTGGGATGAGCTTTAGAAAGGGGAGTAGACTATATGCTACCTCCTCCTCAAGAGCAGGAAAAGTCCTGCCTGCTGAACTCATGGAATAATTGGGGAAAAGGGGCCTGCTGAAGGAGAAGCTAGCAGCTAAGGACCAACAGGACCTAAGTTACAACTCCAGCTCCAAGAAAGGGAGATGGCTGGGGGACTCCGGTCTTGAGGGAGTGACTCTTTGAACTACAGCCCAGCTCCAAGAAGGGGATGTGGAATAGTGTGTAGGGCGAGCTCCTGAACAGGGTCAAGAAAAACCTGACAGGACTGTTATGTGGATCCAGAGAACATATGAACTTGAGTCTCTAAAATGGCAAGTTACACTTTGTGGACATAGTTAATAAACCAGACCCCTCAGGAAGGGAGTATGTGCTTTGGCCTAATCTGGTCTGGGTAGTTGCTGCAAGAGTCTGAGTGGGAGCTAGGAGCAGGCTCACGAGGGGTTGCTCTGAAAGCATTCAACCCTGACAAGGACCCTAATGTAATTACATGAAAATGATGAGCACTACCATGTATCAGGGAATGACTCCTTCCACGGTGCTGATGTTATATTCGTGTTTAAAATTACTGGGTCTGATTCTGATCTGACTTAAACTGGTTTGACGTTGATTTAGCTCTGTGAATTCAGTGGAGTTACTCTTGATTTAAGATGATGCAACTTAAATCAGAATCTGGCCAAATATCTGCATGTGTGCGCACACTCACTCACTCTCACACACACACACACGCGCACACACACACACACACAGAGTAAATTTTTATTTTAGGATGTACTTTGTTTTTATTTTGTTCATAGGAAATGGATGGTTTCTGGAAAAGATTCTAGTCAAGGATCCTGTCACAGACCTGCATTATTCTTTTCCTTGTCACAGGTTGGTGGTGCTTTCAAATGGGTTATTTTGTAATAACAATTAGTTGTTCCTAGGTTCTCCAGTCAGGGGTGATTGATTTGTGAGGTGCTTGTCCCCTGAGAATCAAATCAAGATGATCCAATTCCTTTTACATACTGTACCAAACAGTAATAACATGATAACAATGTCTGGCCACTTCAGATCTGTAATACATTTAACCATTGACTGAGTGTTGAAACATTCTATATAAGGCATCTCCACCCCACACCTGCTACAACATTCAGCAGCTGCTAGCTGGCACATCCTCTCATCTGACATTTTGGATCTGACATCAGCTGATCCACCTCTCCCAATATCCAAGGCAACACTTTTCAGTGAGTGGGTTGCTCTTTCTCTAAGGATAATTCTGGACCATTGACAATATCAATGGGAGGGTTTGCATTTACTTCAGTGGACTCAGGATCAGACTTTAGGTTCTCATGATATAGCTATCATTGAGGTGTATCTGGGCGGCTGGTCCTTCCCCTGTCCACTCCAAATGGCACTGAGCAGCAGCAGAACTTGAAGCAATCCCAATTTCCCTGCTGCTTCCCCAGTGGTCTCTTCTGCTTTGAATTTGCTACTCCTGTGCTCGTTTATCTACTATCAAGTAATTCCCAAATAGCTAATGGAAATTGATATTAATAAAAATCAGTACAAATGTTAGGAATTAGTAAAGTCCAATCACGTATGAATACAGCTACAACTTGCCAATGGCACCTCAATTCTGTATCCTTCTTTCACTTCTGCTAGTGAATGAATAAGTGCCCAAGACAACTTTGAGTGATTGATGTGCACCCTGAAATTGATTTATGCGTGCGTGTGGGCTTTCTGCCCATCTGATACAGCACCTCCTCTTAGCGTGACCTAATTTTGATTCAGTATTGTAGGTGAGATGAACTGCTACAGAGAGAGCTTGAAATACAATGCTAGTTTCATAAATAATTCAGGTACTGTTGAAATCTGTTTTGCACAGAAAAATGCTGTATGTGGTTGTACAGCTTGATCCACCTTTTACTGACATCACTTTTACAGTGGTTCAGCTCCTTTGACTTTAACAGAGTTAGCTCTAATTTATGCAGTGTAAGTGAGAAGACAATAAAGCCTTTTTTACTTTTAATGGCACAGTTTACACCTGTATGGGTTGGGGATGGGGAACATGGTGTTGCCTGTGAGACATTTGCTTCATGAGAGGTGGATTTAGGAGTCTGTACAGCTGCAGCAGCCTTTTGCGGGCAGACAGTGTGGTCAGTGGATCTGCTTTACTGATCCCTAATATTGGGTTACTAGGTGAGATTCCCAGGTAGTCAGGCTGGCTTGGGCCTTTCGGCCCTGATCAATAGAAGCACTTAAACACACATATAACTTTAAAAAAGTGAGCAATGCAAACTCTCATCTGCTTAAAGTTAAGCCCATGCTTAAGTGCTTTGCTGGTTCAGGGCCTCAGTGCACAAAAGTTAAAATGTAATGTGTAAATATTGTAATAAAATATTGCTGGGCTTGAGATCAAAATGATATAATCAGAATGGGTTCTGTTTTTCTCCAAAGGTGGCTAGATCAAGGGGAAGAGGATGGGAAAATTGTAAGAGAACTAAATGTCATTGACACCACCACCTTCTCTGCAAGTAAGCATAAAACAATGCAGAAGAGAGTCCCTTGTCACTGTGTCTGTGTCAAAAGATGGCCAGGATGCTGTGCAAACTGATCACATTCTCTCTATCTCTGCAGGGCAAGAGCTGGAACTCAAGAGAGAGGAAAATGTAAAGACTTTTTCTCTTTTAAAAAATTGATTTGACAGTATACAAAGTCTGTTCTAGGGAAAATCAGGCCAATAGTTTCCTGTATGTGAATTTTCTTCCTGTATCTTCTCATAAGGGCTCTTTTCTTCCTTCTTTTAAAAATATAACCAGTGGGCTGCTGAAAGATGGAAGTTTCAGAAAGGCAACACTCTTCAGTTCTACAGCAGGCTCACCCGTGGCTTCATACGCCTCAGTCCAGATGGCACAGTTGATGCACTTGGTGACAAGAAGGACAAATATGGTAAAATATTTTCCAGATGGAGATGTGTGGGTGAAAAGAACAAGGAAGGAGGGCATCATCAGACCATTGTGGGTGTCATGTATAAGATTCAAAATTAAGGAGCAGAGGCTGGCAACCATGAATAATGTTACTCTTAAAAGCATTTAAAACTATTAGCAGTAAAAGCCACTTGGTTTTGTTGTAAAAGAACATCTCACAATGTCTTCCCATTATTAAATAGAATTTAGTTCTCACATACTGGTTTAGTGATCCAGAATGCAAACCTCCATGGTAAAGGTGCTAAAACCCTCTCAACAACTGGGACAGATACTGTCCCAGCCACCAGCTCCAAATGCTTCCTCCTCTCTACCAGTACCACTTCCATCTTATCTCACTGCCATTCAAACCTCAGCTGTCTCTGGCAAGGAGAAAGTACTGTGTTACAAGGGTTTGAGAAGATGAGGTTAAGAGCCTGTTGTCATCTACATTATGGCGGCGCAACCCAAAGTATCTCATAACTTTCCTGAGTGGCCTCACCTATGCTCTGAATAGAAGGGGTGACAGAACAGAACCTTGAAGGACACACTTGAGAGAACCTTCAAGGCAATGAGCAAATTCCCAGCAATTACCTGTGGGATGTCTCTGAGAAATTGGGGCAGAAAACCCCCATATGAATAAGTCCTCAAGTAATCTTCTCCATGCAGCACAGTCCACAGGTAGATCAATAAATTTGGATAGGCATGGACTATGGGTTTCACTTTATTTTCTTAAAGATCCACTTTTAGTTATCATGGTTGCTCTTGGAGTGCAATTATTCAATGACTCAGAATGTTGAATTAATCAAATCTCTAAGTATTGCCTTAAATTTCAGAGCATTCCAAATCCCTAAATGCAGTTACTCAGCATGAGAGCATGCTGGAAATCCCACAGGGAGTTCTATGTTATGATTATAAACTGTTAACAACTGGGTAAACCTCCAAACCAAACTCTTTACATGAACCAGGTCTCTTAGTCTGCACTGAGGCAATTAGCAAATGTGTTCAGTTTTTAACACTATAGCTTTGACTGATGGATTATGTGTGATTTAATTCCACATGACACCACAGAGTTCATAATCCTTTTGCATGCAGAATCCAAATTTACACTGCTGTCTGCTTCAGTGTGGACTGCTGCATCTGCATACACTTTCTTTCATGTGCATATGTGGACTTCTGTATGGAAGTTTTTAAACATATAAACACATTCAATTTGTGGCACTTTCTGTACATTTAATTTTACATATTAGAAGTAAAATCATCATGCATCTCATGTTCTAATTTTCAGTGAGTAGTATTTTCAGTCTGTGTGCAATTGTGGAGGTACCAAAGCTGCACACAGAGTTACTGCAAATGCCATGTAAATAGAGCATGCAGCCAGCACAATTGTGGTGTCAAATGTAGGCACGCATCTACGTAAACTTCTTGGCATGAAGAACACATCTCTGCCCCTCAGAATTTCCCTTGAACGTTTGTTTGAGTCAAGCACATGCACATTACTTTACTGGGCAGTGGGACTAGCTCTGTACAACAGGAACTGATGAGAAACGTGTGGCTTAATTTTTCATCTTGGGGAGCTGTTCCTTGTACTCACAGTTAGGAATGAAGTTTCCAAAAAGAAACACCATCATACTAAGCAACTTTAATGGAAGCTACTTGGGCTGAAACTTTCCTGTCTTTCAAATATTGGTGGGACCACAAGGAACAATGTATTCATAATTTCAGACCAGATCCTCAGCCAGTGTAAATCAGGTTAGCTCCAGTGCTTTTGACGGAGTAAGGGCAGTTTACATCAATTCAGGATTTGGCTCAGGGATTATTAATTTTCCAGCGTGTTTTTATGCCTAACTGGAAGCATTAAGAGAAGTGCCGTTGTGATTATTATTTTCTGAGCTGTGGTTTGATTCTGGTATGTAGGAACACTGCCAGCATGCAAGATGCCCCCATGTATGAGATAAATACCTTGAATTTAGTTGATCTAGTTAGAAGAACAGTTTAAATAGGCATACAATGCATGCAGCGTTGCTACACTGAATTAATGTTTATTTTTTTAACTACTAAACAGCAGGTTGCAACAGATCTGTTTTATTATGAATGGAACAAAATTAGTCAATAGATAAGATCTTTGGGCCAGATTCTGCCATTCTGAGCAGTACCTTGCACTGCAAGCGGGCCCATCAGTGTGATAGAAAAGGCCTATGGGTCAGAAATGGCACACAGTGGAATTACACCAGGGTTGAGTTTGACTCACTGTATTTATAGTTATCAGTGGGGGCTATATGCATTTAGGGAAAGTACAATGTTATTTGTGCATATATTTATCATGTGGTAGTTCCTGAAGGCCCCACTTAGGGATCAAGGCTCCATTGTGAAAAGCACTGAACTTTGTACTCTAAGAAGCACAGCCCAGGAGGGAGGGGATAAGGTGACTATCAGTCACCCTCTCATCCAGGGCTGTTCCAGGAATAATGTGGCCCTGGAGCTTGTTTGAGTTATGGCAAACTCCCTGGGTGCCCTATGAGCCACAGTGATACCTAGAATCTCTGTACTGCTGTGTGCTGCACCCTGCCCCAAACCCTCACCTTTTGCCCCCAAGCCCACTCTGGCACATCTCTATACTGGGAATTGTCTTCCATATTATCGGCGCTGGGGGAATCTCCCCTTACATATACGGGGCTATGATGCTCCAGCCCTTTTAGCAGGTGAGAATCTCTCCCTAAGTATATGATGAGAGACAACAAGAAGCTACCTTGTTTCCCCTGTTGGCAAGGCTATTATTATTACAAGTATAATAAATAAACAACTGTCACTGCCAATGCAGTAAGTACTTCACTGCCTCACCATTGTCAAGGATTTTGGAGGAATCCTGGAAAAGGTAAATCTTAAGAATATGGAAACTCAGAGCTGCAAAATTTGTTTTTCAGATAATAAATATAATTCTGTTGAAACAAATAGATTTTTATCTCCTTATCTATCTTAGGATTTTATACTGCTGCACTTCACTGTGGTATCTGCGTGTCTTCCACATAAAATCAATTACCCAGAGTGAAGCGTCTAGCTCCCTGGCTCCCTTTTTGGCATATTATTTTGTTTTGATATTTTACAAACAATAAATCTACTCTTACCAAGAGATTTTTGATCTTCACTGATAGCTCTCAGGCAGTGACTTTATGAGCTTCTCCAAATAAATTGGGAGACGATCTACTGATCAGAGTCCAAATGTTTCCTCAGTTCTGATTACTACATTTTTGAATTCAGTCTCTTTCCTGTCAGATAATATCTTTGCAAAATCAGAAGTCACCTGGGGATATTATATGTAAAAATAAGCTTGAATACATCTGTGGATTTACTTTTTTTCTTCCCAAAATTCTTTAGGTTTTTTTGACGTGACTGTCAAAAGAAACGCACATGTGTTTAAGAGTCATCAGATGCCACATCTTGCCCTTGCTCTTGACAATGGCTATGTCACTGGAATGGTATGAAATTGCCTTAATTGTTTCATGGTGGTTGTTGTTATATTATTATTATTTATTATTTATTAATTTATTAAATACAATGCATATTTTGTTCTCTGTTCTAATAAGTAGCAGTTACTTCCAATCAGAGATGAAGCCAAATTGCAAAACCAAAATATGAAGTTTGAATTTGCCAAAGATCAAGAAAGTTTGGATTCTGCTTTGATGCCCATCTATTTTTATTTTTATTCTTTCCTCCTGTATCTCACTTAGTATCTCACTTAATATTTGTAATGGCTCATTGAGAAGGATCTGATTTATACATCCTGGAACATTATGAGCTGTGTTTCATTATTTATACCAGCTAGTCAAATGTTGACAACATATCTGCCATGCCCTGGCATCTCCTCTCTTTGGATAATTATCAGTGCCAAGTGCTAATTGTAAATATCCATTTATTTCCCTATCACTTTCTGTAACTAACCTGCCTTTCAAGGCTTCTTGCAAGTTAATGTTCCAAGCCTAGTTGGATCCCCTGCTCTCTCATCTTCTCAAAGGTAGATTTTCGTCAACAGCAACAGATTAGTACTGGTTTTACTTGCTTGCTTGTGTGCATGTTCTCCTGACCGCAAGCTTTTGGAAAGTCAGGCATGTGAAACCTTACAAGTCCTACTAGGTGGGAAGTAGAGAAACTGGATCCCATTTGATCAACTTATGGGAAGGGTTCTTCCGCAGCCCTGGTCAAATCAACTGGCAGATCCAGGGCCAGAAGATACAGGCTAGGCAACATCAGTTTGAAGGTGGAAAAGGGAGAGACCTTGCTCCACCCCCTCATCAACCTACAAAGCTCTTGAGCACTACGTTAGAGAGATTTTTAAGGAATGGAGCTGAGCACCGCAGGAGAGAGGGTCTTTCATTCCATTTCCTGTGAAGCCCAAGAACCCTTTAGAAGGGAGTCTCTCCATCTTCCCCTGTAAACTCTTGAGATCTTCAGGAAACAGAGATCTTCCTATCCTCCTCTTTGGCTTCCTCCTTCATCTAACTCAGGGGTAGGCAACCTATGGCACATGTGCCAAAAGGGGCACACGAGCTGATTTTCAGTGGCAGTCACACTGCCCAGGTCCTGGCCACCGGTCTGGGGGGCTCTGCATTTTAATTTAATTTTAAATGAAGCTTCTTAAACGTTTTAAAAACCTTACAGAACTAAACTATTGTTGTATGCAAAGTAAATATTAAAGACTTATAGAAAGAGACCTTCTAAAAACATGAACATGTATTTACTGGCACCCGAAACCTTAAATTAGAGTGAATAAATGAAGACTCGACACACCACTTCTGAAAGGTTGCTGACCCCTGATCTAACTTCTTCGCCAGTGGGCTTTCTGTACTGCACAAGAAAAGGCCTCTGTCCATTTCTCTCTCTTTCTCCTCTCGTACCTTCTGGAGATACTGAGTTCAACAGCAAGGAGTCTTCCTCCTGGAAGCCAAGCCCAGATTGCTCTGTCACAGCATTCACAATATGTGATTAGGCAGGTGGAGTGGCAGAAGGTGGTTCCTTTAGATAGAACTGTGTTTTACTGAGGATGGAACCGACTATGTTTTGCTTTCCCTTATTTGAGGAGCGAGTAACCTGTTCAAGGCTGGTCACAAGCCTCCTTTATATAATATACATTAGCTTTAGTGAGAGAAGAGTTTACTCAGCATCTTGCAGAATTGGGCACCTATTTGGGAATGACTTCAAGCCACAGAACAAATGGTGCAAACTCATCTTGTTCCTGTTCCACACAGCAATGAACAGCTCTCTCTTGTTTTCAACATCATTCCAAATAGGGGACTGGGTGGAAGGGTTCCATTCTTCTATTTCCACCTCTGTCACTGACTCTTTTTTTGAGGGGGGAGGGAGGGGAGAGACTAGATCTTGGGCAAGCCACTTAAAGCTTCTGCCTCAGTTTACCCATTCTAAATTGTATATCGTAATAAAACACCACTTCATAAGAAAGTTGTGAGGATTAATTAATTAATAATCAAAGCACTTTGTTATCTTTGAAAGAAAGGTGCAGTGTAACTGTAAAAAAATACTGTAAAACAGTAAACATTTGTATAGGTTTCAGATTTAATCAAAGGTCCTGTGGCTCTCTTGTTTCACAGTCTCATCTAAATGCCACCTGATAATTTATTTTATTCTCAAATGCTTCAGTTGGAGTAGGTTGAAATGTTTTGAATGAAAAAGTGTTTTTTTAAAGCAAAAATAGCCTTTCTTGGAAACAGAAAGTTTCACAAGCCATTGACTCTTTAAAATGTTTTTGCAGAAAGGTTTATCACCTTTTTATCAAATTTGTTATTTTAAAAGTTATCAAAACTGTTATTAAAATGGCTATTGACATTTTTCATTTTCTTAAAACTGAGTTTTCAGTAAATGACAGATAATGTATTAGATTAAAAAACTTAATGAATTTTTTGAAAAAGCAAGAGCCAACTTTGAACCCTGAGAAGTGAAAACAACTTTGAAATCTTGCAACTTTTCATTTTTGCCCAGATCTGTTATAAATGCAATACAATGTGTATTTTTGTGTATAATGTCTTTCATACAAAAGGACCAGAATACTTCACAGCCCTTTACACTCTGACCAGACAAATACAAATAATGAGCCTGATTCAGCCATCAGGTTGGATCCCTGTGGATTGCTACCTTCCCTAGATGTTTATCGAGGGAGAGCAATATAAATCCTGTGGGGGCCAGGGACGGGGGGCACAGTGCTGCTGTTGGTGAAAGTTACCTGATAGATATGCTGAGTGCATTTCCTGGGAGTCCTGGCTTTGCACCCTCTCTTCTGACTCAGTCCAGTTTGTAGGCTGCGCCAACTGACCCCAGACCCCCACAGTAAGGAGTCCGGGTATCTTAGTTGTTATACCCGCGCTCAATGCAGAAGTTCTGCATCTGCCTGTTCCTGGCCTGACTTTCTCTAGCAGAACCCAGGAAACAAATTGTACCCAATGAACATAATTATGAATAGATAACAGGCTTATCTTATTTCAGGATTCTGTGCCCAGTTTCAGGCCTCTTAATTTTAGAATTTCAAGCTGAAAAACAAATTTGAGAATTTCCATATTAGGTTGATCTTCATGGTTAATAGCAATACGTTCCTGGCACCATGAGGAATTAACAGAGGTGTAGAAATAGAGACGCCATGGTGTGACTTCTCTTTCATATTACTTATATCAAGTGGTTCATATAATGGATTATTCCTGCTTTTCTTGTGTAGGACATTGAAGATCCTCTCTGTGAGCTCCAAGTTCATGTTCAGCCAAATCGTTGTGCAATTCTGGAATCAGCCCGGAACCCAGGGCACACAATTACATTCAGTCTTCAAGGCAAAGTAAACAATGATACAGTAGGCTATGCAGGACTTTCGAAAGAATTTGTTGTGCACGTGAAGGTAAGGTTCGGGGAGAGAGCTGAAAGAAACTAAATAGCAAATAGTTTATTCTTGTAAAGCCCATGTACTGGAACACGTCCCAGAAAACTGAAAATTGAAAGAGCAATCTCCTCCCACTAGGTGGAGCTAAAGACTGCGACTACAGTTTAACAGGGATACATCATGATGTGAACCCTGGGGAAGTCACAGATAGTCAAAAAACCTTCCAAAAACTGGGCTGTACACGCAACAGAGCTGGGTGGAAAATTGTGTGCATAGAAGGAGAGAACAGCTTGCTAATTGAAGGAACACTTCTATGATTTATGGCAAAAATGTACTTGAGTCACTTACTGCTCTATGCGTGGAAATGCACCTGTAGTGGTTTGAAAAAAAATTCACATCTTCTGCTTAATTGCCAGTGTAAAGTTACTGCTACTGCCAGATGAAGTGTATCATGCTGAAAAATCAAAGGGTGTGGAGGAAGCCACGTAATTTACAAATGGGTATTTTTATTTATCGATTTGTAGGGTGTGTTCCACAATGGTGCCATAATTCTGCTCACCACAAGTCTCTACCAGGCTCTCTGTCTCAGGCCTGATAGGAGCTGCAGAGGCACAGGAAAGCAGTCTGAAGAATCCTATTGGAAAGTGCATAAAATCAGCTCTGGAGTTTGCATGATTGAGAGTCTGAAAAACCCAAGAATGTATCTGAGGATCAAGGATGGCGAGTGTAATGGAACAGTAAGCAGTTCTTGTTCATATTTGCCTTTTGAAATGTTTACGTAACTTGCCAATGGCAGAGAGAAGGAATAAAATCTTTAAAGTCATTAAAATAATGAAGCTGCGTTACTCTCTGTTGTCTAAAATAGAGACTTTTTACATCTCCCATCCATCCATAAAACTTGCAGAACTGGGAAACTCTGCTTTGACGACAGTTTAGCTTTTGCCTAAACTTTTACATGAATCAGAACTCTCTGTCTCACACATGATATTTTCCTAACTCGGATCATTATATCTCTACTTCTGATCACAAAAGATGAAATAGGTCCAAATATGAGGCTATATTTATAGAATGGAACAGTGAGACAATTAAGCAGGATGCTAAAAACTTAAAAAACAAACTGAATTGACACAGATATTCAAGTTTTCACTTTAAATTTCTCCACCTGCATATCACATTTAATTGTTGAACTCACATCTCAATATTTCATTTTTTGTTTTAGGGGACGGGCGATGTGTACTGTCACTTTAAAATTGAGAAGAACTTAGAAAGTGGATCTGTGAGTCTAGAATCTGTGCAAAACAGAGGGATGTATGTTGGTCTCCAACCAGATGGCCAGACCAAGCCAGTTGTTCACACTGGAGAGAAAAACATTTTGTTCTACCCACACATCATCAAATGTAGGCAACTTTGAATACTAAATAAATCACTGAGTATTTCACATATTTATAGATCCACATGTAAATATTTATGACCACAAAATTTAAGGCAAAAATGTGGAAATCAGACGTGAAAATTTGCTCTTGAATGTTTTAGTACTTTAAATGAGAACCATATCCTACTTGCAACTAATTCCTCCCATATGAATTGGTAATTTTTATACCTTGTTTTACCAACTCAGGAGTTAAAAGGAAAAGAAATGTTGGGTTTTTTTTTTGCTGAATAAATGAAACTTTGAGTATGTGGATAATAACAGTGGTCTTAACATCTGGTTATTACAGCTCCCTGATTCTCTGCCCAACTCCAGTAACTGGTTAGAGCAGTGTATGGGCAGTTCTACCATGATCCAGCTGGCAGCAGTTCCCAAGAAATTGCTCTCCAGCGAAATACAACTTGAGTGTGCTCTGATCATACCCCCTCTCTAACTTCAGTATGCCCTTCACTGCTGGTCACTGCAAGAAATATAGCATAGGAGTCAGGTAGGCTGGTTGTATATTTGGAGTGGACTCTCTCACTTGGGAAATCCCCAAAGTGTGAGGGTAGGAGAGTGGAGAATCTGCTCCACGTCAGTGGTTGCTAACTATGCAATCCTGAGAGCTTTGTTTTTATACATTTCTGTGTTTCTTTAATCATGGCATCAAAGCACCTCCATAAAGACTAATGAATTAAGTATCATAACATCCTTGTGATGTAGGGGAAATACTATTGTCCATGTTTCTATGGATGGGGAACTTCCACACAGAAAGTCTGTCAGGAATTAGAACCCAGATGTCTGAGTCCTCTGCCCTAACCACAAAGCTGTACTTCCTCACAAGTACCTGCTCCCTTCATTGAACTGTAGCTTTAACACACACCATAGTTGTCTGCAAGCCATTTCAAAAGAAAATAAGCACTTCTGCTCAACAGTCAGAAATGTGAACAGTACAAAGCATGTCTCATCATGAGTAAACTATGGAATAGATTTGAAAACATACATCTCTGAGTTTTAGTTGGAATGTCTACCGGTAGTGGCAATCTGGCTAAATATTGATAACATTTCTGTGATGCTGACAATCTGGAGTAAATTATCAGAAATAGTTGATCAGTTTTTATCTTTTTCCACTTAACTAATGTCCCCTTTTTATGAGGTAAAGAGGGAGAAGTTTAAAATAGATATGCTTTTTACATGGACATTAGGATAATGGGAACATGAAACTTGTCTTCAGGAACTAAAAAGACATTAATTTGGGATTACCCTTTAAAATTAATGTACAATTTATGGACTGCATTAGGCACACATACTGAGATGGAGTGTGAGGGGTCTGTTGAACTATCTAAGTGACAGTACTTGAAGTAATGCTTGTCTAGGTCCCAGTGCCACCAGAGTCATTGTCATTATTATTATTACTATTATCATTATTATTATTATTTATTATGAGAAAAAGCTAAGGGGTAATCCTTCCTGCTCCTTTAAGAATGATATAAAAAGAGCTAGGCTGTACTCCCTCAGAGCAGCCTACCTCGTACTATGTCATGGCGAGATAATAAAGCCACACCCATCTAAACATTCCCTCACTGGGTCAATCTGTTCTAACCACCTTGGCAGCGGAGAGCTGTAAATTAGCTTCCGGAAGTCTCCTGAGCAGGTCAGATTAAATATTTCCTGTAATTTCTCCCCCTCTAGTGCTCCCATACAGGGACAGACATAACTGACTGCTGTGAATTTTTGGAATTTCATCTACTGATTCTTTTCTGATGTTGAATCATAGGGTGGATGACAAGAGCTACTCAACCTCTCTTTTCCCCCAGAGAGAAAGCAGTTTAATAGATTGATTAAAACTTTCCATGGCTGACTCTCACAACCCCATCTCATGCAGAACCCCTGTATCTTTGAAAGCTATGGAGTTTTAATTGCAGAGACAGCCTTGTCTTTATATGAAATGTATAATCCCATCTACAAAATGGGAATAGTTTCATATGATTCAAATGGCCTTCTAAATTCACATTGCTTATGTTTTAATGATTATTATTTTATAATGGGATTTTCAAAGGAGCTGGTGCCTGGATTCTGAAAGGTATTTAGTCATCTAATGCCCATTGATTTCAATGGAAGTTTGGAGCCTAAATAGCTTTGAGGATCTTGTCCCAAGTGATTTGATTCCCAATTTCCCTTGAGTTAGGCAATTCACTCCCTTAAGGTTCTTTGCACATCCCAGCCTTCATGTTTCTCTAAAAAGACCAGTTCTTGGTTGTGATGCGGTAGTTTAATGGGGTGACACATTATCCAATTTTCATCACACTCAGGGCTTGTCTATGCAGATACTGAGTTTGCGGCTGGCTAGGATGTAAATCTACCTTGCACTAGCCTGCTACTCACTAAGTGTCCATGTGGACCCTACTGTCATGCACCAGAAGTTCCACAGAGTACTTTGATGTACCCCATAATGAAATTTATGAGCCAGTTGATAAAGATTTATACCATTCAGAGCCCTTTTTTATTTTCCATTTGACACACAGCTGATAGTCGCTTGGCCAGTGAGATTCTGGCAGAAACCAGTGCAGTCACAGCTTTTTATATCTTGTGGATGTTGGCTCAAAGATATTTCAGATAAAAAATGAAAGAGCCCATGAAAATGAGGAATTGACCATCAAGCGTTGACTATAAGTTGGGAACCCCAAATACAAAAAAGCAGTATAAAACTCATCCAGAATACCTCATCAGCAGACAGAGATTGTACTATAGCACATGGTTTATATTATTATTTAAACAATTCCAAAGGGACACAGAAGCATTATAATAAAAGTTATCATAACCGTGGCATCAGTGGAAGTTCAGTGCATGCACCATGCCTGTGGTTGGGGATGAAGGGGGTAGAATATTGAGTCACTATATATCACACAGATGACAGAGAAGAATTTTTCCTCCTAAACCCATGAAGAGAAAGGTTTTCAATGGAAAGCCTTTACTGAAGCAATGCCAACTGGTACCACTATAATAAAACTAATCACTACTCCATTTTAGACCCAGGTATCAAAGTTGGTTCCTAAAATACCTTGCTTCTTAATAAAAGAAGATAAAAGGACCTAATGCTTTTTTCAGAGCAGCCAAGATTTATCTCTTTGCTATTTCATAGTTCAGAAATGGCCACCAGCAGATTTGTTTGAAAGAGATTTCAAGCAATGGCCCCCTTTGAAAAAGAAAACATCAGTGGAGGGACTTAACGTCAAGAAAACTTCATTTGAACAAGTCATTTGATTCATACATCAATGTTAAATTGTTGCTTAGAATTGCAAAGTGGTGAATGGATTTTATTGGCATGCCATCTTTTTTTCTTTTTTCTTTTTTCTTTAATGCCTGCTGCTAGCAATAAAAACCTATTACTTACATCTATGCAACTCACAGAGAAAAGATTTTGGTATATCTTGTACGTTTGTCTGACAATTGCAAGGTTTCTTGCTAGTGTTTGCCATTGAGTACATGGGTAGTTTCTAAGTAGGAGAAGCAAATGATTTTTTGGTAGTGTCACATTTTACATTTTGTTATTTTAGTTGGCAGAGAAAAGCCTATGGGAACATCTGCAACACCCAGCCAACCACAGGGAGGGATGAGAAAATCTGAATACCAACCGGCAAAAGCCCAGAAGCCAGTGGCTCAGAGCCCATCAGCTTCTCCACCTGCAAGTAAGGAATAGTTTTCAAATATCTTTATTGAAGTATTGTGATTTGTCTGCCTTTGATGGGTCTTTGTAATGGCCTACCCTAGGGAGAACACCCAATGCATTTTCTAGACTGTTGCAATGTACAGTGTAGATATGAACTTTAATAGACTTTTTGTTATGTGAAAAAGCAGTGAAGTTTATCATACTGATTAGCCAATAGTCAGCACATAATTGATTTGACTAATTTCACTATGCTGGTTTTGAATACATTATTATAATATAGCCCAGCTCTTTTCCCTACTAATATGAGCCACTCTACATTCTGTATAACTGTGCTAATACAATGTAGGGCCCAATACAAAAGCCCATTGAGGTCAATGGAAATCTTTCCATTTACTCTAGTGAGCTTTGGGTGAGACACTAACTACCATTAAAAAAGTTTGGATCTGGCTGCATCATATTGTGGTGTATCATTTACTGGAAGAAGGAAGTAAGGATTTTTGACCCCGTACATACTGGCTTCAGTACTCTACTACCCCCAATATCCACTGAATGTGGACGAGGAGGCCCTGTTCCTAGGACTGAGTGAGTGAGGAGTTGTTAATGCTGATCTGATCCATGTCTGCCTGTGGTCCTCAAGGAGTCATCAATCAGACGGGCATTGCTGAAGCCTTCAGCAATTCTTTCCCCCCAGTAACCTGCTACATTGGGAGTGGCATAAAGGGATTAAGATCATATTGCTTGGGGCAGGGTTGGTTCTCTAGTGTGTGCTGTATAGTACCTCGCAGATTGTGGACACTACCATAATATGAACCAGGGGTCGGCAACCTTTCAGAAGTGGTGTGCCGAGTCTTCATTTATTCAATGTAATTTAAGGTTTCACATGCCAGTAATACGTTTTAATGTTTTTAGAAGGTCTCTTTCTATGTCTATAATATATAACTAAACTATTGTATTATGTAAAGTAAATAAGGTTTTTTAAATGTTTAAGAAGCTTACTAAGGGCTGGTCTACACTAGGGGGAGGGGTCAACTGAAGATACGTAACTTCAGCTACATGAATAATGTAGCTGAAGTTGGCGCATCTTCGGCCAACTTAACTGCCGTCCTCACAGCGGCAGCGGTCGGCAGCGCACTCCCCCGTTGACTCAAACTTGCACCTCTCAGCGAGCTGGAGTTACAGAGTTGACGGGAGCACCATTGGTGATTGATTTATCATATCTTGATGAGACGTGATAAATCAATCACCAACAGATCTATCACTACCCACCGACCCAGCGGGTAGTGAAGACATACCCTAAGAAAAATCAGGACTGGGTTAAATGATCCATCTTCTTTTCAGTTACCCACTTTGTTTCACAGACATTTCAAGTTAATGTGGATTTTTTTTTTTGCTTATATACACTTAATAAGAAACAAATCCAAAGGAGTCAAGTCTTGCCTTTCACTTTTGTTAATACTAACAGAAATATATAATAAGATAAGTTATGGCTGGCATTTCAAACTTAACTTTGAAGTTCAGAGGTTTTGCTGGTATCTGTCATGTATAATAGTTTATTTTCATTTTCTGCTTCTGCTTAACAAACAAAAAGGAAATTGTCCTTGGTATAAAAACAATATATCAAAATATCAAGAGGTACTATAGTTTTTAATCAATGTAGAACCTAAAGAGAGTTTTATGTTGGTGGGCTTAGGGCTGGCCTACACTACTGCTGTAAATTTATCTAACTTACGCAGGTTCAGTTACAAAGAATCCTGTGGCACTTTAAAGACTAACTAAAGTATTAGAGCATAAGCTTTCGTGGGCTAATACCCACTTCGTCAGATGCATGCAGTGGAAGTATCCAGGGGCAGGTATAAATAGGTGGGCAAGAACCAGGTTGGAGATAACAGGGTTAGTGCAATGAGGCTGAACCAGCTTGTTATCTCTAATCAGGGAGGGTGAGGTATTCCTCTAGCAGCTGAACTGGAGGTGTGAACAGCGAGAGAAGCGAAACTGCTCTTGTAGTTAGCTAGTTAGCTTCAGTTACGTGAATAATGTAACTGAAGTTGACATAGTTAGATCCACTTACCACGGTGGTGCTATTGTGCTGTGTCAATGGGAGAGCATCTCCTGTTGTCTTCCCTTGTGCTGCTTGGGGAGGCAGAGTATACAGATCCATGGAATAGTGTTCTCCCATGGATTTAGCGTGTCTTCACTGGATCCACTAAATCAATACTTGCTACAATCAGTGCTGATCCACCAGTAAGTGTAGACATGCCCTTAAAGAACATATTCTTCAGCTATTTATGTTTTCTATATTATTGTTCCAGTAGTGGATTGCACTATATTATTGGTAATGTATTTATGCAGACGGAATGTTTATCAGCCTTTTCTTTTACTGTAGTATCTTCCCCTTGGGCCAGAACAGTTAGCTATAGATTGCAAACTCTTCAGAGCAGGGATGGTGTCTTCCAGTATAAGTGGACAGCACTTAGCTGACAGCACTACCTCATGAAGGAACAATATTTCAGACATATGACTGTTGCTAATCCATTTGAATTAGAAATACTCAAAATTATGTTTCCTCCCTGCTGAGACTCCATTCATTCATGCTTCACTTCCAGGTTTTGTCATTTGAGATTTGCAAGTACATCTTTATCCTCAATGTTGAGTGAAAGATCAGTGGAGGCAATCATTGAAATGAATTTATCTCCCTTCCAAAATTAAGTTTGGTCAGGCCATCAGCTTGTGAAATTTACTTGTAATAGGTTGTGTTCCTCTCTGGTGACTAACCCACATAGAGAATAACAACCTTCTATGCCTGAAACCCAATAGGGTTACTTCTTATAACGTAAATGGCAGAGGTCTGTGCTTTGAGGCTGATGATCTGTAGTATGTTATGCTCATTTTGTGGCTTGTGAGTTAGCATCTGATCTTTAAACACAGTAAAAACATATTTTTTTGGAAGGGTAAAATTAAAAATGGGTGCTTGCATGTATTTGAAGTACTGAGTTCAAAGCTGTTCTTCCATTTAATTTCCTCAGAGAGTCACTTTTTTAATTTGAAATTTAATTTGACTCTGCTTTCAGGCATTAATGATTCTGTCAAATTGAGCATTATGGCACCAATCCAGGAAATTCTTAAGCATAAGCTTAACTTTAAGCACAGAGTAACCTTATTGATACCAGTGCTGAATTATCCTAAATGCTGGAGGAAATGAAAAGTATACCGCTTTGTACTATTATTTTAAACAGATAGTGAGGGCCTTCACACCACAAAAAATATTACTGTCATGGTCTCACCCCTCTAAAGAAGTAGGAACCAACTTATTCTAAAACAATAAAATCAGCATAGCACATGAGATGGTCCCGCACAGGAAGAATTTCTGTACCCACATCCCCTGCTCTGTTTTCAAGCAGTGCAGTAAAGTACATTATATAGGATCTCTTGTCAGTTTCATTTTACTACCCTTGACACCAACAGATTCTGAATAAGAAATTTCCTGAACATCTGTCTATATAGCTGTTTGAGAAATATATGATTCAACTCACCTCTATTTAGCTTGCACAGACAGCTATTTCAGTTTTATTTTATCGCTCTTTATTTTTAAATATCTGACTTCATCTTCTGCTTGTGACAATGTGTTATTCCACAATGAAGATAGGTAAAGAGATCTTAGAAGTTGGTGTTTCCATTGAATCATAGAACATTGTAGGGATGGGGAGGCACACTGTAGGGTTGGGGAATACACATTTGAGATGCTTAGTCTTTTCCAGTTTGATTTTAGTAGTTCAACTTCAGCTAACCAGAACATTTTGGACTAGACAAGAAACATAAATCAATCTTTTTAGGCTTCCTCACGTACAGTGAAAAAATACAATTCTCTTTCTGGTATGTTTCCTTTATGTGCTGATGTTACAACAGGGACTGTCAGTTTCATGTCAGTTTTGATTTACCACTAATGTTCTGTATTTCACAGAGGAAATGAAAAATACTCAAGCTACCAAGTATCCCCTTCCTCTAGATGATGAATGGAAAGTGTCAGTGCTGACAGGAAGTGCAGGAACTCAAGCAAATGTCACACTCTGGATATATGGAGACAAAGGAGTAGCTGGACCAATAACTCTTGGCAAGGACATCAGGGAGCAGCTCTTTCTTCCCAGGCAGGAGGATGAATTTCAGGTAGCTAATGAAGGCTGGGAACATTATTTTACTGAATACCTTTCCAAAGATAATTCTCTCATGTGATAGGAAAAATGTTTTATCCCTGCACTTACTGCATAAAATAAATCTATATCTAATGTCTCTGAATTCTGCATTAAATCAGCTAAATATATATAGTACGTGGCAGAGGAAATACTCTTTTCTCTCATATCTTAGACAAGCAGGGGAAACTGCAGGAGTAAATTGCTTTCTTTAGGGCAATTAGTTTAGGCAGTTGGTTTGAAACTAGTCTTAGAAACCATCTACCTCTGCACAAATCATATCTACTGAAAGGTGTGTATCATTTACAGGGTCTTTAGAAATGAAATGCATTCTTGAATACACTGTTGTAATCATGGCTCAAAAATGAGTACTGCATGGTTGGCTCTGCTAAGAGTCATAATCTTGCTGTTTTCCAGCTAACTAGTGCCCTAATAAAAGACTGAAATGTAAAAGATTTATACATGGTATTAATAGATTGCAATAACATGCATGTTACATTGTCAGGATCTGATCCTGTTTATAGCCTGCAATGAAAACAAAAGTTTTGTCGCTGACTTTATTAATATAATTAGGATCCAGTTTGTAAAGGAGCTTATCTCCAGGTAACCTGAAATGATACTTCCCATCATGTACTAGAACTTACTGACTGTGTGTGCATCTTCTATACTCCTGTAGTTGTAACTCACACCAAGATCCTTATTGTCCATCATAATAATTATTAGGTACTTTTACTAATATGGCTTAAGCATCGAGGCTATTAGCTGTGATGTTAGTTTTGGAAGTATGTGCAGTGTATATTTTACAGAGCTATGACCCATTGGGAACTCCTTTCTCCTCACCAGTGAATAATTTATAACCAGGTTTGGGGAATAGCATGTCTGCAATATTAACTTCTCTCCCTGTCCATAGATTCCCTAAGATATGGACCAATTGTCCTGCTATAAAATAGATATCCATTATAGTCATATCCTACGGATATTGATCTTGAAGAGAAGAAGAATCTCTTCATCAGCACCGTGGGCCACTCCACTCCACACACTGATGCTCTGGCTTTCAGGCCCGCCATAACAAATATCAATTAAAACATTTCTCCTCATTAGCCTGTAGTAGACAAATCCATCAAAAGCTAGCTAATGAGTAAGAACTCTTTTTGAAAGTGACATTGTTTTGTACCTGTGGGTCAGTGTGAGTATAGCAGTTGACTGAAATGGGGCCAGGAATGCAAGACGGGTTTTATTACCGATTCTCTTTACTGCTTGTGTGTGTGAGCCTGACGGGTTTCCACTCGCACTTTGCCAAAGCAGGAGACTTCACTTTTTCAATTTTAAAATGATCGACTTCCTCAGAGGTCTAACCAGCAGTTCTAGGAAGAAACTGCCTCATAAAGCATTACAGTAACCCAGGGCAATTTGAATCCCTTTCCTAAAGCTTTCCTATTGCCAAACTCGTGCAGACAGCTGTCAGAAAGTGGAAATACCCTTGCGTCTAGAAATAAAAGGAATCACATCCCTTATGTGACATTGAATCCCTTTTGAGGCTGCTCATATGAGAAAAGATTGCTTGCCTATATTATACCTAGTAAACTAATGGACACACTTAGCTATACTCTTCTCTAAGAATTGTACCAAAGGGAATCCTTCTTTTGGTCAGACAAATAGGTGCTAAGTTTGTTCTAGGCAAACATCACTCCTTGCATTTCCACAAAGCCAATACATTGCCTATTGACACTGGCACAAAACAGGGCAGGCATTAGCCAGCTGAACCATTAACCAAATGGGATGGAAAAGAATAATCAAAATAGGCATGAAACATGACAGT
>ML677334.1:64296620-64311854 GCA_007922305.1 Dermatemys mawii
CACTTGGAAGTTTGTGGTGTTTTTATATATATATATATATATGTATTGTATTCAGAGTTTTTGAATGAAAGGATAATATATTAGGTTGCTCCATTTCATACAACAATAGTCTACTTTCCAAGTAGGTAAACTTTAACACTGGTAGTTCATTGACTAAGAACCAGGTTATGACGCCCTTACTCTAATTTGATCGTCTCATGATCCTATTGACTCATGGAGTAAGGTACTATACAGCATGAGTGAGTGTATCAATATCTGAGCCCATGAAGAAAATTACCATTGAATCAAACGAAGAACCATTGGCGATGATAATAACATCATCATTTTCCAAGTGTGGTGACAGATTTTGTCTTGTTAATACAATTAAAGTTTCCCTATCTTCCCACTGAGCTCACTAAACCACTTGGAATCCTCCAACTCTCTCATCTATACCCTAAGAGCTGCTCATCCTGTGGGAACATCAAGGAAAACAGGAATACGGGTTCACATTATTCTTTTAAACATTCTCTGTATTGGCCATGCAAAGTGTTCTGGGGAGCAGTACAATGTTCTTATAAAGCCTGCTGGGCCTAGAAGTAAGAGTTGGGGAAATATTAAGCTGTGAGGGGAGACAAGGAAACTTTATTTTTATTAATGGAAATACAGAATAGGTGGATAATATATGACTAGGGATTTTTAGCAGAAAGGGTAAAAATAAAACTATTTAAAACAATGTAAATAGCTCTTTGGGATTTGAACCAGCAGTGAGCAGGGCTAGGAAAAATGAGAATATGACAGAGGATGCTGCCATCAGCCTTTTAGTCAGAAGAACACTCACTGAGAAATAATCTGACAGTAAATCTGCTTTTCAAGTGTCTGAGAACCTCTACTTGTAGTACAATATGTAGGATGTGGAATGATTTGTATTCAGTTTAAATGATAGTTCAGAAGCAAAAACGACCTGAAAAATGGGATAGAATTGGGCTATAAGAGTATCCTTTATACTTAACGGTGCTACAGAATGCTTTACAAAGTAAAGGTTCAAGTGAAATGCAAACTGTGTTCAATCAAAAAGGTAAGAATACATCAGTGATTATTAACCATTTACAGATCTCTCTGTACCTTTTTTTGGAGCTGGATTATTTAGGCCTTTTGTATCCTCAATACAATTATATGACCAATATTAGGATTTATGTTAGAAATCATTTTAACCCTGCTGCTCTAATGCATCCTGAGAGATGTTATTTTGCTTCATGGTTTACATTTCCATATTCACGAACTGGACAGATGCTCTGAATATTTGTCAAAACAGCTCTGCAGAATGGCAGCAATTTCTGGAAAGTACTCTTAGGCCTAATAACACTTGGCAAGGATAACAGAGAACAACAAAGGGTTGACTGCACTTTGATTCGCTGATATATTCCAGATGAGAAAGGGGATTCTCCATTCCATGCCTTGTCTGCTCCAGTCCTAGATCTAGGATTCAGAGGGTCCTGTACATTCATATACTTATACTGACATCTCTACTATTTATTTTCTGACCTAAGCTAAAGGGAGACCGCCAACACTGAGAGATTAAGATTCCCCTCGAGGATGCTGAATTTAATTATAGTGTGGTCACTGTTATTTTGTGGTCTAACTACAGTTGCTCCTTGAACCAGCCCCTGTGTGTTACTTAGCCCTAAGTCAAGAGTAGCCTTTCTTCTTACATGCTGTAGAAGTAACCGTTCCAAGAAGCAAGTGTTTAAGGTGTCATGAAATTACTTCTCTCATTGTGACAAATGGCCAGTCTATATGTAGTAACTGAACTCGCTCACTGGGTCTTCTTTTTTAGCTATAGACCCGAACCTGCGTTGGGATCTGATTGAACAGACCCCTGTGCCTGTGCATGTGTCAGTGGGACTTGGAGCACGTGCAGGGGTGATCCCAATGACAGAGTGGGGCCTGAGTTTTCCCTTTGATCTCCTTCACTGTTGTGAACTCACTACCTATTTCCTCAACAGGAGGTTGATGGTACATTTGCATTCGTATGATTTGGGATTTGTAGTCAGATTCTATTGTATGGTCCTTTATGCTCAGAAATTATCAGCCCGATTCTTTTGTCATGTTAGTTTTCCACTGAGATGCACTACTATCTTTGATGAAGTCAGTCCTGATTTAGACTGGCATAAGTGAGAGGAGAATCAGGCTCTTAGATTCAATGGATTCTTTTAGGCATAGTACTAATCTCCCACTTCTACCAGCTAATCTGTCCCATCCAGCCAGGTATTACTAGATCCCCTTGAGTTTTTGACATGCCTTCATATGTTAATAATGCCAATTACATCAGTGTCCTCTTCCACTGCTAGGTATAGTAGTTCACCTGTTTTCCTTTTAAGCATCTCACATTGATGCAGTCTGTTTCAGTTTTCACTTCTGATGGCATGTCTGTTGTTATTCAACCTTTATTATCTGCCACTCTTTTACTTTTCCAGAATGTACCTCTTATCTAAACTATCCCTCCTTCAAGTCACCTGTAACTTGTGATCTGTCTTTTACTGGATAGATTTATTTTTGTATCGCTCACTGTTCAGCTTTGTCCAACCTTTTTTTCTCCAACCTGCCAGTTGAAACCATCTCAAAAATATTTCTAATTTTCTGTGCCAGCATCCTGGTTCCATTGGAGCTAAGGTGGAACCCATCTAATTATATTGGAGCCTATGCAGAAGAGAAACCAAATAGCCCATTTTCAGGGCCAGATTTCGAAAAGGGGCAGTCCAAGGTTTGCCTGAAAATATGCGAGAATTGTTGCATGCCTATCTTTGTGCACATAGGTACTGCACTTTCTTAGGGAAATTGGGAAAGAATTACAGTTGTGCATGTGGACTTTATGCCTAATTCTTTTTTAAATATGGTCCTTGTTGGCCAAGCTGAATGAATGTCAAAAAGTGTAAACACAGCACAAGGGGTGAAACATACATTAGTTTTCTGTTTCACCTACAACAAGCTAAGATACAGGAAAGGGAATATTTAGAGGGTTGGGTTTTTTTTGCAAAACTATCATAAAAAGATAGCAGTCTGGGCACAAAATACTCACACCTGCTCTTACTGTCAAAAAGCTTCTCACCCCATAGGTGTGGGCAAGTAGAATTGTGTAAAGCTGCCTTTTAATCTCGAATCAACTGCAGGGTCAGTTCTCCAGTGGAGGCTTTGGTTAAATAGCTTCTAACCTTCACATCACAAGCCAAGCAAGCCTAAAGTATAGAGCTTCAATGCTTGATCCTTATTTATATGTGCTGTTTTGTGTTTAAATTTAGGTTAAAATAAAATATATTGGAGAATTCTATAAGATAAGAATAGGACACGATGGAACAAGTGAACACCCGGAATGGAAGTTAGAAAAGGTAAGATTTTTGTGGTTAATTTGCTGATCAGTCTTCAGCATAATTAGTGGTTTAATGCATTGCTTTGTAACTTTATAGTAAATCTTGGAAAAACGGAATGGCATGTTGGGTGATAATTAAAATAATAATTAATACTGATTTAGCACTTCTTAACTCAAATCACTTTATGGAGAAGGGTAAGTATCATTTTACAGATTAGATAACTAAGGCAGAATGTGGTTTAAGAGACCTTCCCAAGGCCAGACTTGGTTGGTTTTGGTTAAATCAGTGCTTTTCAACCTTTTTTAATTTGTGGACCCCTAAAAATTTCAGATGAAGGTATAAACCCTGTTGGAAATCTTAGACTTACTCTGCAGATGCCCACAGGTCCATGGACCCCAGGTTGAAAACCACTGATTAAATGAATCTGTAACATAAGACAGCTGAAGACTAGCTGACATGCATACCTGCTATGAAGGACCTTACTGAATGTCAAGGCAACATGGTCGAATGTTTTATTTGCAATAACAATGAAAACTTGAGATTTTATCTCTGGTTCAACTGTTTTGGCACATTTCTACTTGTGTGCAACCACAGAGTCCTTTGATCACGGTATATACTGCACATCCTAGAGTATGTAAATAGTTACTTCCCAGAGCCAAGGAGAAATTCTTTGACTCTGAAGGAAAAATACCTAATTTTGCAGTTAATCAGGGCATTCAGAGAGGGAGAAATTACTGACAGATTGTGTAATCCCAAAATACATGCCACCAAAGCATTTACATAAATGTATTATCACTGTCAAGTTTATAAAAGGGATGGGCTAGAGCCAAAACTCTGGATTCAAACTCCCCCAAACTTGGCATTGTTACCATTTTTTTTCCTAATGTGCCAATCACTGTGGTACCTAATTTTGAAGTATTGATACTCTATCAAATTTTGCATACTAAAAAATGGGACCTTATTTTTCTACAGTTTGCTGTAGATTGCTCTTATATTACCTCTAGAAACTGGCTGTGAAAGGTCACAGAATTTCAGCTGCACCATGGAGAACTGCATGGGGAAAAAAGACCAAGGTTTGGCTATGAATAGGCCAGTCCTGTCCTTGCATACAATAATATCCATACTTGGAAAAACATATTTCAGAGCTACTAAGTAACTTAATTCAGTGATAGGTCTATCAATGCCTATTAGCCAGGATGGGCAGGAATTGTGTCCCTAGCCTCTGTTTGCCAGAGCTGGGAATGAGCGACAGGGGATGGGTCATTTGATGATTACCTGTTCTGTTCATTCCCTCTGGGGCACTTGGCACTGGCCAGTGTCAGAAGACAGGATACTGGGCTAGATGGACCTTTGGTCTGACTCAGTAGAGACATTCTTATGTTCTATTCTACTCTATTTTGCTGAATAGCCCTTGGTAGAATAAATTCATACTAGCACAGACCTATCATGTAATATTTTTTTCAGAATTCCAGACCAAGTACCTGGGCTTTGTCTCCTAACCTATGTGTATGGAAACACACATATGTGACTTTTGTTCTGTCATTTCATCTTACAAGGCCTGAATCCTAAAACCAGAAATGCATGGCAATAATAGAGTTTTGACATTAGCTGAGAGGTCTGAAGTTTAGGAATATCAAGCCTGAATAGAAGTTTAAATATTTCAGTTTGCTCAAATGATTTCAGGAAATCTATTTCCCAACCTGTTGCTTACAGCACATTTCTTTAATGTGCTAGTCCAAACTTCATAGGGCAACTCTGGGATTTTAAAGCATTCCCATCACTTAGGGAAACCAATTAGCTTGAAAGTTGTGGTTTTTTGTCAATGCGGCTAACATTTGTTGTTGCTCTGAATTAACAGGGGGAGGTGTGCCAATAACCATTTGAGGTTGTCCTGTAAATTCAAGTAGCGATTAAAAATCCCTGCTGCAAACGTATTTCATATTGGAACCCAAATACTCTCTCTTTTAAATTAATATTATTTTAAATACATATCCACTTTAATGGGAAGCTATTTAAAGGAGTCTTTTCTCCCCCTCTAAAATGTGCTTTTAGAATTTGAGTGCAAATATCTATTTTCATAATTTTAATCATAAAGTTTTTTCTCAGAATACTGTCTTTCAAACAGCATGAAGAGTGTAGGGACAGAATGGTTTTGGCAATACATGTCTGCTGCTAATTAAGGTTGAGGAAGGGAAAACTGTAGTATGTACTGCTATAATCGAAAGCCAATAATAACCATCCCCAAGAAGGAAAGGAAAAAAGCAACAAATAAGACAATTATTATCATAGCACTCAGTAGCAAATAGCTCAAAATTTGGATTCTGAGCTATCTTAAATGGGGGAATGGGTAAATGTGTTTGGATGGAGGCTTTTGGTTTGTTCCATTATAGAAGCAGGAGCTAGCTACAGAATTCGGATTTGGATCCATCAATTTCAACACATAGATTTCCTAGAATCTATGAAAACAATGTTTTCCCCCATCAAAGTTCAGAGGGATTTAGATTCAAGAATTCGGTTTCAGCATATTTCCATTTATAATGGAAAGGTCCTGTAACAGGCCCACTTCTCTTTCCAAAAATCTAGCCTCACTGCTCATTTTTTCAGAATGCTTTCATTCTGTAGTTCAGAAGGCAATTTTCCATCAAATTTATCCATGGACAAAAATCAGAACCAGTGATGTTTAGTAAGGTAAGAAGGCAAATTTAATTTATGTATTTGCTCACACCAAAAATAATACATATTTTGAGAGCTCTTAGCAGATAAAAGAATAGATGTTGGCAATTACTGCAGAGAGACCAAGGAATGAGTAAGCATGAAGATTCTCTCTAAAGATGGCCTTTCTAGTTCCAGGTGGAGAAACATTGGTAAAGTTGTAACAAAATTAGAAATGTAAAAAGAAGGAAAAATTTCTCTCTTAAGTGCTGGGCACTGCAGAACTGGAGAAACTGCATTGCATCATGGTTGTTGCTATTGCTCCTTCCCTAGGTGACACTGCAACATGTAAAGAGCAGGAGGACTCTGAACTTTCCAGCGAAAAAGTGGTTGTCAAGAAGCCGTGGAGATGGAGATATTATATGTGAACTCCCAGTAGAGGAAGCAGGAAAACCCATATATCCAAGTACGTTTATACTTCAGAAGTACTTTGGTGTACTGGATTCAGGTTAGCTGAGTTATACTCCATGACCAGTATATTCATAAAGGCATTTTTAGTAATCTCAAAAACACTTAAATTTAGTTCTTGAAAATATAATCTCAGCAAATGTGTGCAAGCCAGATTGTGATGGTGTCTTCATTATGACTAAAGGTTGAACACATGAATTGTGATCTCTTTGTATGAATAACTAACTTACGTTTTCCTTTCTTGGTTTTGCAAGTTGTGAGATACCACATTTATGTTTACACTGGCCATTTGGAGCAAGCTGAAACAGACTCTCCGATCTACCTATGTATCTATGGAAAGAGAGGCGACTCTGGTCTAAGACTTCTGCATAAATCTGATATGCCAGTGAAATTTCAGAGAGGAATGGTAAGTTTGAGCAAGGAAGTTTGCATATTCACAAAGACATGTTTAAAGTAGCCTTTATGCATGCTTCAAATTGGTTTTGAGGGGAACTAATCAAAATCTTGGATACAGATACATTTCACTTTATTTAGCTATTCTTTTATTAAAGATTTTTATAGATCTAATACAGTACATTTGGTGCTTGCCATTTCTGGGAGATAATAATATAAGTGAGGAAAAAAAACCAGGACTAGTAAACCAGAAATGAATAATGGAACAAGAGTAAAAATGGGAAGGAGGTGGGAGACAGAACATTAGGGAGAATAAAAGAATAGAAAAAGAAAGGGAGAAAAGCAAGATGATGAGAAAAGCCACAAGGGAAAATACAGACATTTTCAGTCAAAGCATAAAAGATCAAAATTGGACACAAATGAGTGCACAAAAATTGTTTCATGACTTCAAATCTCAGTAGGAACATTTGCTGTCTATTTCTTCTAACACATGGCAGTTTTATAAAGCATTTTGATACTGATGAATGCAATCCAGGTGTAAATGAAACTATCTAATTTGTCTTTCATGTACCTAAGAGCCTTACCAGAAGTAAAATACATAAGCTGCATTCTGCAGCGTGGTTTAGTGGACTGAGCAGGAGGCTGAATTTCAGAAATGGTTGAGTTCTAATCCTGGTCCGGTACTGAGGATATGTTTACACTGCAATAAAACACCACTGGCTGACCCATGTCAGCTGAATTGGGCTTGTGAGGCTCAGATTGCAAGGCTATAAAATTGTAGTTTAGCTGTTTGGGCCTTTTGTAGGCCTAGAGTCAGGACTCCAACCCAAGCCCAAAAGACTATACTGTAATTTTATAGCCTCGCATCCTGAGCAAGCACACATGGGCCAAATGCAGGTTGCTTGTTGCAGTGTCAACATTTGCTGACTTTCTGAATGCCCTTGATAAGTCATTTGGCCTCCACTATGTCTCAGTTTCTCCATCTGTGAAAAGGGGGGAAATTAATGCCTACTAACCTTACAGGTTGTATTGACATATTTGAGGAATATGTATGAAATACAAAGTGTATATAAATGCTAAATTATTCAGCACAGTAGAACATCCCAGATACATTTAGAAACTGCAAGTGGATTTGTACCAATTTAACAGCATAGAGTATAAATCCGCCACATTAGTAATTCATTAGATATAAAGTACTACACAAAGGAGTTGAAATTCAGGACATAAAGTTGCCTGAGTGACCTCTTCTGGGCAGTCTGATGAGAGTGCCCTGTATTATATAATTTATACAAAAAGGCTAAGAGTGAGGAGATTCTATTCTTCACCTTGTTTGTTACAGAAGCTGGAAGGTGTGTAGTGAATGAGGCCTTTGCCACAGAGTTCCTATTGTGGTGCTGGGCAAGTCACTTAAATCAAACGTTCACAAGTGGCCACTGTGTTCCTCATTTTCTGGGTATTCAATTTGAGATGCTTGAGATGCTTTAGCTCTGATTTACTAACTTGCTAAGCACTCATTGCCAGAACTGAGGTTAATGGGAGCTCTGCTCTGGACATATAGAGTGCTATAAAATGCTGAGTACTCTGAAAGACCTGGCCCTATGCTTCTCAAATTGAGCCCCCCAAATTAGATGATATTTTTGACAGTTTTGGCTTTAATCTCTGTTCTTCAACTTCATCATGAAATGGGGATAATAATATCACTTCACCTCACCAGGGTTCTGTGAACACCAGTTCATTGACTGCATCACAGAAAAACCCATGAGGAAATGAACAATTCTGTATTCAGTGCAAGGTTTGGTCATTGTGCAGTAAATAAAGTTGGGGGAGAGGGAAGAGGGGCACAATGAACAAGGAGAATCAAAATAAATATTGGATAATTACCTATTCAGTGAGCACTGTCCTGTTCACTGAATGAAGCCAGGGGTCCTGTGGAAAATATAGTATGTGATCATATAATTAAAGAATGTCTCATAATGCATATGCATAACGGGGGTGAGCTAAGATTACATGGACACCCCTAATTCTGGCATTTCTTATCTTTTGAGTGCTTGACTTTACAACCTGAACATGCTTTTAGCGTTGGTTTTTTTGCATCTCCCTATCTCTCTCTGTAATAAATTTACACTTTTCACCTCTTCCCTTTTGAGTTTTTCTGTTAAACATAATTCAGACTGTTAAACTGAGAGAGAGAGAGAGAGAGTTTGCACAAGAGAACTGTGTGTTCTTCATGAGGTCAAAACCTGGCCAATCGGAATCTTTCACCTGATCATCTGCATGCCTCCATTAAAGCAATCTTCATCAAACTTTTGCACAAGTCTACATGGATAAGCAGAACAAAGTGACATGCCAGATTTCGGCATTTTCAGCATAATGGCATTTAAATGGTGGAGGGAACCCCACATGAAGCAAATGTGTCCTTGACTAAGAAAATAGTGTTATGGTATTGTAAAGTAATCACCCCAAACACTGCTCAAGCATTATTGTAAGGTGTACTGGATCAGTACTGAAGGATTTTGTACTACTTTTGGGGAAGGATTGTCAAGTTAATTTATATGAAGTTTTTGCCATTATTATTGCATTCAGATTTTTAGCTTTGAGTAGACTTTGTCCACTTATTACCTGATCGAAAATCCATTGAGTCAATGGAAAGACACTGGTTAACTTCAATGGGCTTTGAATCTGCTCCTTTGGGAACAATCTGGCTCCCATTATATCCAATGGGAATCTTTTCCTTGGCTGTAATGAGAGTTGGACCAATGTCCTTAAACTAATGAGCAGCTTTTAGCCTTTCTTACTGCTGTTATGAAGTGTTGTCTGAATTGTTGTCTTCTAGGTGGATATGTTTGAAATGGAAGCTGTAGCTCTTGGAAAACTGCAGAAGGTGCTATTGCACTGTGAGGCCAGTAACAAGGCGCAGTACTGGTACTGTGAGAAAGTAATCATCCGAAAAGCTGGGAAGGACTCTGAATATATTTTCAACTGTGAGAGGTTGTATTTATACTTCAGCCATTTGTTTTTAAACTAGCTTTGTTTTCCCAAATATCGTATAATTCTTTAAGTCTACATACCCTTGGATGATACCCCTGTGAAACATTTAGCCAATACGTGTGCTCAGTTTGTTTTTTCCTAAGACCAGGCAGATAAACTCATATTACTTATTGCTCCAGGATTGATTGCTTAATTTAGTGATAGTCAGGTAGTGTGTGCCAAAGGCTAACTCCGTACTTCATAATGTTATATGATTGGATTATGCACATGTACCTGTGTCACATATGGAGCAATGCTCTAGGATGGTGGGTGAGAATTTCCTGTGCAAGAAGCAAAGATAAATCAAACAGGTTTTTAAATTAAAGCCAATTTTCCATGGGAAATCCATGAAGAGCGCAATCCAGAACTAGCATTTGTTCTTGCTAAAGAGATGACTGAGATGCCAAAAAGGGGAAAGTTTTCCGGTGATTACCTAATTTAAACTGTTAAATCAGTGTAAGCCCCTACCCACCCTCAGCAATCTGGGGTTGCACCAGCATAGTTAAAGTCACTTGAGAAATACCACATCATCCAGCCTTTTTACATTTAACAAAAAGAAGAGCTGTGGAAACCAAACCCTGCTCAGGCCCATACGATAGTACTTACACTGCAAACTCTCATACACGTGAATAACTTTATTTGAGTAGACCCACTGATATTAGTTGATTGATAGGAGGCAATATGCCCCAGTGGACAAGTCTCTGGATTCAGGTTCAGGACACATAGTGTATTTCCAGATCTAGTGTTGATTTGGTGTTAACTTGGGCAACTTGCTGGAACTCTCTTTCCCTCAGATTCGCTATCTTTAAAATAGGAATAAAAAATGTTCACTCTGCTTTGTAAAATGTTTTGAGATTAAGGCAACCCTATAAATTATTATAATTACTTTTATGAATACAGAAGAGAGTAGAGATTTCTGATGTGAATAAAGTTTGGGAGCATACTACTTGGTGGTTCATCACTATCTTATATCTGTTTGTGAAAAGATACAAACAACTCTCTGACATTAATCAGACAGAAGGTTCTTTAGAGAAATGAGGCCAGCTGCCTACCTCAAGCAAGAAAGATCAGCTCAATATCAAATCCCTCTTCCAGTGGGTCACATGAATCAGACATCATGCATGACAGGGCACTTCAGTGTATTCATTCTGTGATAATTAGCACCTAGGAGGCTGGTCAGCAGAAAATATTCAGCAGCAGAGGTTGTAAAGGTGAAAAGGAAAGAGAAGTTACATCATTCCTGCCTTTTGCGACTGCTATAAAAAGAACACTGCTACTGACGAGAGTTTAAAATAGGGCAGCCAAGGGATGGCTTCTTTACTGCCCAAAGAAGCTGCAATGCAATGCTCTTCTCAAGGAAGGAAACTGCTTTGTTCCTCAGACATGCTTCTGATATGCTTTATCTTCACAGCTTCATGACTTTATTTTCATTTTATACTGGAAGACTTGATTTTCCCCCACCCCCGATTTGTAGTGTAAAATAGCATATTCCTTAATTCTCTCAGTTAATCTGGGAAATGTCGACATTTTTTCTGACTTAATAGAATCCTCACTTTTGATTTTGTACAGGCAAAATCTAGCCATTGTCATGGATTTCAATTAAAATACTATTTCTGTTTGGGGATTTTTAAATTATACATCAATATGTTTTCAGCATTTAGGATTATACAACATATCTGTATAGCCTGGTTTTAACAGAAGAGCAGCATAAATAAGCCAACTGCCTAGTGTGTGCTGTAGCACTGAAAACTAAAAGGTCAGTTAGTTAATGTATCAAGGTTCGTAGGATCTGGTGCTATGAATTGCTAAGTGCTTCTTTCAAGGTGTTCGGCACCTCCTCGGATTGGGCCTGTTAGTGAGCTTGTGGGAAGGTACCAAAGTACTTGCCCTCTGGGCCTGATCTGTGGAATGATGCGTGTGCTTGATGTTAAGCACATGCCAAATGCTTTGCTGATCAGGCCAGGAAGTTCAGAACCGTACAGGATCAGGCCTCAGCAGCCTCACTGGATATCGGTCCATAACTGTGGATTAATGAAGGGGCTCTCATGGTGAGATGGCAACAGCCTTACTATGTGGAAGAAAAAAGTTACTCTAAGGATAACCCAGAAGAGAGGGGAAATAAGAATGTGAAAACCAGAAAAGCAGTGTGCAAATGGATCAGTGTTAAATGCTCTCTGGTTTTAGTCAGCAAGACATAAAATACACCTTTGGAAAATGGTTATAGTCTCCTCTTTTAAACCAAAGCTCCTGTTTTCTGAAAATAAACAGCTGAATATTTATCAGGGGAGGTTAATTGACTTTTTTCCTCAGATGCTACTGTTAATCATCTCTGGTTATTCTCAGCACCTATTGCTGTTGTTGCAGACAGTGTCATGCTAGTCCTTGGTGTGAAATTGACATGTGGTGCTTGGAAACTGATAGCATGAGAGGCCCAGATGCAGCTCTGATTTTCTGGCAAGTAGAGAAGATTTGAGAAATTGAACATTTTCTCTTATGCCTTCAGCTGAATCATTTTTGTTTCCTATGAGGCAAAGATTGCTTTGCACACACCAAGCAGGCATAGACAACCTGATAGGTAGAAGAACTATGACAGATCTGCTGTCAGAATGTGGGAGGAGGGGGACCCCCTGGAGGGAGTGCAGACATCCTGCATACTCACAGCGGAGCATCAGAGGGGCTTCCTCTACCCTGACACATAATGGAGATTTGACATGAATTGGGATTGGCATGCACCTGCAACTTTGTGGATATCACTACTAAATCTCACCTCCCCACATTTGGGGGTACAGCTGTAATACCGACAGCCTGTTGGTAGCCGGGATCAAACCTGGGATCTCTGGGGCTCAATGCATGAGCGTCTTTAGCATGGGCTAGACAACACCGGTCTCTCAGCCAAAACTCTAGCAGGTTAATTAGTCTCTAGCTGATCTAGCTGCCACTAGAGGGAGACAGAGTGCCACACCAAGCAGGCATGGGTTACACAGTGGCGACTGCAGTGCTGTGGCTGGAACAGTGGAGGAACACAGGGGAGTGGAGGAAGATTCCATCCCACTTGACCTCTTTGGAACCATCCTGCACAACCCCAGATTAATTGGGCTTGGCAGCCATCCAGATTTGACCCCCATTAGGCTAAATTCATCCCTGGTATAATTCCATGCAAGTTAGGGTCACATTAGAGGTTAACTGAACTCACTAAACTGAAACTACATAAACAAACCAGAAGCCTTCTGTACAGTGGATCTAGGGATTGGCAACCTTTCAGAGGTGGTGTGCCGAGTCTTCCTTTATTCAAGGAAATTTAAGGGTTCGCGTGCCAGTCTGGAAGGGGAGGGGCTTCGGGCGGAAGCGAAGGGGCTGAGTAGGGTCAGTCCACCCCCCTCTTTGGGATTTCCCTCGCAGGCTCCTGCCAGCTGGGGTCTCAGCCCACTGCCAGCCTGGGTGAAAGCGCTGATTGGGGCAAGCGGTGGGACCCCAGCTGGCAAGGGGCCAGCAGGGGAAACCCCAGAGCAGTGGCAGGCTAAGCACTCATCCCGCCGCCGCTTTGGGGTTTCCTCCGCAGGCTCCTGCCAGCCGGGGTCCTGCTGCAGGGTGACACCGACGCACTTTCAGTCCCAGGCCTTCCCCAATCCAGCCCTCCCAAGTTCTTAATTACCAGACACTTGGACGAATCCCCTCTGGTTCATCACCCACTCCAGGCATGACCACAGTCCCCCAGACACCACTTTACTTTGGCACACACACTCCACGTGGTTTTCACATGAGAGACCTGTTTGCGGGTAAAGATAAATAAAAGGCGTAAGTAATAGAAAAGCCATAGATTCAAAGATGAAATAGTAAGGGAGAACAAACATATACAAGTGACACAGAAAAGAATCATAAAGATACAACCTTTTTCTAATACAAGTTATCTATTGCCTTTGAACAGTTTCCCAGCATACCCCTAGGCATAATAGAATCCAGTGTTTCATGGATAGCACTTGCCAAGTGATTATCAGAAAACCTTGGAAAACACCTTTTCAAGCAGGCTTGTGTCTACTTTTTTTTTCTCAGTCCATGTTGACTCATTTACTCAGAGTGAAGAAATCCCCTCTTACCTGAGAGCCAGGATGTCTCAACGACTTTCCATTAACTCCATTGTCTTTTCCTGGCTAGATGGTGGGTTTTTGCTTGGAGCTGGTGTCATATAAATCCCTGTCTTGGTAGGTCCCTTCCGGGCTGTGATGGGTAGTTGAAATTATAATACGGGTTATGAGCACAGTTTTCTATATGCATAAATACATAGATTCATGACCACAGCCTGTATACATATCTCAGAATGACCAGCAAGTTTAGAACGTTCCAGGCTTTCATGAAAGGCCTTACTCAAGATGCTTATAGTACAATAATACGGTCTGCAATCGGTTGGTTCACCTACTCATTTCGGGGGTTTAAACCTTCTGTTCTCCCATTAAGCTGTCTGGACCCTGATTGTTACAGCCATTAATGCAAATAAAAAACAGACCCAATGCTGTGCACCAGGGTAAAATTGTATTTTATGAGAGTAGACTAATGGCCCTCTGTCATCCCCTGATTAGGGATAAGTAAACGGAGCTAATTCCAGCTTGTTTTATCTAACTTCTAATATGCACCAGCTATCTCTGTAGATACTCCCATCCTGGGGTGTCATGTCATGGGACTTTCTATAAGCTGGCTTCTTCTTCAAACCAAAAAAATACTTTACGTACTCCTGGCCCAGGGACTGAGACTTTACCTTTAAGTAAAAATAACTCTCTCTTTAAGGGGTAACAAGGCTAGAGTTACTGGGTCGGCAGTCCTTATCCAAACTCTCTTTAAAATAAGACATCTTTGATTTTGATTCAGCAGTTATGGTTGAGGCTGGATCTTATTTTTTCCACACCAGTTCTCTGCTATCTTGAATGTTGTTTTTAGGCCCCAATCCTGCAAAGGCACAGTTTATGTCAGCAAGGGCTTTTAAATTTGCACAGTCCCTTTGTAAGGTCGAGGCCTGAATGTATGTATCAAACTATACTGCACCTGCTCAAGAGACAATTTCCCTGCTACTACACATGTTTAACACTCAAAATAATCCTCTGATCATTTAGTTACATGCAATGAAGAACAAATTGATTCCAGTCTTCTTTCTTATTTGCTTGCTTATGCTCAGGTGGCTTCCATTTATGTCCCAGGGAATAATTTACTCAGAAATCGAGCTCTACCCTGAAGGTAAGGGTTATTGTTATGCTATGGAGATGAAATCAATAATTTGTATGGTTTGCTCAGAATCTTCGTGCTGAATTTATACTTAAAATTTAACCTTAACCCTTTTGCAGTTTCCCCAGTTCTATTTCTC
>ML677334.1:64311954-64468036 GCA_007922305.1 Dermatemys mawii
ATTATATTATATTATATTATATTATATTATATTATATTATATTATTAGGAGGTGAGAGAGGGAGGATTTGCTGATGTAGGAGCCCCCAATGGTTAATATCACACTCTCTTTCCTTCCACCTTTTCTTAATGTAACCAGCCAGGTCTATTATTAACTGCACTTCATGTTTTATTTTTGGCAGAACTGCAAATAAATCGTCAGCGGAAAATGCAAGATGAAGCAAATGGTAAATTCTGCTGCTGCTTTCTGTATTCTAATCAAGAGTGCCTCTGTTTCAGAACTACCTGTCTTGCACATTTTTTACCTATTTATTTGCTTTTAAAATTTTAATTACAATACACAATTTGACTATTGCAGTAAGGCCTGAATTCTTCATTTTGATTTAAATGATAAATCACTTCAACAGTGCTATTTGCAAATTCTTTTCCTTATTCTGTTATTTTTCATGCATTTATAATTTTCCTAGTAATTAATGATGATCCATCTTAACTTTACTTTCTGTAGTTAATCTTTCCATCGTGGCTTTGTGGCTTTTGTTACCCTAGGCCATATATAATTAGCTCTTTCCATTAATTCTCCATTTTCCAATTCTGCCTGCAATTTCTTGTTTGTCCAGATTGACTTTTCTGTACTGATACAATTACGTTACATATATCTGAATAACACACAACTTTTCCCCCGGCTGCAAGGAATACTTCATGCTGTTCCTTGAGCAACAATTTAGAAGATGTCGGGAGAAAGTTTTAAAATGTGTTCATAATTCACTGTAGCAATCAAGATATCCACTGAGACCTAAGACTCTTTTCAAGTGGTGTCCCTGAGGCAAATCATTAATTATAAAATTTGTATCTATTATACAAATTATATTCAAAATCACATTTGATTTGTATGCATTTTATTTTGAATAACAACTACTTTTGCCTTAATCCTTTTATTGCCTTTCTTAGAACGTTTTCTATGCAGTTACCAGGCTCTGTACTGGGGTTTGCTCATTAATACTGACAGAGATCCACCAAACCAGTTTCTAGTCTTTAGTCAGTTTTAGAAGGAACTCTCTCTAGTCCACAGAACTAGATACTACATTGTATCAATTCAACAGTTGTGTCTAACTGTGCATATAGTAATGGCCACTTAAGTCTAGAAAAATGATGGGGAGTGGGGTTCTAAGTTCATGATTCATGCAGTTCATGTATTTTCAGTGGCCATCACAGGCTTGGGCTTCCAAAAAGCACTGAGTTTAGCATTTTGACCCTGATCCAGAACCAGAATGGAGCACCGTCTTGCTGGCTGGGAGATCTGGTTGATAAAAATCTGAATACTGTACCTTTTTTTCCTGTTGAAATTGAATGTTTTGTGCATACTTGTTGGCTTTGATGAACATACTCTCAGTTCTAGGCTATATGAGAAATGAACCAATCCTAGAATGCCACTAGTCAAGTGATTAGGAGACTTACCTGGGGCTTGGAAGGCCCAGGTTTAAGTTCCTGATTCAGAGCAGGGAGTTGAACCTGGACTCCAACATCCCAAGTTAGACTGGGCTATAGAGTCAGTCTCTCTCTCTCTGTTCTACTGGATGCTCAATTATTTATGCACAATGGAACACTTCCAACAGTAAATATTGGGAGAGAAACGGGCTGATTTTATAGCCCATCCCAGTGGTTAGGGCACTTGCTTCCAGGTGGGGATTAGAAATTCTTGAGATCCTTATCCCATGTATCACTCTCCTTGTCTGTCTTTATTACTGTCTTCTCCACTGCCACACACTTCTTTCACTTCTGCATCTCTTCTTATACCAAACAACAAATCACATTTCAAAACTTTTAGGAGTTCAGTATAAACAAGATGGGTGCAAACCAACAGCCCCAGCATGCCTCGGGGAAAATCCACACCTGGCTGAGATTAGGATTCGGACTTCAGTGATGGCCCTGTGTTACATAACAGTCCAAATTTAAACCTGAATCCAAATCTCCCCATCTTTCGAAAGTTTCAGTTCAGGAGGCACAGCTGAACTTCACAGCTTGGGCCCATTTCTACTCGTAAAGGGTTCCTTTAGGGATGTCCCCACTGCATTTCCCAAAGCTAGGCAGAATGTCCAGACTTGAGAGCACTCATAATGATACTCCGAGACTGCAGTGACTGCCTTAAGGACACAAACTGGGGATCATAACTGCCTCTCATCCAATCCCCCCTCCCCAAACCCCAGCACAACAATCCACACCGCGTAAGTAGATTTTAGGAGAAAGCACTGTACTGACATCATACCAACATGAAGAGCAGTCTTTAGAATGTAGGAAGGAAGACTTTGGAGACATTATAATTGAAGTAACAGAAATCCAGGCCAAAAAATATTTTGTTAGCACATTTAAAATTTAGCACTGCAGTGTCTTTCCATGGAATTTTGGAACTCAGAATTTGAACTGGGGTACAACATGCTGCATTTTATATCTTGTCAATAATGTTCTTTATTTGTCATGTTATAGATAAAGTGATAAGACTCCATGCTTTGCCAGCTAAATGACCCTAAAGTAAACTGGGCTTTCTGAAAAGAAAAATTGCATTGTTGGGAAATAGAAAAGGTGTATTTTCATTTTTAAAAATAGTCTTATACACCCAGTGTTGGAGTAGGAAGTCCTTTAGAATCTCCCTTTGCACTGCTTTAATTCTTCTACTTTCAGTAGTAGTAATTCTTCTTCCAATGGAGGTAAATGTATCTTCTGCTGCCTGTAAATGTGGTTCCTTTGCTAGGAAAGTAGGTCTCTAGAAATTGGCATGAAGGGGAAATTTTTCACTCATGAAGGGGAGTTAGTTAGCTGCTCAACTTCCATTGCCTTTCAATGGGAAATGGGTCTTTAGCTTCCCCTCATGTGTTTGAAAATCTCCAGTGAGGTCCTTATTCCCACCCAGAAACTTGCTATATCATTTTTGGTGGGAACCCAGCCCTTACTGGCATGGAAAACAGGAGATAATACTCCTTATCCCGGCTCTTCCCCTGGGAAGCAGTAGAACCATGGCCCAAGATAAAGCATTTCTGTCTGATTCCTGAGTTTTTACTCATGCGGCAATTAACAAACCCAAGGCTTTTTATTAATAAAACTGCAGTGTTTACTGTGGCATTTATCTACAACAGGTCTGTGGGCTAGGATTTTATTTTGTTTTCTCCAAAATGATTTAAAGTCACTAGATGGAACCTGTTGCACACACAGGCCAAAAACCACAATGAAATAAATGACAGAGAGCTCATGATTCCTGCTTCTCAGATGTAGGAGCACAATTTCTCTTTGTGAACTGATCTTCTTAATGAGATTTGTATTAAGCCAATTGCAGATATTTGGGTAATAATGTTTATGCAGTGTATTGCAGAAGAAATGGCATTAAAGTATACAGAGATCAGGGATGCCTCATATCAGTGGCTCACAAACTTTTGTGGATCTTTCCTTTAAGACAGAGATCCGCTCAAGGTTGATCCTAATCCCACACTTTCCCTCTGGCAACTGGAGTGCTTGGTTACATGAAACACTAATATTTGGGCAGGGATAAGGAGACAAGATGAAGAAAGGAACACCCTCCTACCCCGCCGCATCAATCACAGATGCTTCATGTGGAAAATTGCCAGAAATCTCAAGAGAGCAGCCGGTTCTCATGAGATTTCCAGCCTAACTTTGAAGACTTGAGGAGAGGCCAAGATAAGCATCTGAGCTCTTGGGTTCTTATCCAAGCTGAACCTGAATTTCCAACATTATTTTTCAATTCAGTCAGCATGTCTCTGAACACCATTGCTTGTCAGGTGCACAATAGTTACAGTCCCCTGGACTTGGTCATGCATGATTTGAAGTAGGCAGCTCCCCAGCCACATTGCAGTTGCTGTGATAAAAGTGTTTCCATTTTATTTTTACACTGCAGAAGGAGATTGGAAGATTACTGTCGTCACTGGGGGTTTCCAAACAGCTGACACAACAGCAACAGTGTCCCTTTACGCTTATGGAGAAAACAAGTCTTCTGGTCCTATTATTCTGGGATCTGGGAAGCATCAGCTGTTTAATCCCAACAGCGCAGATACATTCAAGGTACAGTACTGTTTTATATCAACAATGAAGAATTTACTTACAATTTAAAACAGGTTTACTCAAAAGCAGATAATATTAATAACGAGGACTCAAGCAGCATGTGTATAAACTGGTTTTGTTTTGCTGAATTGTTCATGGAGGCTGCATGAAAATTCCCTGGCAGAATGGGGGTGTTGTATATTTATGGGGATAGTCAAGCCGGCATAGGCAGGGAAAAGCGCATCAAGCAGAAGATTCTTGGAACTTGCTTCCAGTGACTCTAGGAACTAGCATCCTGTGGCGAAAATTCTAATTTGAAATGGGCAGAGTTCATGTGCAAGGCAGAAAATCATTTCCTTTCCTTGGATGTCACATTAGTAAGGTAAGGCTAGATTAGGGCTTTAAGAGGAGTAAGAGTCGCTTTCCTCACCTGCCACCTGGTACTCCCACATGAGCTACCTGGATCTTGGGCCGAGGGACACAGAGGTAAGCACCTGTTCGTCGTCTTAGTCTCTCCTTGGAGTTGGTGGTCAGGAAGGAGTAGGAATGGGCAGAGCTTAGGGCCAAGCTCACAGGTGAGCCAGTGGTGTGTGTGCTAATTTGCTGCTAGTAAAAGCCAGAAGGCATGGACTAGACCCCAGGAGCAATGAGGAGCGAAGGGAAGGACTTGTGACTCCAGGGTGTGTCTCAGGGCATCTCTTTGCGATGGTGCAGATACATAGGAGCCCATGTCAGGGTTGTGCTTAAAATCACCTAGTCCACAGTATGTTACTTAGGTCAACATAGGATAAGGCCTAGGAAGCAGATGATGGACGATCACTACCAGACACATGGCAATAGGAGGCGGTTTCTTTGTGGATTATATCTTGTGCTTTCCAGTTTGAAGTGCAAAATTAACTAATGAAGATTCTCCCAGTGGAGGGTTACACACAGGGCCTGATCCTCCGCTCACTTATACTGATGTAAATCAGTAATAACACCACTGAAGTCAGTGTCGTTACAGTGATGTAAAACAAGTGTAAGCGAGGTCAGAATCAGGCCTTGAGTGAACATTATGGATGATATTCATGTCTGTCTGAAGGCAGAATTTAACCCTTCCTGTGCCCGTCACTCAGGACAAGTGAACAGGTTCAGTTAAATTAAAATATCGTCTTGAATATTTACCCAGCCTTTAAATTAAACCTTTCTGAAGTTTTGTAAGTTTGGTTAATGCCATTTGCTAACAGGAATGCAGTGCTGCTCCCTCTAGGTGGATCTCCTGTTCAGGGCTCATCCTGTTCCTCCATGCAGTGCAGCAAGACCTGGTACCTGAACCACTAGTCCTGCTGGTCTTTCTCAGCAGGACCAGATTCCCAGTTAAACAACGGCTATAAAAATGACATCCATTTTAGGACCCAAATGGTGTAGAGAGAGGTTTGTGTAAGTGAGATTCAGGCCTTTTAAACTCTAGTGACCCTTGGGGAAGCTTCTGCCCAACGTACCACCCGGAATTCCCCCAAAACAGCAAAACCTGCAGGCTGGCCCAATCCATCCCACCTTCTAATGAGAACCGCTCTTCTCAAGTTCAGCAGCTACAGACAGATGATGGTAATGATAATCAGAGAGCAGATAAATGTAAGCAGCATCCCATTCCCTAAACTGATTTCTTTCAAAATCTTAAATGACTGATTTAATGAGCTCATTGTTTTGTTTTTAATAATCTACAAGTCAGAAAACCATGCTCTCTAAAAATGTGTTAGTAGTTTTCAGTATTGCAAGGCATCTACCTATCGTGCTCTATTCTAAGAACATCCTATAATAATTTAGTATCAGTTGTTAATAGCACAAAAAGCTGTGGAATTGTTGGCAAGTAGGATATTACCTACTGCTATTTCTTACACATCAGTTGTTTCATTCATTAAATATCTTTGGGAGAATTCTGGCCCCACTGTAGCAATGACAAAACTCCTGTTGATTTCTGTGGGACCAGGATTTCATTCCTCATTTAGGGATCTGCTATATGTGGTCTCTGAAGACCATTTAACTTGCATCTGAACTTATATAGCATTGATATCTGTTTTGGGGTTATGGTGGGACTTTCGTTTTCGTTTTTATAAACCGTGTTACTGATTTTTACAGAAAACCGTAAGAATGAATCATTAAACTTAATGGAAAAAACACAATGGACACATATCCTGCAAAACGACAATAAAATACCATCCATTTTCTAACATCCCTTAGTCACAGTTGCTGCCACAAGTCCCACAAAAAGAGAAAGAGATAAAATAAAAAAGCTCAGCCAGACTCCAAAGTAGGAAAAAACAATCTTCACAAAAATTGAGATTATAAGCTCACAGATAGTAACGCTAACTTCCTATACACTAGTGTAGTTTGTGGAGCATCTGGACATTCTCTCTAAAGCCAACACAACAAGTATTCAAGAACTTCAAAAAAAAAAAAAAAAAAAAGCAAACATGGAAAAAAGGGGGGATTGAAGTCCAAAGGTAACTAAAATCAAAATCTTTTCTGAAAAATCTATAACCAAGACTTTATTGATTTATATGGGACCTAATTGTGATGTCACTTACACAGGTTTTACACAGTGGGCCAGTTCCACTTATTCTGATTTACACCAGTGTAAGTGAGTGGAGCAGTTCATGAATATTTTTGAGTTTTCGTCCTGATTCAAGCTGGGAGGAAATTTTGAACTCTAGAAAATATTCATAGGATGGGGAAAATGTATCCTGCCCAGCTCTATAAATGAGATCAAAATCATTTTGTGGGTGTGCATTGCACTTTACAGGTATAAAGTATGGCAAGGATCTTTCCCTAAGGTATTAAGAATTTAATTGTAGCAGAAGAAATTTAGTGGAGATCAATTCTTGTTTTGTGATGGGGAACATCCATGTTTCTGGCTGGAGTCTAAGGTTCTGGGCTCACAAAGCTGTTTGCTGGCTGCATCACATTGGAGGTAGCTGTCTAGTGCTTTTCTTTCCAAGCACAGGCAGATGGGAAGATTTACGGTTGCAATATCTGCCCTACCTGGTATGCTCATTCTACAAGAATAGGTTTACCCTGAGTGGTTCTGATAATTTCCCCATGGGCTGAAAGAGGTTATACTACTACTTGGGGATGGTTTTCTGCCTTTGGCATTATTCATGCATGATTTTCAGTGAATGATTATTCTGTGGAGAATCACATTTTCCTCTAATAAAGAATGTTGCTCTGCTGAGGGGTTACAGCTTGTTTCAGAATTTTAATCTGGTTTCTCCTGTTCACTTCCGCTGCTTCCACAGTATCCAAACTGTTTTCCAAAATACTGATCTTGGCAGTGTCTGGAGCAACTAAACTTGTATCATAAATTATATTTAAGAGCTAGCCCTCTGATACATGATGATGCTTCCTCACATTCTGCTTGAAAAAAATCCTCTCTGTATGATTTCTTCCAGTGTTTGATTATGGCACACTATCCCTTCCCCCTTCCAAAGAGAAATGGCCAGAGGAACATTAGCTATTACCTTTGTTACATGTTAGCTATAATTTCCCAGACTTTATTACTTCAGTTTGGAACGAGCACACAGACTTGGAGCCAGGTTCTTCCACCCTTAGCAATGTTGACTTCAGTGGAGCAGCACTGTTTTACACTACCTAAGATTCTTGCCCAGTAGGTCTGCTCTCAGAGTAAGGTACCACTAAATGATATTAACCATGACAGAATCTGGCTCCTGCTTACTAAGGGTTTCCCCAGGCTTCTTCTGTCAGCATATTAGATGGCAAGTTCTTTGGGGAAGCATTAGCTATTATGGTGCAGGGCATATTATTAAAATAATAATTAAGAAAAAGGTCAATATGAATAAGAGCTCATGAACGTTGGTGACTTAAAATCTGTGGCTTTGTATTTCACAATTAGGGACCCTGTTTATAACAAGCCCAGCTGAATACCCTTATTCCAAAACCTCAAAACTGGGGGGAAGAACTGAGAAATGTGGATCAACTCCTGGTCTGAATTATGTGTCATTCCCCTCCCCCCCAGCTGACAGCACTGCCTCTCTCTCTCCATTTGCAGTAGTTAGAGTCCTTTGGTTTTCTCTGAAGAGCCTGTTTGAAACACTGTCACAGTCTGTTGTGGCAAAGTGCCTGATTTTAGAACTATGCACAGATCTGTTGTGGGGCCTTTCCAAATACTTGCAAAGACACTTGATCATAAAACATAATGAATATATTGTTAGTGTGGAGGTATTGTAGCAAAGTATTAAAAGCTGTCTTTTCCCTTCCTATTATTAGTGATTTATTGGTAAACAATATTATTCTTTCCATAAAGTGCACATTATATTTTATTGCATTGCACACTGAATTTATAGTGCTATGTTTATATGTTAATTTTTCATTTTGGTTGCATTCTGTTTAAGTAAGTGTATATTTCTATGGGGATGATTCAAAAGAGAAAAGACTCAATCAGCTTTTAGTACATCGGGTCTAAGGATACATCTGCATTGGGGAAAAAAGATTAAAAATAGCAGTGAAAATATTCAGTTTGACTTTTAACTCAGGTTAGCAGCTTGAGTTAGCCCCCTGGTTCTCTAACCAGCTAGCTGAGTATTCTTCCAGAATGGGGCAACCTCAAAAATGACATCAATCCAATATACCAGCTCTATGCCACACATTTCCAAGCACTCAGGGACAGCAGACAGGACATGACTTGAGCAGAGCTCTGCTCCGGCTATCTCTGGTTGCCAAAATGACAGTTTTGGTCCTGGGACAGTTGAATACAACTTACGGCTTCCCAGAGGCTCTAACAAGTCTAGCCAGCTGAAATATATCCCCAGCCAAGATCAGGGGATGTAAAGCTGGCATAAAGTTACCTCCTCTAGTCTGTGGCTTCATAAATTCCAAGGCTGGGAGTGGTGATTGTGATCATCTAGTCCAGGGATCTCAAACTCAGATCACCACAGGGGCCACATGAGGACTAGTACATTGGCGCATCACTGACAGCTTTTTTCATATAAAGGTACAAAAGCCCTCCCCCTCTGCCCTGCCCTGCCTAGACTCTACCCCTTCCGTGAGGTCCTGCTCCTCCCCACCCCTCCGTGCCTCTTCCCACCCCTTCCCCAAAGTCCCCCCCAACTCAACCTCTTCCTTGCCCTTATTCCAACCCCTCCTCCAAATCCCCACCCCTGCTCTGCCTCTTCTCCACCTCTTCCCTGAGCATGAGGCTCTTCCCCCTCCCTCCTGGAAAGCGCTAAGTGGCCTGGAGGTAGGCAGAGGATCAGGGATGTGGCATGCTGGGGGGAGGAGGGCTGGTGGGTGGGTGGAGCTTGACAGCCACAGGAAATAACTCCAGGTGGGGTACGGGGAGCTTGGCGAGATGCAGCAAATAACTCCATGGGCGCGTGTTTGAGACCCCTGATCTAATCTGACCACCTGTACAACACAGGCCATACAACTTCTCTGGAAACAATGCCTAGAGCAGATCTTTTAGAAAAACATCCAGTCTTGATTTCAAAATGGCCATTGATGGAGAATTCACCACAACCCTTGGTAAATTGTTCTGATGATTAAAAACCCACTTTGTTAAAAATTATGCCTTATTTATCTGAATGAGTCTAACTCAATTTCCAGCCATTGGATTGCATTATACCATTCTCTATGAGACTGAAGAACCCATTTTCAAATATTTGTTCCCCAAGTAGATTCTTATTGACTATAATCAAGTCACTCCCTAACTTTCTCTTTGTTAAGCTAAATAGACTGAGCTTCTTGAGTGTCTCATTATTATGCAAGTTTTCTAATCCTCTAAGCATCCTTCTGGTTCTTCTCTGAACCCTCTCCAATTTATCAACATCCTTCATGAATTTTGGGCACCAGAACTGGACATGGTATGCCAGCTGCAGTGACACCACTGCCAATACAGAGGTAACATAACCTCTTTCCTCCTACTCAAGATTCTCCTGTGTCAAATTAGCCCTTTTGGCCACAGTGTCACACTCGGAGCTCATGTTTAGCTGATTATCTACCACAATCCCCAACTCTGTTTCAGAGTCACTGCTTCCTAGGATAGAATCCCCCATCCTGTAAATATAGCCTACATTCTTTGTTCTTAATCTATACATTTACATTTAGCCATATTAAACACATCTTGTTTGCCTGTGCCCAGCTTACCAAGTGATCTGGATTGCTTTGTATCAGTGACCACTTCATTTTTTACCACTCCCCCAATTTTTGTGTCATCTCAGACTTTATCAGTGATGATTTTATGTTTTTTTCCATGTTATTGATAAAAATGTTAACAAGCAAGGGGCCAAAAGTTGATCCTTGCAGGACCCCAGTAGAAGTATACCTGCTCAATGATGGTTCCCCATTTACAATGATATTTTGCAACAGTTAGCCAGCTTTTAATCCTTTGGTGTGTGCCATGTTAATTTTAAATTGTTTGAGTTTTGAAATCAAAAGTACCAAGTTAAATGTCTTATAGAAGTCTAATTATAATACATCAACACTATTACCTTTCTAGCCAAACTTTTAATCTCATTAAAAAAAATCAAGTTAGTTTGACAGGACCTATTTTCCATAAACCCATGTTGACTGGTACTAATTATATTACCTTCCTTTAATTTTTTATTAACTGAATCCCATATCAGCTGCTCTATTATCTTGCCCAGGATCAATATCAGACTCACAGTCTATAACTAACAAGTCATCCCATTTACTCTTTTTAAATATTGGCACCTTAGCTTTCTTCCACTCTTCTGGAACTTCCCCAATGTTCCAAGACTTAATAAAAATCTACACTGATAGTCCAGCGAGCTCTTCAGATAGCTCTTTTAAAACTCAAGGATGTCATGATTTAAAAATGTCTATCTTTAGTAGCTTTCATTTAACACATACCTGAGATGCTAGTGGAATGGAAAGAGTATTGTCATATGATATGATTAATCATCTGTTCATTTTCCAAACACAGAATCAAAATATATATTTAACATTTCTATTTTGTCTACATTGTTATTGATAATTCTAACCTTTCATCTAGTAATGGACCAATACCATTCTTAGATTTCTTTTTGTTTCTAATATACTTAAAACCTCCTCCTTATTGTCTTGAACTCTGCTGGCCCTAGATTTCTCCTTGGTTCCCTTGTCAATTTTCTACAGTTCCTAACTTCTGATTTATATTCATTACAATCTAATTCCTTTTCCTTCCATTTGTTATATATTATTATTTGTATTTTTTATAGCTGCCTTCAATTCCCCTGTTCACAATTTTTTTAACCAATATATCACCATCTTTCTAGATTGTAGGATTGTGGCTTTTGGGGTATCTAGGAAAGTGTTCTTAAACAATTCCCAATTATCATTTACGTTTTTTGGTTGAAATTCTTGCTCCCAGATGATTTGACTTCTAAATGCTTTCAACTTTATAAAATTTTACAGCATCAACTATATATACCGATGGGCTGGACTTTATACTATTTGCACATTATAAATGTGATCAAGCCATGCTCACTCGTTCTTAAGCTACCGTTATTTCTTAGTTCTGTGATCTGTTCCTCTTTATTTGTCAAGACAAGCCTAATAAAGAATCCCCCCTTGTGGAATGCAACACTTTTTGTTAGGAAATTATCATATATAATATTTAGAAATTCCAAGGATGTTTTAGTACTGGCAGCATGAGACCATCAACAATCGTCACTCATATTGAAATGCCCCATGATCACACAGCTTTTTTACCCTACGCATTATAGATAGGTGCAAAAAGAGCTGGTCGTTCTGTTCCAGTGTCATTTGTTGGTTTCTAGCAGACACTAACTAGTACTCCATGCAACAGGGTAGCTAGCCCGTTCAATGAAACTGGATTCTGCTCTCCTGTTCCAGTTCAGGAGCTCCCAGTTGGGGCAATTAAGAAGGCAGAGCATCACCTAGGGGTTATAAGAAACCTGGTGAGAAAGAGACATAAGGAGTCAGAGCAGACTGAGTCAGACAGGAGAAGGGCAGGAGAGGAGAACAGCCAGAGATGGAAGGTTTTTCCTGGGAGAGGTCTGAAGGTAGGAGGAGCAGCAGAGGGTGATGCTTGCTGGTTCTAAGCTGGAAAGTGGGAGCCAAAGGCCAGAGAAGGCTGAAGAAAGGAGAAGCAGTAGAGGGACTTAACCACTGGTGCCTTCTTATATGGCATTACTGGGGACCCAAGAGAGAAAACGGGGGAAGGGGACACTTGCAGGGCTGCCCTGGGACCACAAGGGGGTACCTGGGAGAAGACACTTGCTTACATCCCCACTTGTGCTTTGTTTGTTAGGACATTGATCTGTAAGCATTCAAGATAATCTTCCGAGTTACCAGTGACTTGGAGACAAGTAACGCCATTTTTGACATGGAGTGCCACTCCCCATCCTCCTTTGCCTCAGTTTTTCCTAAATAGATGTAACCATTGATCTTAACATTCCAGTTATGCAAATCATCCCCCCAGGTTTCCATAATACCAACTAGATCAAGTTTGTGCTCATAAATGAGCAATTCCATTTTTTCTTGTTTGTTACCCTGGCTCCTAACACTGATGTGTAGGTAATTCAATAATTTCTTCTTTTCATCTCCTTTGGTTGCTTGATTAATTTTGCTCTCAACATCTTGATTTAGTTTTAAATGAGTTGAGTCCTGGACCAAGCATAGTTTAATCAGTTCCAAGAATCAGACCCACAGAGAGAACGGCATTAAAAAGACCTCATCTAAACCTCTCCTGTGAGGTCTCTGGAGAAAAAGAAAACTTTATTTATCCTCAGTACATAAGGTGATTGAAAATAGGTGAGGTAACACAGTCAACCACACTCCAGCATGAAACACAGTCATGCTTCCATTTCTCCTATGGAATAGTTCCCCTTGCTAGTGTGGTAACATGGAAATGCTTGATTTCAAGTTTTGCTCTCTAGCAAGATCTCTGTGACAACTAAATTATCTTCTTCCTCCTCTTGCTGGGTCACAGCTCTTTCCCTAGGCTCAATGGTTGTTTCAAGTCTCCTCTGCACTCCCCACCCTGGACAGTTCTTTTCCATTCCTCTCCAGGCTTTCTGACTCTGTGGTCCCATTTTCAAGGCCTCATAAGTCCTTTTTCTGTCTATGCAGAGCTTCAGGTGGCACTGAAGGGGAACCAGCACCTTCCCTGTCCTCTGGGTGCCAGCCCAGAGACCTGAAGGATGCAATGGTTATCTACAGCTTTTGTATCACTTTTCCCTGGCTGGCTTTCTATTCTATTCTATGCTATGCTATTCTATTCTATTCTTGTACCACTCCATCACTGTAGTATCTGAGTGCCTTCCAGTACTGTGTTAAATGACATGACTAACATCTGTCATGTGTGGTTTGTTCTCTCTCTCATTCTATCCCTGGGAAGAATTGCATGTGCAGTGTTTTGGTTTGGTAGGATTGGTTTATTTAAATGCACATGCTGCTCTGTTTTATATTAGAGAAGGCCAGATTGAAGGAGTGCACCTTGTACCTCGAGTGGAAGGTGGTGAGGTTTTGTGAGGGGCCTTAGTTCCCATGGGAGTTCATTCCACAGTCTTGGACCAGCACCTGAGAAAGCTCATAGACTTTAAGGGCAGAAGGGAACATCATGCTAATCTAACCTGACCTCCTGCGCATTGCAGGCCATAGATCCTCACCCACCCACTGCTGTAATAGAGATGTAACCTCTGGCTGAGTTACTGAAGTCATCAAATCATGATTTAAAGACTTCAAGTTTCAGCAACTTTGCCATTTACACTAGTTTAAATCTGAAAGTAACCCATGCCCTATGCTGCAGAGGAAGACAAAAAACAAAACCCTCAGAGTTTCTGCCAGCCTGACCTGGGGGAAAATTCCTCCCTGACCCCAAATATGATGATCAGTTAAACCCTAAACATGGGCAAAACCTACCAGCCGGACACCTGGGAAAGATTCTCTGTAATAACTCTGAGCCTTCCCCATCTAGTGTCCCATCACCAGCCTTTGGAAGTATTGCTGCTAGCAGTTGCAGAACAGCTACATGCCATTGTGGGCAGTCATATCATACCATCCCCTCCATAAACTTATCAAGATGAATCTTGAAGCCAGTGTTTGCTCCCACTGCTCTTTTTGTAAATCTGTTCCAGAACTTCACTCCTCTAGTGGTTAGAAACCGTCATTTAATTTCAAGCCTAAACTTGTTGATGGCCAGTATATATGCATTTGTTCTCGTGTCCACATTGGTGCTTAACTTTAATAATTTCTCTACCCTCCTGGTATTTATCCCTCTGATGTATTTATAGAGAGCAATCATATCTCCCCTCAGCCTTCTTTTGGTTAGGCTAAACAAAGCTCTTTGACTCTCCTCTCATAAGTTAGGTTTCCATTCCATTCCATCATCCTAGTCACCCTTCTCTGCACTTGTTCCAGTGTGCACGCACTGTTCCAGTGTGAATTAATCTTAAACATGGGAGACCAGAATTGCACACAATATTCCAGATGAGGTCTCATCTGTGCCTTGTATAAATGTACTAACGCTTCCCTATCTCTACTGGAAATACCTTGTCTCATGCATCCTAGAACTATATTAATCTTTTTCACGGCCACATCACATTGGTGGATCATAGTCACCCTGTGATCAACCAATACACCCAGTCTTTCTCCTCTGTCATTTCCACTGATAAGTCCTCAGCATATAGCAAAAATTCTTGTTGTTAGTCCCTAAGTGCAAGATCTTGCACTATTACATTTCGTCTCAGTTTTATTTTCAAGATCATCCAGATCTTATATGATATTCTGGTCCTTCTCCATATTGACAATAGCTCCTAAATTTGTGTTATCCACAAATTTTATTAGCACACTCCCACTTCTTATGCCAAGGTCATTAATAAAAATATTAAAATAAGATTAGTCCCAAAACAAATCCCAGAGGAAGTTCACTGGTAACCTCCCTTCTGCTTGACAGTTCATTTTCAGTGTGACCCATTGTAGTCTCCCCTTTAATCATCTTCTCATCCACCTTTCAATTCTTATATTCTCACACCAGACTGGATAGAGCTGTCTTGTCAACAGCCTTCTTATCTCATCTGAAGTCCCAACCATCCTAAGGGATACTGCTTTTCAGTCACCTGGAGTGGAGCACCCACAGGGACATCTCTCGAGGAAGAAGAGGAGGTTACTCGCTCTGTGAAGTAACTGACGTTCTTCGAGTTGAATGTCCCTGTGGATGGTCCACTACCTCCTCCCCTCTACTTTGGAATTTGTAACACACTCATTGTAGGGAAGGAACTGAGGACCCCCGGCTGTGCACGCGCTGTTCAAACACTGACAGTTTGAGAGGCAGGCACAGCACGTGCGCAGCCCGCAGAGGTACTGCTGTACAAATCTCCAATCAAAGGCGCTGGGATGCACCTTGACCTGAAGTGGAGCACCCACAGGGACATTCATCTCGAAGAATGTCAGTTACTGCACAGGACGAGTAACCTTCTCTTGCTTTTTCAGCCATTGTACCATAATAGAAAGAGACTAGAAGAGTTTTTATGAGCATTTTCGTTACTAGGGAAACAAGTCAACTTTGCTCTACAACTTACAAAATGTTCTGGGCGTGGAAGCAGATTTGTAAATGCCAGTTTGCATTTGATTTGTGCAGTAGTTCAAGATGATTTAGTCAGCCTTGGAAATGAAGGAACAACTTCAAGATGCAGTCCTTAAGATGGAAAAAAAACCCCAATTGTTAGCAGTACAGTGTGATTGTGAGAGCATTTTCATCTGCATTGCACTACAAGAGCTAAATCTGACATATGTTTGACAGAATTCCAGTTGGCAAACAACAACATTTTAATAAGTCAGTACTGCTGCGAGACCAATGTGAAATCTGATCTGACAGCAAGATAAATTGATCTCACCCCACATTACAACAACAAATGGACTAAACTTGTAAAATTTGTGTATGTCCTTTCAGAACATCATACATACCTGATTTGCTGTCTGTCATTACCAATCCTGCCTTAGTTTTCAGCAAAAAATGAACATGAATTTCTTGGCACAAATATGCACTTTAAGAATCCACTCAATGAATGTGGAAAGAATATTAAGCACAATGCTCTGTATTTTACATGAATTTTACTCTCTAACAAACCTTTCAGTTTTAGAAACTTGATTTTAGAAACATTCAGTGATGTTTATTAGGTCCTGCATTTAGTCCCCAGTCCTTTCAGAATAGATCTGATAGAGATGTCCTCTGCTGTTTTGTCAAGTCAGATGAATGTGTTTGCTTTTTAACTCTACAGGTCAAATTCACAGTTGGCATGTGTGGATGCAATTTGACTTCAGTGAAATTGTGTCCCCTTATGTTGCACTCTGAATGTCAGGGAGTTCTGCGAGCACTATAAAGGCACAGAAACAGAGCAATTGAAAAAAACTGTAAACCCTGCATATGATGGAAATCACTTCAAGCTAGGGGATGCAGCAGCACCCCGAGTACCCCTACTTCTAGCACGTATGAGCAAAAATATTCATTTGAGAAGCTAAACAAAACTTTAGTGGAATTAGTCTGAAACAGTCACTTCGAGGATCTTCACTTCATACTTTTGACAACTCTTTTGATGGCACACTGCTAACTTCAGCCATATGTATAGGTTTAGTGTCATACATAATGCCATTGCCGCACATGTCAGAATGTCATAGAAGCCGAACTATGTGCCTGGCTGGGTTCTGTAATACAAGAGAGGCAGAAGAGGAGTCAGGATTCCTCCATCCTTGAGCCCCAGAGCGGTGTGCAGGCACATCTGTAGTCCTTGTGCCCAGGAAGCACCAGACTGTGCCAGCCAAGTGTCACTGACAATGCAAAGCTCTCAAAAGAGAGAGTGAAAGGGACATGACCCTACTCCACCCAGATCCACAGAGCTGGTCCCGTGGAGGGAGGAAGCACACCTGTGAAGAGATGGTGAAGTGGCAATCATCCCATTGTGCTCCTGGAAGGCATTATATGTGCCAGATTAATAATACTTCTAGGAGTGCTGAGGTAGTGGACCATTACACAGTCTTCTGTTGCACTGGTTGCACCTTCAAAATAAAACATAGCCGTCATCATTTTTAGTAATTCTGACTAATAGGATCATGTTTATCTTAACTGGTTTGCCCTAACCAGCCTTTATGCTGAACACTATCAGTTTGGTATGACAGGGAAAGAAAACCAGGTATTTTTCTGTCAGACTGTTCTCTGTGATTTTTCTCCATATCAACAGCTGTCAAAGCCATCATGGAAGATAAGAGACTATAAAGTGCTTAACCCTGCTTTTTATGTTTAGGTTGCTGCCTTCTGCATTGCTCAGCAAACTTCTTCTGCAGCCCTGTACAAAGTGGCTCTTATTTCAATATTGCAGTATTCTGTGAGGCATAAGGGTTGTGTTTTACTATTTAAATTCACTAAATTGTGGGTGTCAGCGCATGCAGAAATTGTTAACCCCTGACACCAATGCACATAAAAATAAAAGGTTAAGATAAAAAGGTCCACTGAAAACTGATGAGTCGTAGAAATAGTTAAAAGTGCCCTGCCGACAAAGTGTCTTGCAAAATGTACCTTCTGATGATGCAGGGATAGGAAAATGCCTTTTTATTTAAATATTTATATAGTTTTATTTTGAAAAAGAAACTTTGAATCCCAGCCACAGAAAGAGACAGTCTCTGGAGACCTGAAAATGGACCAGTTTGTCCGATCCCCTTATTCATTCTGAAAATATGATACACCACTGCAGTCAATTAACTTACTTATGCAATTAGGTACCATGACAATCAGGGTCTTTCTTATTCTTTGGAGTTCAGACCCCCTGTTCTCCCCTTTGGGTGTCTGGACTCTGAATGTCACATACACTGCTTGACATGTGTTACCACTCTCACAGTCTCATTCAGTATGGGGTAAGGCCTCATTTTCCAAGAGGCACAAACCCAAGTCCACACATTAACAGTGTGCTCAATTTATAGGCACAGTTATTGGTACAAGATTAATTAATGCAAGGCAAGGTTATAACAGACTGTCCTGGTTTTGCTGTTACAGATTAATCTCAGAGGTCTTGGGCAACTTTATAAAATCCGCATTGGGCATGACAACAGTGGAAATGATCCTAGCTGGTACCTAGAGGAGGTGAGACTTGAAAGAATGGCCCCTACCCCTGCCCGGGAGATTTGTCTGCCTGTAAACTGCTGGCTAGCTGAAGATCAGGATGATGGAGACACCTGGACAGAAGTAGCAATTGGAGTGTCCGAAAAGGAGCTTTTGTCAAGTATGTGCTGCCTACATTATAACAAATGTTTATTAAACCTGAATCCTGGGTTGCTTTGTGAGCTGTTCATACCCCTGCCCTACCCCATGTGCAAAGGTGCCTAAAAGCCAGTGTAACCAGCCACAAGACAGTCCCTCCCAACAGAGAGCTAACAAAACCCCTTCTCCTCTTCTCCCCCAGAGGCCAAGGGATGTGGTCAGTTTATCCCTATGCTCATGTAGTGCTTGGCTGCTGCAACTGCCCCCTAAAACACTGGCAACTGGTGCTATTTAAAGCAACCGGAAGGCACATATTGACCGAGGAGCGGGGAACACTGAGGCAGCTTGAAATAAGGTTGATGTCACCCACTCCTAAGCTTCACAAAATGCTTTGTCGCTGCAGTCCAGGATCTGGGCCAATGAGTGGTTGTTGCTCAAACCAGATTTGAGCTACTCTCTTTAAAATGGCAGTGTATAACTTGAGGACAGATCTTCTGAAGGACATCAGATGCTATCCATATTTCTGATGACACCATGACTCTTCATAAGTGGAGCAGAAAAAACACCTACAGCAATTAAAAAGAACAAAGAAACAAATTTCTGGGTTTTTATAGTGGCACAGGGAGCTGGAAAAATCATTTAATTTATCACTTCTTTATAGAATTCTCTTGACATTAACAGGATGATGGTGCACCTATGATCTGGCATCATAGGCCCCTGAACTAGACCTAATATATATTATAGTTCAGGCAAATCGTATTTGAGATGAGATAGTAGGAATGCAAGGAATTAGTGGCTCAATGTATGAAGGCTCATCCTACACTTGGTGACAATCAACTAATTCCAAAAGATGTAAACAAACTAATACCTTTAGGAGGGATGCCGTTTTCCAAAAAAGCACTCTAGATTGGAGCTGAGACTTTTTTTTCATAGATTTTAAGGCAAGAAAGAATTATTAAATCGTCTGTTTTGACCTACTACACAGCACAGGCCATCAAAATGTTGGGAAGGACAGAGATGTAAACTTATTCCCCTCTCAACTCCCTTCTCTTTTCCCCATTCCCCAGAATAGTATGCAATTTAAGCAACACCCTCACCGATTAAGGTGTTATATAAATTAGCATTGAGCAGGCAGAAGTGAGGCCCATACAATCTGGAAACAGTATTCGCATGAGCCTCAGTATCACTCTTGGGAACCCTTAGTGACATAAATGCCACACATTGGTGCAATAGGAAAATGAATGCCTGAGTTTAGTGGAGTTGCATCAGGCATGAATTTGACTCTCAGGACCCAATTCTCTATTGGGCAGTCATTTACAACTGTGCCAAGGAAGTGGAAAATACTCCCATTCTGATATGTACACTCACTTTGGCCAGTTGTAAATGGCTACACAAAGTGCAAGGTAGTGGAGAATCATGTTTACTGTGTATATTGTGGAAGATATGCTCAAAACAGGGCATTAGTTCAGCCCTGTAAAAATTGGTGTTACACTATTGCTATTGTTGTCTTTACAGGGACACCATCTTTATTAAAACATATGCAGCAAGGAAAAAATATTCATTATATGGATTTTAGAAAATTCATAATTTTATTTTAGATACAAATTAACTATTGATTTTAGGTTCATTTAAATTGAACATCAATATAAACTCAGCAGGGCTGCCCAAGGATTTTCTGTTTCTCCATCACCAGAAATTAAATCTAGCTATTTGCATTTCCCATTTACAAGAGTAATTGCTTACAAGTACTGGACAAATCACATCTCAAGTTATTTACCCAACAAAACAAATAATGTGCTGCATATTACCTAACAACAACCTGATGCAATTTTATAATTTGTCTCCAGTCCTTTCAAATCAATCTAGTACCTTTCACCAGCACTAAAGTCACTTAATTAAAAAACATTAAACCAAATGGAAAAGTATTTTTATAATCTAAACTAATTTCATTTTTTATTGCTCTTCTTTATTGCTCATCTTTTCCCTCTAAACGGTGTCCTCTCCCTGCTTTATCCATTCAAAACTCCATTATCCTCCCAACACAGACTTGAAACCTTGGAGTTGATTTTGATTCCTCTTTCCCTTGCCACCTTCTACCTGCCCAGTCCTTCCCTCAAATCCAGGCTGCTACCAGTTACTGTCAGTTCTTACTTACATCATCTCGTAAATCTCTTCTTTCATCTCCTTCTGTTTCTGACTTTGACAACTTTTCCCCCTGCTTGTCTCCTTACATGAGGCAAGTCAGTTCAAAATGCTGGCACTAAAATAATCTTCCTGCTCAGAGTGATGCTTTCATCCCTGTTTAGCCTTCACTGGCTTCCCTTCATCTTCCATGTCAAATTCAGACTTCTCACCCTTCAAGGTTCTGCATAACTCTGCCTTTGCCTCTACACTTCAGGTTTTATTTTCCCCTACTTCTTGATCTACCAGCTCTCACATCTGAGTGCCTCTTCTTATCTCGTTCTCCTGTCTCCTCATCATGTCTTCTTTAATGTCACTCCCATTACTCCTGGAACTCCTTCCCTGCAGTTCAGGACAGCCTTGCTAACTTCCAGTGTTCATCATTTTACGCCTACTGAATCAGCGTTCTTCAGACTTGACTTGGTGCGATCCCATTGTGACTAGGGTGACCAGATAGCAAGCATAAAAAATCAGGAGGAGGGGAGGGGAAGTAATAGTTGCCATATAAGAGAAAAGCCCCTAAAATCTGTTCAATGGTTATTAAAGTGATGGATGCTTAAGACTGACAAATGTGGCCTGAATTGTGTCATGCAAAAACAAAAAAAAAAAAAAAGGAAAAAGAAAATAAACTAGAAGATAAAAATTCTGTAAGTGCTCACAATTTTACTTTTAATACTCATGACTTTAAAACTTCAGAACTGATTTTTTTTTTTCAAACATGGCTTAAGTTTTTGATCTGAAAGAGCTATACAGTACAAGAAATGTCAATGTTTTTGTTTTCAAATTATCTAAATGCAAACTGTGTAATGTGAACATAAAAAGGGAAAAATCTATTTTGTCCATGCTTGAATACATCAAAAATGGTTGAACTAATTTGGCTCAAACTTTAAAAAAAACATTCACATTTGGACTGAGGGAAATCAAGGGAAAAAATCTTTTGAGAAATTTATGAGCAGCTACAGAGAGCAGCATTAGAATAGTCTCCTAATAATATATCCAGTCTGTTACAGCACCACGTCAAAAATGGCTGACTTTATGTGGTCTTACTGTTGTCAGCAGACCACATCCATCATAAGATGGTACAAAAGGTCACCAAAAGTATTAAAAGTCCAAAGGTTGTTGTTTTTATCACTATCAAATGTTTATCACCATCTTACCACAAAAGATGTTCCAAGAATTTATGGAAAAATTCAATCTGAAGCAGACATCCATTGACCTACAGTAAGTCAACTAATACCTGCACGTTTTCCAGATTGAAAGGTTTTCTTTATGATATGGAGACTAGCATTTTCCCTTACATAAGTTAAGATAAAATGACCATGAGTCTTAATCAACATGTGTCAGGGCACAAGGTGATCGATAGCTGAGATCGGTAAGAAATTATCTTCCACATTGCATACATATGTGTACTATGGAGGTATGTTTGGGTTTTTTGCATTCACTTGAAGCATCTGATTGTTACTATTATCAGTCACAGGATACCTGACTACATAAAGCACTTTTTGTTTGAGCCAATATGGGACTTCCTATATTCTCAAACCCCTTCAGAAATGCAATATTGATTTTCTAGCATCTTTTGATACCATTGTATTACAGTGTTAGAAATGTTGGTTCTTTACTGTTTTAACATCATTTCCAGAAGTCCTGCCAGCAATGATGATGCTGTCATGAAAGAGATTGTAAACATAATGGTTACAGTGAATATTGTGGCCTCAGCTACAGTTAGTGGGCAACTTTAATATCTTGCAAACATTTATGCATTCACTTTATGCATATGAGTAGTGCATTGGGGCCTAAACCTGCAATACTCAAACTCTCAGCATAATTTTTGCATGCAATATTTGCCTGGTATGTTTTCAAGTATGTTTTACAATATCAGTTCAAATCAAGGAAATAAAATACCAGAGGAAATTATAAAGAAGTGGAAAGGGAGTCATGACTGAAATGTCTCCATGCCATAATGTTTGCATTTGTCACTTGCTAGATAGTGGGGGAAATTGCAGCTTTTGGGGAACAATCACTGAGAGTCTGCTGAAAATTTCATGTGAAATAGCAGCTATGTGAACTAATTGGAGCTACCTGATCTGAAAATAATTTGGGCAATTTGTGTCATTATGATCACAGAACTGTAAATGTTGAAAAAGCTTATTTCATATGCAGACTTAGTGAACAAAATGTAAGTTATACTTCATCTTAAATTCATCTGTTATTAGCTAGGAGTCTAAACTAGTGAGAGTGACCATTTTAAAACTCTGATAATAGACTTACTCTGAACAGTGTTGAGTTTGGAATGATGATGTATACAGTATGTGGAGAGAAAAGACAAATATTTACAGAGCTGAGACTTCTAGTTTCTTATTCTTCCTTTTTTATACTATCAGATATGCCTCTTCCACCTTCTCAAACATTTTAAGATGTCAACATCAATTTAGTCTTTCAAACAAAAGTGGCTGCAATACTTTTAAACATATACACTGGGCAAAACTTACAAATAATGTTGACCTCTAGGGTTTGAGTTTGCAAGCCATCCATTCTATTTACTTTGAAGTAAATAGAAGTTCCACATGTGGAGTGCTTGCAGGATGGGGACCATAATGACTATCTCTGATTACCTGAGATCTAACAGTATTGCCAATCCCACATATTAAAAACCATGAGTCAGGCCCCCCAAATCATTCAATTTTAAAAAAATAATACAGTTTGGATTCTCTGGTTTTTTTCATAGAAATGTAGGACTGGAAGGGACCTTGAGAGGTCACTGAGTCCTTAGTGCAGGGAACTGAACTAAGTATTATCTAGACCATCCCTGACAGGTGTTTTTGGACATTATGATGCACTTTGATCACCTTTCAAGCTTTTTTGCCACAATCATAGGAGCTAGGTACTTATTTTTTAAATAACTCAGTTTCTCATATAATCACTGGACTCCAGAAATTGGGACTTTAAGAAAAACACCAGATCCCACAAGGTGCAAGATAAAATCCCAATAGTTAGCAAAATGCTGAATTGTAATGGCCTGAAAAGGTACAAACTAGGTACCGAAGCACTGTCTCTTCCCACTGCACTCCTATAATTGTCTTTAATATTAAGTAATCATTCAGTCCTTTTTTGAACATGTCTATTGTAGCTGCTTTTACATCTGTCTCTGATGGAGGCTTTCAGAAGTTCACCGTCCTCTGCATGAAAGCATTTTACTGCCCTGTTTCAGCTTTTCAGTCCATGACCTCAGGCCCTGGGGTTTTCCATTTGATTTTAGAGCTTATTTAAACAATCCTTATATAGTTATGAGAAGATTTCAATCGTATATTCTCCAAAAGGTCAGTTTAGGAGCAAGTTCTATCCTCTTTTTTTCCAACCATTCTATGTTAATTAATCCTCCTAAATCATGTTGCCCTTTTCTAGACCTTTTTCTATCCTTTTGATGCCCTCATATTAGATACAGCAGTCTAAACTCAGTTTAACAAATCCCTCTCATAATGTTAAAGTAATGTCTACTGGCTTGAATTCAATGGTTCTGCTTAGAGTGTATTTTCCAATATTATTGAGTGAAGGCCTGAATCTCTACTCTGTTACATCAGTTTTTTGCTGGCATAACTACGCTGAAATCAGTGGAATTACTGGATTGAAATTGCTGCACTAGATTGGGGAATCAGGCCCATCAGGCTCTAATTATGATAGTTTTATGACTGACATATTATAGCAGTGTGAAAAATGTGGCAGTTTAAAATATGTTATAGTGTTGGCCCTTTGCTGACTAGTAGCAGCAGATTTGGATCTCTGGAGCATGTCTGCTATAGAGAAGCTAATGATGCAAAGATTTAGGATATCTCCCAGTGTAAGTTATTTATTTACAGCATTGTGTGCAAACTTTTCCAGTCACCCCCTCGCCCCGCCTTATCATTAATGGAGTCTGGCTGTGCCCCTCTCCATTATTGCACAGCCAACAGAACGTAGGCCAAAGGCAGAGTTGGGGATGGGGAAGGGGCTGGGGCCAGAGGTCGAGCTGGTCTGAGGCAGAGAGGGAATGAGAGTAAAGTTGGGCTGGAGGTGGAGGGGGGTGGTGCAGAACAAGGGCTGATGGGGTGGAGCAGGGTTGGGAATGGAATGAGAGTGGGGGCAGATCTGACCAGGAAGCGAAGCAGGACTGGGGGCTGAATGGGACTGGGGGAGGAGCGAGGCTGGGGGCAGAGCATGACTGGAAGCATGGTGCTCCCTCCCGGCCACCCATGGGGGCTGGCTCAGGCCCCATCGCATGCCCTCCCCTTAGGCATTCCTCTGTGCTCCCCTAGGGAGCCTGGGCCAGTGTGGGGACCACTGATTTGCAGTATGCAAACAAGCCCTGTTTACCTTGAACAGACATGGCCAAATCAACAGCAAAACTACACACAGGCAATTTCACTTATGGAAATTGCAGCTAAGCTGCCATTGTGTCCAGTCTGTAGATAAAAGCAGTTTCCTTTTCTGGCTCTGGGTTTCCAGCTTTCAATAAACCCTTGCAGTATCATGTCTCTCCCCTGGATCCATATCTGCTATACCCCTCATCACGAAGTCCCATGATCCGCATTGTTCTCCAAATTAGCTCAGGTGGGCTTATGCATTAACATCCTCTTTTATCAAGCTGCTCCATAACACAAAAGAACTTGAGTAGGTCTGACGATAGCCAGTGTCCATTAGAGCTGATGTCTGTGCAAGTCTCCATTTGGACAAAAGGACACTTACTATTCACAATCCACTCAATGACCACCTGGATGGAATTGCTGTAGTCATCCCTTGTCAGATTATTTGAATGAGATCGTCTCTGCTTGACACTTCCTATGGAGATCTTTCTATCATGTACACCATAACATGTATATCAGTTAATCAAAACATGCATTCTATTACTAACTTTACTATAAGAATATTATTTACTGAGCATTGTTAGTGTGTACAAAATTTAAAGTAAGACATGGTCTCTGCCCCAAGAGTTTAGAGCTTCCAGTCTAAATTAGACAGAGTAGATAGTCTGTATATAATCGGAGCCAAAACTCTCTAGATGGTGAGATGAAGGTCAATTACAAAGAGGTGAAGAGATTTTGATTTGGCTTTACATTTACTCAATATACACATCTTTCTTACTCTAAATGGAATAATCAGGCAGTATCCATTGGAAAGTTATATTAAACTCTTATTATATTCTCCCTGGTTATCTCATGGTTTTACAGTTTTATTTAATATAGTTAATATATGAGCCATTGATCTGCTCATATTCCTGTGCTATACTGCAATTCTTTCGAATTCTCTTCCTGTACATACTGCATTTGCTCATTCAGTTTGATGTCACCCCCAAAGTAACTTGTTTGTACTTCGTTCCAATGAGTCATTTGTTATTGAAGGACTTACTTTTCAAATAGGCTGCTAAAACTGTGTGCCAGTTATTTGCCTTTGCAGTTTTAAGAATGCAAATCACTTGCAGGTGCAAATAATATAGATGTTTGCCTAATTTGCTGGCACAATTATGTAGCTAGAAGTCTGCATCCTTTTGTTTGCACCTGCAAGTGGTTTCATTTTCAACATTTTGGTTGTGAATGGTAAGGGTGCAAAATTGTAAGTTCAGCCTTTTTGGAAGGATTCCACCACGCTAATTAACTACATGTGGTACCTTCCTCCACAAATTGTCCAGGAGATCTGCTTACTCGATATAAGTAAGAGTGGCAGAATTTAACCCAGAGATGCTCTTTCGGTAATTTGACCCAAAAAGTATTGTGTACAATACTGATCACTATAGCTATTTACAAGTTGGCCTTTTCCCCTTTATAGTGGTCTACCATAATGTTCTGACCTCTATCACCTGAATGGTTCCCTATTATTTCAAGAGAAGTGTCTTCTATTTTATTATTGTTAATCTGTATACACTGATATTAATATACTATGAGGTATTGTGTTAAAATCATTTTGAAATAGAACTGAAAAATTCTCAATTAGTTATTTGTCTGGATGAGGTCTTATATTTCATTTGCTAAATATGCTTCATCTTAGTAAATACAATGGGAGAGCTCCAAGAAAAGCCATGATGTTGCAGGAAGTAGTGATTGCGATTCAGGAGGTGGCATTCTTCCCTCTGAGCCAGAACTGAACCAATGCCTATGTTGGAATTATTAATAATGTTTGAAATTATTAATATTAATATGGGAAACCACAAACACTAATTTAATTATCAAATCCAAAGGCCAAATGGTACTTATACAGTTGCTCTAAACATGCCTAAAAAGCCTAAATAATAAGCAATTTTGTACATCCAAACAGTGACAAAACATTGATAAGCATTTAATCAAATGGGCTAAACCCTGAGGTGCTCCGACACATATTGATTGGCTCCAATGTGGTCAGGGAGATATTAGCATTGGACCTTTTAAGAATCAACTTCTTTATTCCCCAGCAAACAAGTGATGTCACAGCCAAGTACTGATTTCTGCTAAAAACTAACCTGTGACAGTTCACCCTTATTACCAGTTTTAATCCAGATAAGATTAACAGCCTCTTTTCTTCCCAAAGCCTTTCCTTCCCTCCTACTTCCTGCCCAACAGTTTTTCCATTGCGCCTGGATTCACATAGGCTTTAACATTGGTATGTGGGGTCAAAAGGTCCATGTTGGCTCATTTTAATACAAACTCTTATTGTCTTATTTAAAACCATCTGCACTCACCTCTACCAGTCAGACATCTTCTATTTAGAAATCTCTGATTTCATTAGTTGTTCTTTGAATCAGGCATCCTGCCTGCTTCATGCTGTCCTTATCACTTTTATGATTTTCAAGGCCTTCCTTTTACTTGCTAGTCAGGGTCTTTCTTTACTACACACATATTTCTGTAGCCAAATTTAATTTAACTCAAATTCCATAATTACACATCTATCCTACACTCTATTTGGTGGTCAAGTGTTGGACCTGGAGATCCTTTGTTTGGCTTAGACTCCAGTTGAAGGTAATTAAAAATCCTATGGCACTTTTTACAAGAGTTACAGGTGCTATTTTAAGTGTCATGACCAAATTCTTATACCTAAATTCCCTTTTCAACTACAAATACACGTTGGCAGTCTTAACTTCCTGTCCTAAATTCTTCTGCAGTGTACTGTTAAGGAATCACTGCATTCCACCCTGGAAAGGACTACATTTCCATGATGGGTGAAATGATTTGTGTGTGTGTGTGCGTGTGTGTGTAAGTGTTTTGAGATCCTTTTTCATGAAAAGTTCTATATAAATGTCACATTATTATTAGAAGTAAGACTAGTTTAGTAATAGTAATGTCTTTAATTAATGCTTATAGGATATTGTTTAATACCAAGATCAAAGTAATTTCTTATATGTTACTGGTTTCTCCTCTGTCCCTGTCTTAAAGATTGTGCTTAAATGTATATTCATGTGCTCCATCAGTAGGTTTTTTCCGGAGAGCTATTAAAAATCTCCATCACTGGAACAGTAATCTCTCCTATTGTCTACTAGATAGCGGCACTAGTGACCAGCTATGATTAGAATAGAAAAACTCCTTGGATAAATTCCACTAAGATGTAGTTAGTAGTAAAAAATATATATATTAAAAACTCCAAATAACTTAAAAGTGTAGCAGAATATAGCAGTACGTAATTGCTGGAAATCATTCTTCTGAAACAGAAGTTTTAGTACTATTTGGACAATTATGATATTACAGCATTTCAAAATAACTAAATAAAATAACTCCAAAGCACCTACTGTAAATAGAGTTTACCATCTTTAGCTGGTCATGGTCAGTCTGGTTTCCTAATACAGACAACGTGCATATACATGTATGTGTGAGCTCTCATAAGGTGGCATTATCATGATGTTTGGTCAAATCCCAAAATTATTGAAGTGAACACATCACATATATTACTTTCTCTCCTTCTCCTGTTTCGTCAGCAGGGACTTCACATGTATCTTTTGTTTGCTTTGCTTTTGTGATGTTACTGTGAGAAGTCTGAGTCACAGAAGTGGGTTTTGCATTTGCTGTGAAAGTGCTGAGGTTCACGATCATCCTGATCTCTTCTTGGGGTGAAATTTTGTGTTTTTCATGCACTAATTTCACTATTGTTGGTGACAGTCCCATGTTTCCAGTGGAACGTAGATCTTTGTCTGAGGTCATGATCATGCCGAGTGAAACAGTCCCCAGGTAATTTAAGCCAATCCCAAAAAGGGCTTTGAAAAATAGGACTGAAACTTTGTATTTGGCTTAGTATTAAGCAGGGAGAAACTGAAGAAAATAGGGCATTCGGGAATGAACGCTTGATGGTCTGTTTTTTTAGCAGTTGGGCTACTTTGTTCAGAACAAACTATAGCTTTTTAAGGTCGGTAGTCTCATGTTTAGGTACGGGGTATTACAGATTGAGCCTGGAAGTGATGAATATATGGATTGCTGTGGCTAATTACAAACAGGTCAGAAGGCCATTCTCTGGCCAGCTGTAGAAGGAAAAGTTCATATATACATACATAAGAAAGAAAAATAATGCAAATGTTTGTCCTTTTTTAGTTGTGGTTTATGAACTCCATGTATATACTGGGTCTAAACTCGGTGCTGAAACAGATTCTAATGTATATGCTACCCTCATTGGAACCAGAGGCGATTCTGGCAAGCGAAAGCTCCATAAATCTAAGAATAATAAAGTCAAGTTTCAGCATGGACAGGTAAACAAAAAATGTGCAAAACTGATCAATGCCAGCAAATTATTTGTAGCAAATAGTTTTTTTAACATATGTCGATATTTTCTGTTTATACATTTATCCTGGAGCAGTTCAGTTTTCTCAGCTATTTGATCAAAATTATTCTGAGAATTAATGTATTTAATAATTTTGGCCTGTAGATTCTGAATGAATATTTTACTGTGAGTACTGGATATTCAGAATTCATGCTCTGTTTAGCTTTGATTGGATGCATAGATCATGTAGTTGTGGTAATATTTCTGTTCCCTGAGGAGATTAATGTAATTCTAACAATCAAGTCACATTCTGCTCCTGCCCTCAACACACTCCCTGCACTGAGGGCATACTGAACCAATACACTAAACAGTAGGCTTTAGAGGAGGTAGTATAGAATTGGCCATGCCAGTTCTGTGCTGCTGAGCGTCCGTCTACACTGTAATCAGAGGTGTGACTATAGCACCATGTAGACATACCCAGGCTAACTTTGATCTAACTAGCTTGAATAACAATAGAAGTGGAGCTATGGCAGCATAGGCAGCAGCACAGGCTAGCCACTTGGAAACATACCCAGGATCCCAGGTGGAGTTGTATAGACCATGCTACAACTGGTGCTGCTGTTGTGGCTATTGTTATTTGAGTTACCTAAATCAATGCTAGCTCAGGTATGTCTAGACATCTGCCATCACAACTCTGATTGCAGTAAACAACCACCTTCATATATTAATGTTACTTCAAGCAGTTTGTGCTTGAACCTGCCTAGGACATGTGCAGCATCATACCTATAGGCACCAAATAAAAAGCAATGATCATCAGAGGAAGTTCAGCAAAACCTGATCCTCCATGAATGAGAACACTACTTTGCATCTTCTTTCTCTGTTCATGAGCAATAGGTGTATGACCCAAGAAAGGAACTCATTGCTAAATGTCTTGTTAACATGGTGAGAATCGTGCTTACACCAGATGTTCTAAAACATAACTGTTCCCCAGGCATACTTTGTCCTTTTTTACCCTCCTTGCTACCACTTAGAACAGAGGGCTGTGTTAAGCTACATCTGGAAGCAACAATCTTGTCCATGCCCCTGAACATCATGCAAGGACCAACATGATCAAGTTCTTTATCAATCTCATTTTGATGATTCTGCAGGTGGATATCTTCTTTATAAAGGCTATATCACTAAGAGACCTCAAGAAACTTGTGATTAGCCATGATGGAACTGGTCCAGGTAGGAGTTAATTTTCTAGTGACTAATCCGTTTTGTGAGCTGTTTTATAACACAACACTCTTTATTTGTACATTTAACAGCCTTCATACAAAGTGTTACAAAAGGCCTTGCAGTGAGAAGAATAAAAAAGAGACACAAGTACTTATTTCTGCAGACTAGTCACAGTGGTAGGATTACAGAAAGCTATGGTAATGGGTAGCAAAAGGCAATTGGGATATACTATCAAATAAAATCAGTTAGCGGTTGGGTTTTAAGCTGATTTATAACAGAGTTCTATTTATTTGTCGTATGAAGTACCACAGAAGAATTCACAGGGGTAACACATACAGAGCTGGATAAAATGATTCTTCAGTAGACAATAAATGAAAATGAGGTACAAGGATAAAGTTAGAGCTGTGTTTTGATTGCCACTTGGCCACCAAATGGTATCTCAGAGAACCATAACAACAACATCCAAGTGACGAGGAGGACGCAGAGAGAATCTGGTGACACTAGGCTATTTGCTTCATGTATACTGGGCTGATGGCAGTATATATGCTCTGCATGGTCTCAAACAAAATGAGAGTAGCCTTGATCATACCCGGAGAGAAGAGGAGAGCCTCCTACAGGGCCCTGAGATCAATATCAATCTGTAATACAGTTGAGAATCACTGGCATAGTGTAAAAGAAAAGAGCTGACATTTCGAAGTGGCTACAGTAAAGTATTTACAGACTAGAATCAGATTGGATCTCCTAAGCTAAGCAGAGTCAGACCTAGTCAATAGTCATAATTGAAGATCAGACTGCATTGTTTTAGACTTTGTGTAGACATATGGTCCTTGCTCCAAAGAGCTTACAATCTAATTAAGGACCAGATGCAACGAGTAAATGTAACAAGCAATTGGCGGGAAGCTGGGGAGGAGGATAAAGGTTATAATAATAAGTTTGGCAAGGTGACTCACATAATATATTTTATTGGACCAACTTCTGTTGGTGAAAGAGGCAAGTTTTTGAGCTATATAGAGCTCTTTGTTAGGTCAAATAAAAGATATTACTTAATCCACTTAATTACTTAATTGTCTCTCAAATATCCTGGGACCAACCTGGTTACAACAGCACTGCAAACAATAAGTTTTCACAGTTACTTAATCTTGCATTATGCACAATCTGATGGAATCAAATCGTTTACACTTTCTTTTAAAGTAATAATTTCCTTCTGCTCCTAATACTTGGCTGGAATGGATATTGCCTAAGAAAAAAACACAGTGCACCTGGAGGTGTTCTGATAATTCAATTGGTGGCATTCTTCCCTCTGAGTCAGTATTGGACCAATGCAATGCCCACTGTCCCGTGGGAAATATCTTTTGGATAAAATGTAAAAACAAGGTCTTGAACATTCCTTTTGTCCTTTTTGCTAGTGTTAACCAGGGCATCATGACCAAATTCTAAATTAGGTAATTACTTCAGCCTACCTAAATTTGCCCTATGTTTTCAGTTGACTAACTTACTCGATTCCTCTATTTAAAATGATGGTTATTATGTATATCTTGCCCAGAAAATGTGCTAGTCACTTGTTTAGTATTGCTGGTAGAGAATGGCTGCTGTGTTCTGCCCCAGAGAATGGTGGTTAGTGAGTGTTAGTTTGGTGCAGTTCAGCGATAGGTAAGTGAACACTATATGAATAATCTGTTAAATGCTTGGATCTTTCACAATCAGAGTGTTACATAAACATAAGTTCTGTGATTATCTTGGGCAATAATTTTAAGAAGTTTAGTTAGGAGTGTGCTTTGCTCTCTTTATGGAAAGAAAAAGCTGAACAAAAATGTGCCCTTGAAACCAATGCTTGAAGAAAACACAAATATGAAAGACTTAGTGAAGAGATTTTCACCTCAGTAGAAGAACCTCTTCTGTTCAATATTCTTTTTTCCAGTCAGAACCAGTTAATTTAATGGTCATTCGGTTCTTACACCATACTTTGCCTTGGTGATTTATTTAAAGTTATTTTTATTGAACTCTTCAAGACTGAAAGCGTATACTTTTCAGAGACCGTATAAGGCTATTGTAAGAACACCCACGAATGAGGATGTTGTATATTAATCCAGTGCTCTCGAAATTCACAATGTCATGTACTTCATTTTCAAAGGACTAAGGATTCTGGTTCTTACAGTGAATTGTGATAAATTACACAAGCAGAATGTTGTCCCCGTATATGAATCTGAACAAAAGGAAGAGCATAGGTTGAAGTGGAAGTGGCGGTAGCATTTACAGATGCTAGTACACTCCTGTCTCCACACAAAGAATACTCTGCTGGAATCAAAATAGTCTCTTGCCTAACCATAGGAATATTGTGCCTTAGTAGTAGAATGGGAATCTTGTGAGGTTATGTTTTCATTTCTTTAGCTGAGTTTTGACCCAGTGAAATCTGCTGTTGGGAAAGCAGTTGTTTCAACTTTTCTCTTAAAGATATTTTTTTTTCTCCACAAAAATACAAACTTGCAATAAACTTTTTTGTCATTTCAACTCAGGCAATGGATGGTTCCTTGATAAGGTTGTTGTCAAATTTAAAGAGGAAGATGATGATCAAGAAGTTGTGTTTCCCTGTAACAGGTATGCCATTAATGGAAAATCATAGACTCATAGGCTTTAAGGTCTGAAAAGACCAATATGATCGTCTAGTGAGTCTGACATCCTGCATAACGCAGGCCACAGAATCTCACTCACCCACCCACACCTATAATAAACCCCTAACCTATGTCTGAGCTATTAAAGTCCACACATCATGGTTTCAAGACTTCAAGGTGCAGAGAATCTTTCAGCAAGTGAACCATGCTCCATGCTGCAGAGGAAGGTGAAACCCCCCCAGGGCCTCTGCCAATCTTCCCTGGAGGAAAATTCCTTCCCGACTCCAAATATGGCAATCATCTAAACCCTGAGCATTTGGGCAATCAGAATTGTAGTTTGTTCTATTGCGAGCAGCTTAACAAAAACATTGCAAGACATGAGCCAAACACTTTCAAAAAAGCACTTTACTGCCTGCACAAAGCCTGAATATATGAATCCTGCCCAGCAGTCTTCCAGAGAGTAAGGGGTGAACAGAATTCACTGCTCCAAGCCATGCAGAAAAGACTGCTGGATCAGCATAGGAAGGCGTGGAATAAGATGAAAAAGGTCAAAGGCCAAATGATCTGTGGGTGAAAAGTTGCAATAATTTTTCCTTTACCTTGCGTGCACATACCATATAAAACTAAATAATGTTTCAATTTTCTGCTCCTTAAAAATATTACATTAAAAGTTTTCAATCATATGGATATAGGCCAGTTCATTTTGCATTTCCCAGTCACTAAAGGTCAATAGAGTGTACCTAATATATTGGAAATCTTTGAAGAGAACTTTACATCTAAAAGCAAAAAAACTCCCCCAAACAGTTAATTGATATTGTCTTAGAGGATAATTAAAATGATTCTTTTCTCTTATTTTCCTGTCTCAATGCTGGCTCTAGAATTTTGCTGTCGTAGGCAAAATTGAAAAATATCCATCTCTCTCAGCCCCAGTCACAGCCATTAAACATTCTTTTACTCCAGATATTTTGCCACCCGAGACAACAATCTAGCCTTCAGCAGTTTGTATGTTGAAGCAACCGCCATATAAACTTTAGATAGGTTTGCAGCAGACAGTTATAACTGAATATATGTGCATGTGTGTATTATATCTGTATCTAACAATATAGAAATGATTCAGAGAAGCATATTTTAAAATCAAGCAGATTATGCATTGCAATATAGGCTTTCCAAATACTTTACCAATTTGGCTACAAAGTAGTTATTCATGTCAGCTCAATCATTTTTTCGGGTGGAGATTGTCTTTTATAATTTTGATTATCAATTAGAAATTCAGTTGAGTAAGGACACATTGTCTGTTTTTAAGTGAAAATTCCCTTCTAGGTTAAAAAAAATTCAATTTGCAAAAATCCTGCAAATTGTTAGCTAATAACTATTTTCTTCTCTAAAACTATTATTGTAATGATTAGTTTTTTATCTATTAGGCTGTTTAATTAGTTTAGTTTACATTAAAGTTGGTTATTTGAAGAGTAGACAATTGTTTCTGTAATGTCAGAGAGATTTTATAAGATTCCGCCTAAGGGAGGAATACTTGACTAAGACTGTGGACTTGCTATAAAACTGCCTTGTCAAAAAGAACTTATTAAGCACTAGAAAAAGGTTAGAGACATTATCTATAGAACTAGAGGGGCTCTGTAATTCTTTGCCTGTGGTAAGTGCTACCAATGAACCAAAGTTTCCTGTCTATTTTTAAAAATGGTCAGTGATCTTTTGGTTCCTTGGAGGGGATTAGAAGAGAATTCACAAAGTTTAATCAAGGTATTTATTGCAACAATAGTTTAAACATAATGGAGTCTAGTTTTCTCTCCGTACACAAGAGATTTATTCACATAGTTACTTTGTATATAGAGAGTAGAATGAATTGAAGTTGTTTAGATTTAAACAAAGGATTCAGCAAAAGGGACCAGTAAGTTGGAAGCTTAAAATGATTACCAGTATTTTTAGATAAAACAAACCATGTAATGGCTGTAAAACGTTCTAATGCAGGGGTGGGCAAACTATGGCCCGCGGACCCCATCCAGCCTGAGGGCCTTTTCTGCCTGGCCCCTGAGCTCTCTGGGGAGGCTCCCCTGGCCTCTCCCCTGCTGTCCCTCCACAGCTACACCACCACATGGGTAATGCTCTAAGGGGCAGGGCTGCATGGCAGCATGTCTGTCTCCCGCCACTGCTGTGAGCGGCGTGGTAAGAGGGCTGGGGCAAGAGCCGGGGGGTTGAATAAGGGGCAGGGAATCCTGGGAGGACAGTCAAGGGACAGGGATCGGGGGCGGTTGGATTGGGCAGTTCTGGTGGGGATTGGATGGGGCATGGGAGTCCCAGGGCTCTGTCAGGGAGTGGGGCTGTGGACAGGGGTTGGGGCAGTCAGTGGACAGGAAGGGGTTGGATAGGGGGTGGAGTTCCAGAGGGGTGGTTAAGGGCGGGGGGGTCTCTGGAGGGGAAGGTCAGAGGACAAGGAGCAGGGGGCATTGGATGGGTCAGAGGTTCTGAGGGGGGCAGTCAGGGGGAAGGAAGTGAGAGGGGGTCAGATGGGGGCAAGGCCAGGATGTTTGGAGAGGCACAGCCTTCCCTTCCCAGCCCTCCATACAATTTTGAACCTCGATGTGGCCCTCGGGCCAGAAAGTTTGCCCACCCCTATTCTAATATGTGATGGGGGATCAGCTGAAGAAGTATGTGGCAGCATTTTTGCAGCATGTTAAGTTTAGGGTTAAGCCCTTAAATTCTTTAATGTACAGTGAAGGGCAAAATTGAGGTGAAATTCACCTTCATAGCTGCCCAGTCCATAGAAGCTCTAGAAGTCTCGTAGAGCTTAGGATCTAAGGAACCTGCCAATACTAACTAGTCACTACCAGGTGTAGTGCTAACTACCATAAGTAATCCCATTGCCTGTGGTGTAAATTGGCATAGTTTCACTGAATGAGTGGAGCTCTGCCAATTCATACCAGCAGAGAATTTGGCCCAGTAAGTGTTTACAAGACTTAGCTTGACAAGAGATACACAAAAAACAGTGGTGAAAGAAGGGAAAATAATGCTGAGAATCCTCATAAAAAATTAATTACTAACTGCCATAACTCTAATTTTTATCTCTTTACAATGAAAGATGGTTAGATGAGTACCAGGATGATGGGAAGACTGAACGAGAGCTAATTGCTAAAAGTAAGTATTCCAGTAAAGAGAATTTGCGTTATAACAATATTCTAGATATCAAATGACTAGTCATGGCTGAGAACATGAAAATTCATTGTGAATGTGATTATAAATATAGACATACTTGTTTGCTGATAAAGCTATTTAAGATAAAACTTTTTTTATTTGTTTGTTTATTTTAGAAAATGGTAATTCGCAGAAGGCATCCACCAAAGGTGAGAAACTATATATTCTCCTCCCAGAACTTTGACATTGAAATTAAACTTAGTTTCAATATAAAGTGAACACATAAACAAAGCAAATTAGTTTCCTCACACAGTAAAGTATCAAGTAGTAGGGGAAATGCGCAGAAATTGGCTGCTGATGATCTATAAATGTGATGTGTCATTTCTTTTCAAATGAATTGAGCAAAGGAGATACTTCACACAAACCATTTTTGATTTTCCTCCCATTTCTATTATTCAGTCCTGAAATCAGCCAGAAATTCCTCTGAGAACAGATTTCAAGAACTGGTTTGTTTACCCAATGCCACTGTCATTTAATACACTGGGACAGCTCCCCCAACAAGCATCAGTGAGTTGATAAATGTATTGTGAAGTGACAGTGGAAACAGTTTCAGTTCAGAGTTCAGCAGAGTTTTTCTAAGAGTATCCAGAAATAATTTAGACTTATTTAGCTATAAAATTGGTCAGTGTAGTTAAATGCAGTATCTTCATTTGGTTAAATAAAATTGGCTGAGTTAATGAAATCTTAATATTAGAAATCTGTCTGTCTACTTACCTATCCACAGATATAGTGCCTATCCTTGCAGTAGCTCAAGTATTTAATACTGAAAATAACCTCTTTTTTTCTTCCTTGCCAGTTTTAAGGAGAAATAACTTGGTTCATAGGTGTCAATTACATTTGTGGGTTAGTGTAGTGGGTGAGTCGGTGTCTGTATCTAAAAATCTTACTGAGGGAAAATAAAGTCAAAGAACTGACCTTTGCATTTAGTTTTGAAAATGTCTTCTTTTGTGGGATATGCCCCATAGGCTAAATCTAGATCCAACTTCAGCAAGTTTGGTGTCCTGCTCTCAAAGTCTCCCCTATCGGTCAATGGTTGCATTGTTCCAGTGGAATGGAGCTTTCATGGATGGAGAGGCAATTTCTCAGGTAGTTAGAGTTATTCCCATGGAGAGCTTTGATTATCACACTAGAGACCTTGAAGTGGACTGTTCATCCAGTAAGCATTCAGTTCAGATTGGAGCATCAGGGAGATGTATTCATGGCAGCCTGTGTTGTTAAGCAGATGGACTACTGTTTTTTGTACTAGTCTGAGTTTTACCAGGCAGTGTGACTTCATTCCAAGATGTATTTCATTGCAATAATCAAGCATGAATGCACGGATCATGACTATGTCTGTGTCTGACGTATGCGGCACAATCTTTTGGCCAGCCAATAAGGTAGTGAGGTGTTTTTTATCTCATGTCTATCTGAGCCTTCAGTAGCATTGAGGAGTCCAAAAGGACTAGAAAGCTGATTTGTCAGTCTGAGGCCAGATGTTCTCAATAGTGGGAGTGTTAAAGAGGAAGCAAGGTTTTTTGAAAAGCCTCCCTCAGCCTATCACCAATGCTTCCATCTTGCTCAATTAATCGTTAGCCATCTGTTCTTCATCCAAATGCTGATTTCAGCTGGGCATGGAGAAAGCCAGGAGATGGTACTATTTGATGTAAAAGAGATGTAGAACTGTGTGTCATCTGAGTACTGGTGACATTTCAGTACTCAGTAATACTGGTGATTAGACTGTTTTGTCTAATAAGCTATGCCATAAAGCTGTTGAATAATATGAGAGACAAGACCGAGGCTTGTGGGAGGTTAACAGAACAAAGGGGTTAGGAAGGAGGTCTTGAACCCAACCCACAGGTATCCACTCATGTGCAGTATCTCGGTGTATGTCAAAGTAGAGAGAACTTCCCAGAGCCACAGACACTTGATGGAGAAGACCTTTGTTCTGACCTGTCAAATATGCACTCAGTAGTTTCAACTCTGCTGATCTCAGTTGATACTGCAGATCATATTATGACAAATGTACACCCTCTCACAGACTCTGTTTAAGGCTTTAAATACTAAATATGCTCACAGAATAACAGACAACCAGTGCAGATGGTGGAGTACTGGTGTTACTGATTCTCACAAGTGAAGGCCTTTGAGCAGTTAAGATGTCACATTCTTCAATAATTGCAGTCTGCAAGAAAGTTCCAAGAGAAGCCATCAGAAAAAAGCATTGTAATAATCTAGCCTTGCCTCAAGGTCACAGATCAACTCTCTCACATGAAGTAGTGTAGCAGATCTATTCATATCCTGTTCATTCCATATCAGGTGCTTGATGTCAGAGAGAGGGGTTGCAATACACTTACCTTGGCAAAGAAGATGGATAATTGCTCAAATGAGAGCCAAAGGAGAATCAGGGTGAATCAGATACTTCATGACTCTGTAAAGACTTGCTTTATGTTGCAGGGATGATTTCCTTGTTTTTTCTCTCCCCCTAGCTCGCCACCCCCACCTCCATGCCTCATGATAGGTGGAATCTCAGAATAATGCAGAATAAGGGAAGAGGCAAGATACAGTGTATCACACTATATGTTGAAGTCGGGTAAAAGGAGCTAATCTCCTGCAGTGTGGTTCATGAGATGCTCTGGGATATTGCAGGAATTTATGGGTGTTGAACAGAGTGTGGTTCAGCAGCAGTGAAAGCAGTTCAGTTAACAGATATTTTTAGATTGGCTCTTCTTGTGGCATACAAGGATATTGGATAGAGAGAGAGACATAAAAACAAATAGAAAACACAGAAAAAAAATTTTCCCCAGAAATTCCTCAGATTTTAGATTGTCCCTTCTCCTCCTTCAAATCTAGGGTGACGAGATGTCCTGATTTCATAAGGACAGTCCTGATATTTGGGGCTTTTTCTTATAGAGGCTCCTATTACTCCCTCCCCCGTTCCTGATTTTTCACACTTGTTGCCTGGTCACCCTATTCAAATTTCTGCTGATGAGGCAAAAATGATCACAGGTAATCCACAAACAGAACAGGACTACTCGAGGCACTTTAGAGACTAACAAATTTATTTCAGCATAAGCTTTCTAGGCTACAGCCCACTTCATTGAATGCATAGAATGGAACACACAATAGGTAAGATATACATACACACAGAAAATATGTAAAGGTGGAAGTTGCCATACCAATTCTAAGAGGCTATTTAATTTAGATGGGCTATTATCAGCAGGAGAAAAAAAACTTTTGTAGTGATAATCAAGATGGTCTATATCAGATAGTTGACAAGAAGGTGTGAGGATACTTAACATGAGGAAATAGATTCAATTAGTATATAGAAATAGATTCAATTCAATTAGTAATCCACAGTTGCCTGACAGGTTAATGTTGGTGAGTTGGTCCATGTCATAGGCAACTGTGTCGCTACCTGGTGTACTCCACTGCCTGGCCAGTATGCGTGCTCTTACAGTCATGAACACACACCAGGTTGTTACTCTTTCACCATGTATTTCTTCATTCATTCATTACAAAGTATTGCAGTGTAATGCAGGCTGCGAGCATGGGGAGGTTTCCCCACAGCCTTCACTCTTCAGTCCAGGCTCACCTTCTGAGCTCCCACTTGCTTCCTGTTCCTTCCACTTATTTCCTCTAGTTATACTGTTAACCCAGTCATTATCAGACCTCATAATCTCCCAGCAAACTACCTCCAGATGGGTCTTCAGCCTAGTCCAAGCTGCAGCAATGTCAGTGATCAGGGTGCTGCTGATAGCACCCTGTCATGGCCCTGTTTATAAATGGCAGCGACAATGCCCGTTGCCAGGTGGACTCTGAAGTTATTGAAGAAACAAATCAAGCAGGTTGGCAAACTCTGTAGCAAGCTACTGAAAGACAAGCAAAGTAAGCATGCTAAGAGACCAGGAAATTTCCACGATCTCTGTGCATTCTCTCGGTAAAATAATTTAAGCAGCTGCTATATCTGGCAAAGTGGTATGTTCTTATCAGTCCTGAGAACATACAGCACTGGTGTTGGAAAATAGGAGAGCAATATCTACAAAATACCAACAACGACCTACAATGCTTATATAAGAAGAAGATGTAGCCCCCTGTATTATTTGTCTTTTGGTTTTACAGTTTTCACTCTTAAAATATAGTGTCTGTTTCAAATGTTCTTGAGTCTTTGTGCAGAAGTCACTGAAGGTTTGATTTTCCCACTTTTGTAGCTAGGATTTCTTCTGTGCATCAAAGTGCCAAAGAGGTTCATTGGGATGATGGCATTAAGGCTGATTCAGATTCATTTGTTAAAGTTAACAAAGTGCCCATGCACTGGCAGCATTGCTGGGCTAACATAACAATGAAAGCCTTAGTTACATTGATTTTTTAGAAGACAGAGAGAATTTTGATACTTTGCTGAGAAACAGTCTTTCCACTTCCTCTCCCTAATTCATTTAACAAGCCCTAGACTGATTTTTTCTAAAGAAAAGGGCCATAGGTAATAAACATAACATACAGATAATACAATCCACTGACATTAACACAGTGAATGGTACATGATGTACTAAGTAAATGCATCTTTTTATATGTCGCCATGCAAAGTAGGTACAAAGGCCAAAATTTTCAATCCTGGTTATCTGAAATGAAGCACCCAAATAGTGGCCTGATTTTCAGAGGTGCTAAGACCTAGAGCTTCCACTTCTTTTAGTGGCAGATTTGTCCGAATAAAGACTGAAAGAAGTGACAGGAGAACTTCCACACTGGACAAAAGACAAATCTGAATATAAAGCCACCACTCTTACCACATCACATTATACATCAACCAATTGGTGTTTGCAACTAGTTTCTTTTCTCATGTAGCCATTTTTTAAAATAAGCAAATGTCCAAGGGAGATAAAGTGTTAGACAAACATTTCTTCTGTCTCTGGAGTGAGCAGATTGAAATGAATTCACCAAAGTGAGAGAAAATGCAATTAGGTTGGTTTGGCCAGAACACTAGGCTGTGGAAGAAATGAAAAGTAAATGCTGGAGAACAAGCAGTGGCAGATGCCTAAGATGCCTTAAATCTGTTCACCACTGATTCATTTCCTGGGAAACTCCCAACTCTCTGATCACTGATACATTAACCTTTCTTTGGAAATAATAATTAAGAAAAGATACAACCATGGGCAACAATTAAAATAAATCACAGTGTTCCAAAAGACTTCCTGGTCTCATCATGTGTGCTCAGCACACTGCACCCTGCCCCAGGAAGCCTGCAATTATGAGTAACCCACACACCTCCTGGGTATGGTGTTCTGTCCCATCTAGTGGCACCGAGACCATTTAGCAAGAGAGAGATAAAATGAGTCTGCTATACAGCCTTAGCTAACTGCCAGCTGGATTTTAGCTCATGTGGTAGAGACTTATGCACTAAGCTCCAGAGGTCCCAGGTTCAATCTTGCACGCTGACGACTGAGATCTGTTGGTGTTACATATGCACAGCTGCCTTCTCTCAGCTTGGGACAGTTTCACCTCTGGTTTATCTACCTCCTGCTCAAGTCAAGCGGGGCCCAGGTGGAGGAAAGTCTACCAGGGAGGCACTGTGATATAAGGTGATGGTTACAATCTCTCTTCCTTTAGGTTCTAGGAGCAGCCTGTGCAGCTCTCAAACAGAATGGTGCTTATTGCATATGGGGCATGGCCTGGGTGGCCAAGGGATGATCTGACTCATTGTAGCCCTGCTTCAGCCCCTCTCCATGTGAGGTTACTATGCAAAGACCTGGTTGAAACTGAAGAAACCAGTGGAATACCCAAAAGAGCAACAGTTCCAGCAATGACTTCCCTCACCAGCATGAATTCCTAAGGGGCATAACATGCCAGGCTGGCACAGGGAGCTGCAATTTGCATCTCTATGTCTCAGCAGGGCTGAAGCTGGCCATACATAGCTAACAAATAAAGTTCCTCATTAGACAAGGTTTGTATCTGTCACACATTGCATCTGACTCATTCCTGGAAACAACCTTAAAAAGACAAAAGCTAGCCTGTCACCCACCAGACTGACTGTGAGCTGCATATCTGCCTGCTGTTCTGTGTCTGAACCCAAAAGAGCCACAGAACAATCAGCTATGACACAGAAAGCCTTCTCTACAGAGTGGGGGTGGGACAAGATAAGCTACATAGAACAAAGAAGAAAACAGGAAAAAAGCATTAGCCAAGGAAACTAGAACAAACAGATGGAGGAAAAAAAAATAGGCAGGAAAAAATGCAGCTTAGGAACAGTAAAAAATACATCCATGTTTATAAGTGAATTAAATGCCTCTAAAATTGCTCTTGACGACACGTATTGTAGGCAGACACATAATTATGAAATAGTTTCCCTTTACATTAAAATCACCAGCAAATGACAACACTATAGAAGTACACATCGCAATCTAAGCACAGATTCTTAATTTCCTATCTCTGTTAGGTTCCTTTTGCCACCTAGGATCAGCATGTTCCCTCAAGTATCAGTCATTTTGAAATTATGGGCAAATTCCATCCAGCTAGTTGGAACTACTCTTTTGGTCACTAGCATCCATTTAAGTCACATGGTATTGTTTTTGTTCCCCGATTTGTTTTTTGCAATCTTTTTAAACAGGAGAATAATTCATAACTTTGATACAATTTCTGAGTATATTTTTGCTAGAATTCATGAATTCGTGGTTTGCAAACAATTTCATTAATGCATGGCAACTGTCCAAATACACTCTAACAGGGTCCAATTCAAATCATGATGAAACAAAATGAAAGAACTCCCATTGAATTTTTTGGGCTTTAAATTGGACGCTTAGTGAATAATTTGATCCCTCAAATCATAGTAAACTGAGCAGAACATTCTTATTGACAAAAATATTTAAAAATCAGGGTTTAATTTGTACTGTTCAAGCAGTTGTGTGTTCTAGCATTCAGTTGTTTCATATGACTCCTACGTTAATGTCTTCCATTTTAAATAATCTACCATCTTTTAAATAATTTTCATGTGAAATACATACATTAAGAAATTAAATTAATGAATGAATTAAATCAATTATATTTAAATAAATAAATACAATTAATTATACCAACCAATTTATTATGAATTATTACACTATTATTATAGTAATACAAATAATTAATGTAACCACTTAGCCAAGGATTCCTTTTCCCTTGTACACATTATTAATATCCCCTTACAGATCCACTCCTCAACTGCAGTCCTGTGTACGTCATCTCTTGTTTAGACGGTAATCTCTTTGAGGCAGTGGGTGTGTGGCTGCCCATTGTTTGTAAAGCATCATGTAAATTTATGGCACTGTTCAAATGCTTTGTAGTGATGATGATGAACAAATCCCTGTGTATTGCTACTCACTGTTAAAAAATGTGATTTATTTATTTTTTTGCTTTTATTTAGCACAACAATGGAGAGTGCAAGTTAAAACTGCCAGAGATTCCCCAGAGCCACAGAAGTCTAACAGAACCCTTGTGATTTATGGCTCAAAGGGCAAAAGTGGCAACCTTCTCCTTTCTCCACAAAATCCAAAATGTGTGTGCTTTCTACCCAGAGCAATGGACGAATTCTTTGTAAGTCATCACTATACAATACTGCACTGAGATTATAATGACATTCTGCTCTAGCCAAAGGATATATTTCAAATGCTGCTTTGGTTGCTACAAATGGCATAGTTATTTACAAAGATGGAGAGATCTAACTTTAGATCTTGCGCCATCCTCTTCCTGCAACCATGCTCAACTACATTCACTTATAGTGTTCAGACCCCAGTGTAATCTCATCATATTCCAATGGGTTTCAAGGATGTAAATCAGCAAGAAACAGGATTCCTTTCTTGTACTTTATAACATATGCTCCTCATTGTCTTGTATATTTATTTTTATTCTCTTAATCGTGTTAACCCTGTAATCACTGAGTAATTTGCCATTGGCTTTAAGGTGTAAAGTATACTGCATGTTCTTGCACCCTGCAGTAAGGAGGGCTGTGTAAAATTCTTTGTTAGATTGTGCCATTGAGATACAGCCTGTAGCCAAGGGGAACATGGAGCTGCCCTGCTGCAGGAGAGCCCTCTGGAAGTCAGGACACCTGTTGGAGCTCCGGAAGCCAAAGCCAACCACCCATTACCTCACACTTTTGTGGCAAGTAGCCTGCTGCTCCCATATGGCTACTCAACTCTACTGGCCAGCATGTAGTGAAGCATGCAGCCATGGCTTTGCCTGCACTTTGTCCCCAGGCGAGTGAGAACAAACTTGGAACTCTGCTTTGGCCTCATGAGTGGGAAATTATTGGAGTCTCAAAGAGGTAAAAGTCCCTGGATCTCCCACTGGAACTCCATCTCCAAGGAGGCTATAGTCTGGCTAGGTGAATGTCCAGAGACACCTCAAAAACTCACAGGTTTTACTGCTTGCCAGTTTGGAACTTAAGATCTTGATCCTTCTAATATTGTGGGATTGGTATTTTAAGTGGAGGGCTGAGAACTTAATGTAAGATACGTGTTCCTTTCCCTTCTTTCAGAACGCTGAACATGAAGAGGGTTGGACTGTGTGTTCAAGGGACATTAAGTGGGGCTTTGCTCCTTCTCTGGTCTTCATTAAAGAGGCCTCCATTTTTCCACAGTGGGCACATTCTGGTGTGGTGCCACACTGACAGCTTTCTAAGTGCATTTCCATTCTTCAGACTCACTTAGTTTTAGGGAAACATGCTATATTTTCCTTGCCTCTTCGTGTCCTTGGTTATGTTGCTTTGTGTCAAAACCTTAATATTTTCTAAAAGTTGTTTGTTGTGCATGAAGATTTGTCTTTTTGCAATATGAGTCACACTATTTCGAAAGCTTTGTTGCATTTTAAGTAAATCAGAGGAATAGGGCTGATTTTAAATAGTGGCTGGTGTTTCATGTGAATTTTTTTGAAAACCCTTCTCTTTAGAAACAATTCAACTGATATATCTTATGGTTTCTGTTGTTCTCTTCCTTTCCTCCTTATTTCCAAGGACATTTGAATATAAACACAGGATATTTGTTTCATAAGTGAGTTCATCTGCTCCAATTTATGGCAGCACACTTGTTTGCTGTGGGAATGATTATGATATCACAATAAAGGGAGAGTTGTGAATTCTGATGAGCACTAAGCAGGAGCAGATGAACTCTTAATAAAACTAAGATTATGGTTTTACACAAATGCCCTTAGTAATACAATGCAGTAGGGAAGAACCACAGATAATGCAGTATATGCAAGATTCATTGTTTTGAAACAATTGGCTTAATTTTGATCCCAGAAATCCATGTAAATCTGCATATTGCCTACTTATGTGCATATCCTGGCAAGATAGTATGTATGTCCCTGATTTTCCAGCTGCATTCACACAATGTTGCCACAAATGCGTGCGCATCTTGAAGTTGACTGTTATGAAATCTCCGATGAAATGTCAGCAGCTCTCTCATTTTAATTACAAATTGTTAGCAAATATAAAGAACAAATTACTGAAATATATAAATAATAGAGAATGCACAAGTTAAATCTACTTGCTTTCATTGATCTTAAACTTTGATAGCAATAATACTGTATGGGCTTACCAATTAAAAATAAGTTAAAGAAATACACATTAAATGTGGAAAATAAATTGAGTAATAAGAAGTTTTGTTTATCATACAATCATAGAAACATAGGGCTGGAAGGAACCTTGAGAAATCATCAAGTCCAAGTAATCCTAGGCAGGACCAAATGAACCTAGACCATTCCTAATCGGTGTTTGTCCAACCTTTTCTTAAATACTTCCGATGATGGAGATTCCACAGCCTCTCTTAGAAGCCTATTCCAGAGCTTAACTATCCTTATAGTTAGAAAGTTTTTACTAAATCTCCCTTGCTGCAGATCAAGCCTGTTAGTTCTTGGATGTGGACAAGAAGTTGATCTCTATACTTTTTATAGCATATTTTAAGACTATTATTTGGTCCACACTCAGTCATCTTTTCTCAAGACTAAACATGCCCAGGTTTTGAACCTTTCCTCATAGGTCAGATTTTTTAAACCTTTTTTTCACTTTTGTTCCTCTCCTCTGGACTTTCCCCAGTTTGTCCACGTCTTTCCTGAAGTGTGATGCCCAGAACTGGAGACAGAACTCCAGATGAAGTCTCACCAGTGCAGGGTAGCACAGAACAGTTACCTCCTGTGTCTTACATATGATACTCCTGCTAATATACCCCTGAGTTTATGGTGGAGGTGTCCTCTGAGACTGGCAGAGTTGGCAGGAAAGAGCAAGAGATGAAAACAAGAAGGAACAGAAATACTAAGGAAAATGAAAGGTGTGGGCTTTAAAGGGATAGTTTGAAATTGCTGGACACCAAATAATTTTATTTTAAACTTTATTAAAAATATTTAGTTTAGAGAAACAAGAAATGGTAGTCCAGCTTTTAAGGGCATGTCTACACTTACCTCCAGAACAATCGATCCAGTGGGGGTCGATTTATCGCGTCTAGTGAAGACGCGATAAATCGACTGCAGATGCTTTCCCCTTCGACTCCGATATTCCACCACAGTGAGAAGTGTAGGCAGGGTCGACGGGGAAGCATCAGCAGTCGACCTACGGCAGTGAAGACACTGCGGTAAGTAGCTTTAAGTACGTTGACTTCAGCTACTCTATTTTCATAGCTGAAGTTGTGTAACTTAGACCAACTTAGCTTGCTCCCCACCCTCACCCACAGTGTAGACCAGGCCATAGTAAGTGTTCCTCTTTCTGTCAACTCAGGGGGGTGGCACCCACCATTTAGTCACAGAGGTTCTTTTTATATACCTTAGGGACACCACGACCAAGACTATGCAAAGGCCAAAACTATAATGGGATTCAAAAAAGCACTAGTTAAATTCATGGAGCATAGGTTCCTCTGTGGCTATTAACCAAGATGATCAGGGATGTAATCCCATGCTCTGGTTGTCCCTAGCCTCTAATTGCCAAAAGCTGGAAGTGACAGCCGGTGGATGACTCGATGATTGTCTGTTCTGTTCATTCCCTCTAAAGCACCTAGCATTGGCCAATACTGGAAGACAGGATACTGGGGTAGATGCACCATTGGTCTGATGCAGTATAGCCATTCTTATGTTCTAAAATAATCACAGTGATTACCTATGGCTGTTTTAGTATTAAAAGAAAGGGGAAAAAACATTAAACAAAACAATACAAATGGCTGAACACAAATAATAAACTGATTACTTTCATTATAGTCTCTTCTGTATGTACCTTTATGGAGAGCTTCTAACAGATTTCACCCTTGAGAGTGACTTGCTTCTAAGAGTGTTTTTCTCTTGGTAAGTTAAGACCAGAATGTACTATTTCCAAAAATTATTGTGTTCGGTTTTAGTATTTTATTATTATTATTATTAGTCCTCTTCGCTCCTAGTGGAGCATAAGGCGTCAACCATTCTTCTCCATTCGACTCGATCTTGGGCTAGCCAGTAGATTTCATCCCAGGCCTTTCCCATATTTGACATTTCGCCTTCAATAGTATTTTATTAGATTCTTAAAATTATTTATATATTTGCAGAGTTTTTTTAAGGGCAAGTTTAGCCTGTCTAATCATTAATAATAACCTAAACAGTTTATAGTTGGGCAAAGTAAGCAATCCTAACTAAATTCTATGAAATCACAGAAGATAATTAAATTAGTTACTTAGAAAAAAATTATTTAAGACAGACCAATTATGAATATTAACTATTGTAAATCCAGTTACATCCCATAGTTTCTCTGTTTATCAACGTTTAGCCCCTGTCTCCTCTCCAGAAATGTATGGTCTAAGCACTTGGTAATTAAAAAGAGAAAGTTAGCCCTTTAAGTTACAACAGCATTTTAATATTCCAACAAAATCACCGTGAGAGTTTTAAACCTAATTAGTTAACTTCGTCTCACCAATCCATTCTGAAGTCTTGGGGAAGTTCTCCTAGGGTTGCTTTCTTCTTGAATCTTCTCTGTTTTTCTTATCCATCTGCGGCAGCTTGCTTAGGAAGTGCGATGCTGGATCAGGGTAGCAGAGGGTATGTGTGAGGGGTGCTCTCTTCAGTATTTTGTACCCTCTGCTTCCTATTTTCATGAAATTTATAGGAAACCACTTCTCTTTCAGGGATGTTTATATTCAGTATTAGTTGCTGTCACCCATTCACTGGCTTCATGCCTTTGGATTGTCTTAGGTGAAACTTTCAGGTCATGAACATGCAGTCTGCTTAATGAATATACTACATTTCATAATTACCTTTGTTCTTTTTGTGGCAGGAAGGCAACAGATAACTTTCAAAGCTAGTTTTAACTCATTATTTTTATTCAGACCATTCTCTGAGATATTCACTCAATTTTGTTAGCTTGTCAGGAAATGAAATTCTGGCTTCAGAAACCAAAACTCCCTGTTCCTTATTTAAGAGTTTTCAGTTCCCCAGTCTTCTATAATTAAATAGACTTTTACAAAATCTTTAGCTTAAGTTGTTGATTCTACATGACAATTTCTGGAATGTTGATTTTCTTGTCTTCCTGAGTTGGGGGAGGGTTTGCTTGCACAGAGTCCATAATCAATTCATTGCCATTAATATAAATATTCTATACTTAAGTGGCTTCTTATGTTGGTAACCAGCTATAACATCAAATGATTTTGCCATATTTATACATAAACATGTTGTTATTCTTATAACAATTTCAGGCCGTTATATGAAGGCTTGCATTTAAATACAAAATATTTGCAACTATACAGCTGAAAAGGTGTTTGCCATTTTAGTGTTTAAGAAGTAAACAATAGTTTAAAATTTTCAACTACACAAGTTTTTCCTGGAGTTTCAAAAACACAAGCAGAAATGTTTCTTTTGAAAATGAGAGGGGTTGGCATGACCATTTTGCAAGCTAAATTTAAGGCTGTCATAACATACCCTACATTCCTTTTTACAATTATACCTCTGTTTAAAAATGGAAATTTTACATGATTTGTCTTCTTGATGTTTGCTTTTTCTTCAGAAGTAGAAGCAGAAACATTCTGGAATGTCTTTCATTAGTTTTAACATTCTGTAACCTAACTAGTTAAACACATATTTTGTTGTATTTCCAAGCATCATGGCTATAACATACTGGCAGGTATATCTTAATGTTCAGTAAAGGTTCAAACAAGTTTTAGATAAATGCAGCCTGGCAATGAAATGTACATTTTTAACAGTAAAGGTAAATAATGTCAGAACAAGTTACCAACGGATGTAGTGGATTTTCCGTCACTGGCAATTTTTAAATATGCTCTGGTTTGAAAAGGAAATAATTCAGGAAAGTTCGATAGTCTGGGTTATGCAGAGATCAGACTGAATGATAACAATCACTCCAACTGGCCATAGAATCTATGGAAACGGAGCTGGGCACATAATGCAAAAATAGATAAATAATAAAATAATAATAATAAACCCATGTTTGTTCAAAAATATGATTTCTTTCAGCTGTACAGGCATCCTTTTTGGGTTTACTTTTGTGAAATTTTGATGGCTCATAGAAGACCTGCTACACTCACATAGAATGGATATATTTATATGGTATATTTATCCCTTTCCCCAACCTCTGCTTGTTTCTTGTTTTCTTACATTGTGAGCTTTTCAGGGCATGAATGGTATTTTATTATGTACTTGGAAAGCACCTAGCACATTGTGCATGCTACTGTAATCCAAATAATTATCATATGAGAAGTAGCACTGCTAGGCATCATGAGGATGGGATCCTTAAAACCAATCTCCAGAGTGCTGGTACAAGTGGTATTAAATGAGCTAGATAAGGATGTGACCATAAACCTCTGCAAAGAGGACCATGCACACATTCATGATTACTCTGTGCCAGCAATTGTGGGAATGACAGAAAATTAAATACCATGTCATTTGGAGACAAGAGGATTGAGAGGGACCATGATAACAGTTTTCAAGTACATAAAAGTTTGCTAAAAGGAGGAGGGTGAAATATGTTCTCATTAACATCTATAGATTAAGACAAGAAGCAATGTGAGAAGGGTCACTGCTTAGCACATTAGAAGCTAGGGTTTCCAGAGCTCTGTTACAGAGGCAATTACACGAATCCTACAATGATCTGACCACACCCTTTGTACCTAGAATGACACATGCATATATCCAGACAATAAATCTTAGAGTAGCCTAAATATTCTAGGACTGGTTCCTCTGAAGAAATCTTGTGTAGCCCAGAAACAAAAAAGTCTTAAAATATTACAAATTTACCTAATCATCTTTTATCTGGTACCTTTCTTTGAGAGATTCAAAGCCCCAGTGACTTGTTCAAAGCCATCCGTTGATTATAAGAGTTATGCTCATTCAGTTCTGGAACCAGAAGCAATACTTGTTACTATGTGATCAGTCACAACTAACATAGCTCAAATTTCAAGCATCAGGTATAGAATATTTGGCTCAAACTGTGATTAATTGAGAGAGGAAAAATGTGACAAAAGTAATTAGCAAACTTAGAATCATGAATAAATATGAGGAAAGAGTATTCTACTTACAAATACTCCATAAGATGAGGAGAGAGGCTGCATTGCTAAGAATTATTCGCTCAGCTCTACTTGGGACATTTTGCATTAATTTGAAGCTTATAGGGATCAGAAGGTGAAGAAAGACAATTATTGAATCCAAGGTAGGAATCCAATTCTGAAATAGAAAGGTGATCATGGTAAGTTGCTCAGGAAAGGGTTAGAATTGATGCAACAAAAAAGTGCATTATGATGATGGACCAAAAGACTGAAATAGAAAAGAGGATAATGACTGAATTAGAGAAAAAAATGTTAAAAGAAGAGAAATATCTGCTGAATTCAATTGAGATTACCCGATGCAGTTTAATTCACTGGATCAGGAATAAGTCTGTCTACAGATGTATTCTGGTTGGAGGCATAGTCATAGAGTTCATTGAAACCATGATTATGGGAAATGAAGAGTAAACAATGGTTTTAGAGCAGTCACGCTTTACACATTAGTGAAATAGTCTCTGAAACTATATTATTGTATGTTACATCTGCAGTCTGTATTGTCTGCACATTTGCTGCAAGGAATGCAGTATATATATGTATTTAAAATGCCATTAGAATGTCTTTGCAACTGTTTAGAAGTCTAGAGGGCTGCAGAGGGCTGCGTAGCAGAAGATAAGAATGTGAGGTGCAATTTGCCACCTTAAGTAAAAAGAAAAATACCTGAGTGCTGTATTTTTACAGTTCTAAACTGTAACATTTTGTCCAGTAAATACTCGTTGGTAGGTACAACTAAGAAGCTCTGTGATATAAATGGAATCAAGGGGTCCATCTGTAGGAAGGACAAACTGCAGGCAATAATTTTAAAAACAGAAAGTCATGCTGTGAAAAAGTAGAACTTATGACTTCATTGCTTCTGAAGAAGGCACAATTTGGACATGTAGAAGAATAGTACATTCTCCCCTTGAGAATAAGAGAAAAACACACTTTTTGAGATTAATTAGACTGATTAGTACAACAAATATAGCCATGCCTCATGATACCCTTTGCAACCTCCACACCCTTAAATGAAAAACTCTTGAAATAAAACCCTGTTCATGCAATGGGGAATTTTGGTTTCCCTTTGCATGGACACAGAGATATCCTTAAAACAGTGGAATCAATGTGATTCCACTATACAAGTTACTGGTCACAAAGCCTTATGTTGTGGTTGGACTGAAAATATTAACATATAAAATGAGAGAAGGTCATTCTGATGGAATACAAAACCCTGGGCAACATTTTTTGGTTAGTCCTGTCTTAAAATTAATTGTTACCTTTTAAAACTAGCTTCATCTCTTGTTTCTCTTGAAGCTGCTATTGTTTCCAGCAGTAGGTTGTTGAAACAATCAGATGGGGATGCTGCTTTGGCCTGATGGCTATGAATGAAAGTTGCTCTCTCCCTCCAGTCCAACAACTTTTACACCTTTGGGAGGCTGCAGATCACTACCTCCTGGAATAAGAGGTGTGGAGAGGAGAGGCTGGTGGGTTCAGCATTTCCTTTCTCTCTTCCCTGCTCCACAGGCACAAAGGAAATGAGAAAGTAACTAGGAGGGATCTGACTGCAAATTTTGCAATGTCTATCCAGGTTTTTTTATATTGATGTCATTCATCCTCGACCCTTCCACAGACTCTCAGACTTTAAGGTCAGAAGGGACCATTATGATCATCTAGTCTGACCTTCTGCACAACGCAGGCCACAGAATCTCACCCACCCACTCCTGCAATAAACCTCTAACCTATGTCTGAGCTACTGAAGTCTTTAACTCATGGTTTAAAGACTTCAGGGTGCAGAGAATCCTCCAGCAAGTGACCCGTGCCCCACGCTGCAGAGGAAGGCGAAAAACCCCCAAGACCTCTGCCAATTTGCCCTGGAGGAAAATTCCTTATCAAACCCAAATATGGCGATCAGCTGAACCCTGAGCATGTGGGCAAGACGCATCAGCCAGACACTCAGGGAAGTATTCTCTGTAGTAACTCAGATCCCATCCCATCAAAGATCAATTAATTGCCAAAATTATGTTATCCCATCATACCATCTCCTCCATAAACTTATCGAGCTTAATCTTGAAGCCAGATAGGTCTTTTGCTCCTACTGCTTCTCTTGGAAGGCTGTTCCAGAATTTCACTCCTCTGATGGTTAGAAACCTTTGTCTAATTTCAAGTCTAAACTTCCTGACAGCCAGTTTATATCCATTTGTTCTTGTGTCCACATTGGTACTGAGCTTAAATAATTCCTCTCCCTCCATTGTATTTATCCCTCTGATATATTTATAGACAGCAATCATATCTCCCCTCAGCCATCTTTTGGTTAGGCTAAACAAGCCAAGCTCCTTGAGTCTCCTTTCATAAGACAGGTTTTCCATTCTTTGGATCATCATAGTAGCCCTTCTCTGTACCTGTTCCAGTTTGAATTCATCCTTCTTAAACATGGGAGACCAGAACTGCACACGGTATTCCAGATGAGGTCTCACCAGTGCCTTGTATAACCAGTGCCTTGTATAACGCTACTAACATCTCCTTATCTCTACTGGAAATATCTCGCCTGATGCATCTGAAGACCACATTAGCTTTTTTCATGGCCATATCACATTGGTGACTCATAGTCATCCTGTGGTCAACCAGTACTCCAAGGTCCTTCTCCTCCTCTGTTACTTCCAATTGATGCGTCCCCAGCTTATAACTAAAATTCTGGTTATTAATCCCTAAATGCATGACCTTACACTTCTCGCTATTAAATTTCATCATATTCCTATTACTGCAGTTTACAAGGTCATCCAGATCTTCCTGTATGATATCCCAGTCCTTCTCTGAATTGGCAATACCTCCCAGATTTGTGTTATCCACAAACTTTATTAGCACATTCACACTTTTTGTGCTGAGGTCAGTAATAAAAAGATTAAATAAAATTGGTCCCAAAACGGATCCCTGAGGAACTTCACTGGTAACCTCCCTCCAGCCTGACAGTTCGTCTTTCCAATATGACCTGCTGTTGTCTCCCCTTAAACCAGTTCCTTATCCACCTTTCAGTTTTCATATTGATCCCCATCTTTTCCAATTTAACTAACAATTCCCCATGTAGCACCATATCAAATGCCTTACCGAAATCTAGGTAAATTAGATCCACTGCATTTTCTTTGTCTAAAAAATCTGTTACTTTCTCAAAGAAGGAGATCAGGTTGGTTTGGCATGATCTACCTTTTGTAAAACCATGTTTATATTGTCTCATTTACTATTGACCTCAATGTCCTTAACTACTTTCTCCTTCAAATTTTTTTCCAAGACTTTGCATACTACAGATGTCAAACTAACAGGCCTGTAGTTACCCGGATCACCTTTTTTCCCTTTCTTAAAAATAGGAACTATGTTAGCAATTCTACAGATTCATTAAAAATTCTTGCTAATGGTCTTGCAATTTCATGTGCCAGTTCCTTTAATATTCTTGGACGAAAATTATCTGGGCCCCCTCATTTAGTTCCATTAAGATGTTCGAATTTGGCTTTGGTGATATCTACCTCCATATCCTCATTCCCATTATCCCTAAGATCCTCATTAGCCTCATTAAAGACTGAGGCAAAGTATTTGTTTAGGTATTGGGCCATGCCTAGATTATCCTTAACCTCCACTCCATCCTTAGTGTTTCGTGGACCCACTTCTTCTTTCTTTGTTTTCTTCTTATTTATACGGCTATAGAACCCTTTACTATTTTTTTTAATTCCCTTTGCAAGGTTCAACTCTACATGGCTTTTGGCCTTTCTCGCTTTATTCCTACATGTTCTGACCTCAATAAGGTAGCTTTCCTTGCTGATTTCTCCCATCTTCCACTCCCTGTATGCTTTCTGCTTTTTCTTAATCACCTCTCTGAGATGCTTGCGCATCCAGCTTGATCTACAACTCCTGCCTATGAATTTTTCCCTCTTTCTTGGATGCAGGCTTCTGATAGCTTCTGCAACTTTGACTTGAAGTAATCCCAGGCCTCCTCCAACTTTGGATCCATAAATTCTTCAGTCCAATCCACTTTCCTAACTAATGTCCTTATTTTTTTAAAGTTAGCCCTTTTGAAATCAAAAACTCTAGTCACAGATCTATTTTTGTTTATCCTTCCATTCAATTTGAACTGAATTAGCTCATGATCACTCAAACCAAGGTTGTCCCTGACAACCATTTCTTCTATGAGGTCCTCACTACTCACCAAAACCAAATCTAAAATGTTGGTTCAGCAACTACTTGATGAGGGAATCCATCAGCTATCGCATCCAGGAGAATCTAATCCCTATTTTTACTTGCACTGATCCTCTAGTCTATATCTGAGAAGTTAAAGTTTCCCATGATCACGTAGTTCCCATTAGTATTTACTTCACTGAAAATATTAAAGAGGTCTCTATCCATATCCAAATTAAATACCAGTGGTCTATAGCACAACTCAAGCACTATCCCAGAGGAGGCTTTAGTTTCTTCCCCAATGTAATTTTTGCCCAGACAGACTCTGTCTTATCCATTCCATTGCTTCTTATTTCTTTACAGTCTACCTCATCATTGATATACAATGCTACTCCACCACCTTTACCTTTATTTCTGTCTTTCCTAAACAGCACATACCCTTCAAAACCTGTACTCCAGCTATGACTACTATTGCACCATGTCTCTGTTATCCCTATAATATCTGGCTTCACTTCCTGCACCAGTAGCTCTAGTTCCTCCATTTTGTTCCCTAGCTCCTCTCATTGGTGTACAAACACCTTAATTTTTGCTGTTTGCCCTCAGTCACATTCTTTACACAATTAGGCACAGACATTCTACAATCAGCAGAAGGATCAAGGGATTCAACTTTCCCATTCCCGATCATCAGGCCAGTGTGGTTACATCACTGACAGTAGGAAAGGACAACCCTATAGTGCAAAGCTAGAGGTATAAGGTTAATGTTCTTTTTTTAAAAAAAAGAACAAAATGGCTCCTTTTTTCTAGTGAAGTGGACATGAAATCATTTGGATTATGAAATATATCATTATGCAAGTGAATGTTTCATTAAAACTACTTGAGCAAGGCTTTATTATTACTTCTTGTTATTACTCATAATACCTAACACTTAGGGCTTGATCCTATTGATTTTAATAGTACTTGAGGGCACTCAGCAGCCAGCATAGTCAGACCATTACGTAATAGCTTCCATCTGAGGCCCTCAGTGCACAGATGTTAATGAATTTAGCCTCACAGCTCCTTAGTGGAGAAAGTATCATCCCCATTTTGCAGATAAGGGAACAGGGATGGCAGATTTCATCGGAATGCCCAGAAGTCTATAGGAAAACCAGGAATAGATTCCCTCATCTCCTTTATCTTTAACCACAAAATCATCCTTCCTGTCTGTTAACATTTACTTAATCTGTCCTTTGCCATTTGGAAAAAGTCTCTGTTCATGAAGCTGCCTTAGTAGCCTATTTTTCTTCATTATATTTATTGCAGGTTGAAACTGGAGATGTGGGGGATGTGTACAAGATTCGGGTCAGCTGTGATGGTTCGCCAGGTTTTGAGGGCTGGCATCTGAAGTCCTTTCACATGCAAGAACTACATACTAAACAAGAAGTGAACTTTGACTGTAACTGCTGGTTCTCTGTTAACAGAGAAGACAGAAAGATGGTGAAAGAATTCCCTGCAGTGAATGAGAACCAGAAACCTTTACCAGGTAAAAATAGCAAAGGAGACAGGAACAGTGTGAACTAGCATTTGAAAAAGAATAAATTCAGCAAATATTACATTTAATCATTATCTGTGCTTGATATCTATGGTGGTTCCACAGTGACTTCATTCACGCATGCGCTGCGACAATACTGCACATTTTAAAATCTCTCCTAGTTACATGACAAATTGGGTTTAACATTTGCTAAATTTTGTGCATAATTCTAAGTGTTCAAAACTGGAAAAATCTAATTATGCTAGTAAAAGATAAGACATAATTCAAAGCTATGGAAGTCAGTTTTGGTAGACTTAGTATTGAATTCTTTAGCTTATCATAGCTTGAGTTACTGAAGTGAATATCAGAAATAATCATTACTGTACAATAAAGTTGTGCTGTAATTTCAAGGGCATTTTTGTAATGTGGGAAGGTCCCACTTTTTCAGAGGGCCTTCTAAAATTGTACCTATAAAATTAAAGAATTTAGAGCTTCATATTTGTGCATTACAGATACAAGTTATTTAGTTAAGGATCTAACTGTCATGGTTTCTCTAAACCGAGGCTGTGTCTACACTAGCACTTTCGTCGGTAAAACTTTTGTTGGTCATGGGTGTGAAAAAACCTCCCCCTTAATTGACATAAATTTTACAAACAAAAGCACCGGTGTGGACAGCACTATGTTGTCCAGAGAGCGTCTTCTGTTAACATAGCTATCACTGCTCATTGTGGGTGGTTTAATTATGCCAAAAGGAGACCCCTCTCTTGTCAGCATAGAGTGGCTACACAGGAGACCGTACAACTGTGCTGCTGCAGTGGTACAGCTGGGCAACTGTAAGGTCTGTAGTGTAGACATAGCCTAAATCTTCTAACATGGTTAATATGGTTTGCTCCTATCTGAGCATCTAAAAACTACTATAGATCTTAAAGGAAAACTACACTGATTAATTATGACCTCTTAAATAGCTAAATATTAGGCAAATAATAATGTATATTGAAAATTTTATATAGAAAAAAAATTTAGGAGTTCATGTTACTATGTCACTATCTCCATAAAGGGTAAATAGGGCTGCAGCCTTATTGATATTTCCCAGAAGAAGGCCTCTCTGACAGTGTAGACTGGACCAGCAAAATGCAGTCATATGACTGCATTATAAAGACAGAAGACTTGAAAAGGAATCATGTACCGTTAAATGTGTTCATTATCTTGTCATATAATACACACACTGTCATGAATTCAGATACTATGTTATGGCCATCCTCTTTGCTCTAATTTGCATCACGTCAAGCGAGTGCCTTCCTCTTTAATGGTTACTTTTTTATTATTATTATCGTGGAGACATTTATTTTTCTGATGGGCAGGAATTGACTTTTCCTGAGTTCCTCCATACAATAAAACAGAATTAATTTTTCCAAGTGTACTAGCACAAGAGCCAAATAGGGACAATCAGGTTCCCACTGTTGTCAATGAAAAGACTCCCACTGACTTCAAGTGGGGGTTGGACCAGGTTCATACAGAAGAACCACTCCCTTTCTGTTCTAATCTCCATGTAGTGTGTTATTTTTGTTGTTGTTATTATTTCTCTGATTGTATTAGAATATCTTTAGATTATACTGCAGTTTTCCTTGAAGCTTACCCTTTCAATTCAATCTGTTTTGTTCAAACAATCTTCTTTCTTTGTATAGTCCACAAGTATATTGTCTTTGTACACACTGGTGACCACTGGGGATCAGAAACCTTTGCAAATGTTTATATCACTCTGTATGGCGAAAGAGGGGACACAGGTGTGAGGAAACTGCACGAATCATTGGTAAAAGGAGGAAAATTTCAAAGGAACAAGGTAAAAAGACACAAATGTTGTTTTCTTACAAACTCAAACAATAGCACTGTTTTCTGAATGTCTACCCCAGCTCTTGATTGTAAGAGCAAAATTCTCTTAATAGCTCTTTGAAGCAGTATTCTGTTCCAGTTTATGCCTAGATTTTCCATAGGTGATCATCAGAATTCTACATTTGCATGTGTAAAGCAGCTTATCTGAGTCATAACCCTTGTGATCATGCCTCTCAACTTTTTATGTCCCAAATGTGGGTTGCAGTGTGTGACAAAGAACCAAAATTAGTGTCATAAAAATGATTCATGCAGGAAATGTATATTGCTGTGAGATTCATTCGTTTAATGTAAATAGCTGTTTTGATCATCATAGTTTAAATATTATTTCTGTTGATAATTTTCAACAACAAAAGTGAAGGGGCACCAAATTTGTTTGGAACGTAGGTAGCTTTTGAGACTAAAACAACTGACATCCCCCAAAAGAAAAGATATTTAATATATAACCTCAGATGAGAAATTTTACTAAAAGAAGATAATGCACTGACAGAGTTTAAAAATATACAATAATCCTTTTTCATACTTACTCATCACCAAGCTGTAGTATTCTTAAGAAAACAGAGAGTCTTAATTTCTGTCAAATTATTTCATTTAGCAATCATGTCAACAACAAAAAATATGAAACTAGATTCAATGTCTAACTTAAAGAACCCCAACCTGTCTGTTTCTACGCGTCTCTCAAAACCACTTCCTGTTAGTTACCTTCAGGGTCCACAAGGTGGCACTATGCCATACTTAACTTAGATTCTTCATTGCATAGTGTCCTTATGCAAGCTCCACTTCAGGTATGCATGAGCCTCTTGAGCCCTTAATCAGAGATTTCTAGCTATCAGTGTCTGTTTGGCTCGCACATGCACCATAAGCCTCCTTGTGGCAGACACTGAGGCTGTATAGGGGTGCGTGGGTGATCCGCCCTCAGTTCCTTCTTTATTGCCTCGGCCTGAGATGGAACCCTGGCATTTCCACCTAGAGCATACTCAGCCTTCTGTTTTTTTATTGCAGTTATGTAGTTTATAGTTAGTTAGATAGTTAGGTGAGAGGATTGTTTTTCCCTCTCTTTTCCTTTCAGAGAGATTTGTCTTCTCTACCGGAGCATGCCTGGCTCACCAGGCTTCAAACGGTGTCTTTCTTACCAGGAGGCTCTACTGGTAAGCAGTGGGCACTCCAAGTTTGTCCAATGTCAAATTCCCAGCCATGTCTCAGGGAGTGGCTCCTTGATGGCTCTATGGATGTGCAGCAATATGGATGTACTGTTATTAAACAGTAGAAAAGCAGCAAACCTGCACTACCTACATACCGAAATGGAAGAGATTCGTCCATTGGTTTGATTGTTGCTACTTCTAGCCTGAATTGGTTTCCCTTTCTCTCATCCTAGATTAGCTGCTGGATCTAAAGACGTCTGGGTTATCCATCAGTTCAGTCAAGGTACACCTGGCCACAGTATCAGCCTTTCATCCCCCAGTCAAGGGATTCTTCATTTTTGTTCACTCTGTATCTTCCAGATTTATTAAGCGTCTGGATAATCTCTTCCCCCACATTAGACCTTGATCCCGTTTTGAGACCACCTCATGAAAGCTCCATTCAAACCAATGGTGATCTGCTCCCTACTACATTTGTCAGTGAAGAAGACCTTCTTAGTTGCCATCATATCAGCCCCTAGGGTCAGGGAGATTGGAGCCTCATGGCAGATTCCTTTCCACCCTCCTTACCACATTCTTTATGGCAAGGTCATTAAAATTCCACATCCTAAGTTCCTACCAAAGGATTTTCATCCTAACTATTCTATCCATCTACCCGTATTTTTTCCAAAACCTCAAGTGTTCTCATCAGGAATCCTATTTCCATACCGTGAACATTAGAAGGGACGTCGCCTTCCACCTGGATAGGAATAAGCAGTTTAGGCGATCACCTAGACTCTTTTCTCCTTTCCAGAGAGATTTAAGGGGGATCCTATCTCTGCTCAGAGCTTTTGAAATGACTATCAGGTTGTATCTCTGCCTGTTATGACTCTGTAGGTCCTCAGCCACCACCCCCTCAGGGGGTGAGAGCACATTTAGCCAGATCATAGGCAACATCTACTGCATTTTTTGAAGAATGTTCCAATATCTGAGATATGTAAAGCCACTATTTGGATTTCAATCCATAGGGTTCCAAAGCATTAAGCCCTGTCTCGTGCCATCAGATCTGATGCAGCTTGAGTTCTGGACTCTGTTTGTAAATTCCCTCTTCTTCCTGGGGATACTGCTCAGAAATCAAGTGAAGGAGGGGGGCGGGCAATGTTTGAAGAAGAAGGAAAAGTTACTCACCCTATCCAGTAACTGTAGTTCTTCGAGATGCGTGTCCCTATGGGTGCTCTATTACCTGTCCTTCCCCTCCCCATCCTTCCCCTGTGGTTTGGTTATTCCCTAGAAGATACCTAGGTAGAGAAGGCACTGAGGGCGCCCATGCACCCAAGTATAGCCTTGGTGTCTGCCCTGAGGAGGCATACGGCGCATGCCTGGGCCGGACTGATACTGCTAGCCGGGGGCGAATTAGGGTTTCGTGGGGGCTGTCTAGACCAGATCAAGTGGGGGCCCCTCCACTCCCCTTCTGCCTGCAATTACACCCACCCCCACATGCACACATGGAGTTGAGGCGCAGGGGTGTGTCCCGCTCAGCCCACCTGCCCTCACCCGCCCCCTGTAGGGGTTGGGGTGTAGAACCACCCATTTTCTGGCACCCCTCCAGTTAGCTGGGGCCCCTGGCATGGGCCCCGATGGCCTACTGGCTAATCCACCACTGCTGCTAGTCAGAAATCTCTTATCCAGGGTTTAAGAGGCACATCAATGGGGACACACATCTTTAAGAACTACAGTTACTGAACAGGGTGAGTAACTTCTTTCATGCACAGATTTTTTCCCTGTATTGCCTTAATTAAAAACCACACACACACACACACAATTACGTAATTGTACTTGCAATCTGGCTGTTAAGTCTGGAATTCTAGTAAATGGATGTTTTATCACCTGAAAGCATTTTTAATATTAGTGAAAGATAAACTGCTTTTGTGTTACTTTTATACAAAAATAGTGATGACGTTCTATAGCACTTTGGTAACCACAGAGCTGTTTGCTAATATATCCATTCTAAGTGCCTTGTAGTTTTATTTATTAGGATCCCATAGAGCATAAATCTATTTTTTATAATTTTTATCTGAAACATTGTAATTGTTAAAACTCCAATTTGATTCAGCCCTGAGAGGCTGCAGACATTTCCTGCTAATCAAAACTTATTGACCATTGTTAGCCAAATTGGGGCCCACTGGGCCCTCATTTGGGTAGTGTATAAAGCAGATAGGATTGTTATAAAATGAGAAGAATGCATTGCACCAAGCAGTCCTTGCATGAAATTTTCTCTTTTGACTCCTTTCTCCCCATTGTCCTCTTTTCCTTCTCTTTGTTTGCTTTTTCCTTTCCTTTACTTATTTCCTTTCCCCTCATTCCCCATTGCTCTGCCCATTCTGTTTCTCTTCCATCTTTGTCTTTCCCATCTTTCTCTTTCATCTCTGTTGGTGTCCCTTTCTCTCTCCTACCCTCTCCCATCTTCTCCTGTTGAGTCTTCTTTTTCCTCCTTTCTTCTTATGTTGTACAGAAAACAAAAAAACAGGCTTATCTGCTTTCTGAGAGAGAATTCAGGATTATAGAAAATCTTGTGTCCCAATGAATAAGCTTTTTCCAGAATATTAACTCCCCTCTGGAACCCTACTAATGCATATTTGCATAATAGATCCTGAAAGCCAGAAACTCACAGTAAGTATATCAGAACCAAGATCTTCTGGTGATTTTTTTAGTTCCTAGAAGCACATTGTAGCATAATTTGAGATGACTGGAGAAATGTCCCATATGAGCCAAAGATCAAATGAGCCTGCAGTCATTACTCATGATGGGCCCAAGCCACAATGTTTGGAATCTAATCAGGAACAGAAATATGCTGTTCAGAGAGGGGATTTCCTTTTCAACCATTCTAGATATAAGCCAGTCATGAAGTTCAGATCCTGATCCTGATCTAAATCCAGGTTCAAGATTCCTCTGAAGTTCAAGCATTTGGTTTAGGTTCATCTCTAGTTATTACATTTTGCATTTGTGTGTGTGTGTATGTCTTTATGTATTTAAAGAACAAGTATTCCATTTTTTCAGCTTTCCAAAGTACTTCTCCTTTTTGCAGGTGGATGCATTTTTAATAGAGGCAGTTTCTCTGAGCCATTTGCAAAAGGTAGTTGTAGGACATGATGGAGAAGGATATGGGGCTGGAATGTACCTCAAGATGATAACAATCAAGGAATCAGAGGACTCAGATGAAGAATGGATCTTTCCATGCTGGAACTGGCTTGATACTCATCTGGGAATATGTGAGACTGTTTGTGAGATTATGACAATAGGTAGGTCCTTCTGCAACAAGACTGAAGTCAATGAGAGTTCCACCTGCTTACATCAGAAGTTAATTTGACTGGAGGTCTTTACAATTGCTATAATTTCTTTATTTGGCTGTAAATATCACACACATTTTCAGCATGATTTTACTATAATAGCAAACACACTGGTAAGGTCAGAGATAATATAATCTAGTTCTGCATAGTGCATTGTGCATAAAGAAATAGCCCCCTGAATTAAATTTAGCATGTTAAAATTAATGATTTAATGGGGGATTAGAATGTGAGAAGAGGCCTCATGGAGATAAGTGGCTTAAAATAGAGTTTTAATGCACTAGTTTTCAGCCTGTTGGGAGCCGGTATTGTCTAGGGAAAAGTTAGTTTAGTGGTCTCATCTTAGTCCTTATCCTTGGGCATTAGTCCACACCCATCGAACTACTGCACTGTCCAGTAGAGTTGTCGCTCTGTTTGGCTGAAGTCCATCATTGCAGCAGGATTGCAAGTCAAAACCTAGGAGCATGTGGCAGAAAGAGATTGGGAGGTGCTCAGAGCATAATCTCCGGACAGCCTCTCACTTCCAAACAAGAAGTAAAATTCATCAAGCACATTTAAAAATAAGAGGAAAGAAGATTGCTGTAATCAGGTGTTTGTATCCTTTAAAAATAATGCCAAGAAGTTAGATACACCAATGGAAATGAACCTCCCAAGTTAGATCGGTAAGGGAAAAAAAGAAGTAGAAAAGTGAGAAGCAATGTGTCTATGTCATTTACACTTACAATCCACCATGTAGTTTCCTAGACTCATTAAAGGTAGATTTCTCTGCCTTGCGTTATTTATAGTATCACAACATACGATCGTTAAAACATACACAGGATGTTTACATAGGATCATTTTAACAGAATCCAAAATTAAAGATCCAAATATAGAAGACCTGGAATTATTCAGAGGGTTTTTAGCATTGTTGTATGAGGAGCTGGCTAGTATTGGTTTAGAGCACTCTTTTTTAATAAGTTCACCTCTCAGTATCATACAACATATTTTTATTTAAGATCTGATTGCAAGTGGGGATTTCATTGATGATATTTGCTATATAGCCGATATTGTTATGCTTGAGACTACTTTTGTTTCTAAATGGGATTAGTGATATAAATGAGATAGTTAGTTGGTGACATTGATTACTTCAGTCAAAACCATTAATTAGAGTTATGAAGGAGAGTAAAAATAATAAAAAAGGACAGTAAAAACAACTTGACTTCCAGAAAAAATTCTGTAAATCTAAAGTTTGAAACACAAAAGAACGTTAAGCTTAAATTCTTGATGAAAAATGCAATAAAGGTATTGATGTGTTATTCTTAGTGAATTGTTGCCATAGAGACAACATAACCTGCAAATACAGCTGTGTTTGTGTACTGTAAAGCCTGCGGTCCTAATATATTATGCCTTTCTCTCATGCTGTCTTTTTTCCTCTTTCTGTTTGATCATTTTTTAAAGGTAAAAGATTGATTTCTAGTCCTAAACTGCCTCAGATCAACATGCAGTCCTCAGGTCTGTGGATAATGGACATCATTGGATCTGACGTCAACACTGAAATGGATCCAATACACCTTTCTTTCATCTTTTATGGAGACCTGAATCACAAAGAGTTGGCACTTCAAATTACAGGAAAAGCAACTCAAATCAAAGTAGTTCAATCTTTCTCTAATACCAGAAAACCTCTAAGAATCACGTATTTAATAATATTTTTAATTTCTGTAGAAATAGTTTATTTGGGCTAATTTCCCAATGTAATTTCTAAACCTGTCTGTGCAAATTGGTGCACCTAGTCATTTTTGTCTATAAATAACAGGATTTGCACATGCACAATGGCATTTTTATTAACAAATCCTGCCTGATTTTCATGCATTGTGTGTTTACATGAGAAAATTCTGTGATTTTTCTAGTGCATATGTTTGTGCATGTCAGACTGCAGGCACAGAGATACCGGCCAATTTGAGGCCCTTTTGAAAATGTGGTACTTCATAATTCAAACCACAAATATAGTCTATAAAGTCAGAGATACCAAGTGACTTTTCTGGGGTCAGGATATGATAGGATAAAATGTGCTTGTCCTGTTTCCTCCCTAACCTTCATTATCTAATTCTTCCTCCTTTCCACTATGTTTCTCGTTCCTAACTGCCTTCTCTCTTCATCCTATATTCATACTCATTCCATTCCCTTGCCTCCTTTGCTTTCTATCCCTATCTCTCTTGCCCCTTCTTTCTTTTTCCTTTGCCCACCTCCTTGTTCACCAATCAGGGTCCTCCTCCCTCCTCCCTTATGTCACTCATTCTTTCCCCCTCTCTTTCTGTCTCCTTTCCCTCTCCTTCCTAACTAATTAAAACATCAACAAACCTTTGAGTCCCACATTCAGTCAGTAGGGAACCTCTCGTTACCCAACATCCTAACTTCTATTTGGGAATTATGCTGTCTTCTCTGACTGGGGGGCTATTCCTGTTCCTATAGTACTTATTGGCGCTCCACTGTGCTTTGCGTGTGCTGCAGACACAGTGGGGAGTGGAACAGTAATTTAAAATGAACACTGCTGAAGCAGACCCAGAATTGGAGTTGCTCCTATCTTGGCTGTAAAGGAGGGGAAAGAGCTTCCATTATGGGCATGATCCACAAAGAGGAACACTTACACATTGAATTTAAAAAACTGAAATATTTCATTCTTGTCTGCTACCCTTTAATGTACACCGATGCTAACTATTTTCCTCGGTACACCCACCACACCTAACATGGCAGTCTAATACTGTTTAGGGGAGCATTTATTTTTTTATTCCGTAGAAGGCAAATTCAGATGAATACAGCTCCTAACCATTTGAACTTATCACTTACCCTGATCTGTGTCTCCAAAGCAGGACATTTTGAAGTACCTTATTGGTGGGTTATCAACCAAAAATATAAAGATTGTTTATGCTGGAAAGTGTTGGTGGCTGCCAGCACAGGTCTTTGATCTGTCCTTAATCACAGGCCTCACTGAAGCTCATGGATATGCTAATCACTTTTCAATTAGGGAGCAATTAAATGCCCCTTTGTTCAGAGATAGCTGAAGCAACAGAAACCACTGTCCAAGGCATTCAACCTCCTGGGAATACCTGAACAAGAACTAGTTCAGGAACAATCAGAGTGGTTTCCCTGGGGCTTCTGGGGCACTGACTGGTGGAGTGGTGGGTGTCACAAGCACTCAGGATCAGAAAGCTAGGAAAGCACAGGTGAGTGTGGCCTTGGGAGGAAGCCTGGAGAGAGAGTTTCTTTTGGGCACAGGACTGGCTGGAAAGCTGGTTTCAATCTGTGAGCAAGGAAACTGCCCCCTGGTGTTTGTTTCTACTGTGCTCAGGACAGTGGGACTTTGTATACACTCTTCATAAATAAATAGGATTTGCACTAAAGTAGTATCTGAATCTATTATAAATTTCTCTTCCAAATGGAAAAAAACCAGCAAGGCCCCAAATATTGACTAACTGCTTGGGCCAAAGGGCAACAATATATTCCGATTTCTCAGTGGATAATGTGAAGGTAGTGCCACATTGAATGAACTACCTTTTTGGCTGATAGGGATGGTCTAATTTGGGTAGCAGAGCAAGTAAGCAATAGTTCCCCAACTGTGGTCTGTGGAGCACTTGCTGGTGACTAATAGAAAGCAAGCACATCATACTTCACTCCTTGCTGTTCCTCCTTGCTCGCAGCTGCTTCTGTAGGCACCAGAAGAGCCTGGATATGAGCTGGAAACAAGGGGGAGTAAGTCTGGCTATCTCCACCAAGGGGTATGAAAGTGGAGATGCCCACAAGGGTGAAGAGAACAAAGAGGCCAGGCTGCATGTTCAGGGCACCAGATAGTTGGGCAGCATGTGTAAAGAAGGTAGGGTGACCAGATGTCCCAATTTTATAGGGTCAGTCCTGATTTTGGGGTATTTTTCTTATATAGGCTCCTATTGTCCCCCACCCCTGTCCTGATTTTTCATACTTGCTGTCTGGTCACCCTAAAAGAAGGGAAGGCGGGCAGCCAAGGAGGGAGTGGGGGAAACATATGGGAAGTAGAGATGAATCCAAGAGCAAAAAGAGAGAACATGCTTACCTTATTGTTCCCTCAAAAGCACAAGAGATTTATCACCTTTAAATATAGTTACAAATTACATAAGGACGTTCCTAATGTTACTTATCCATGCAGTGGCATGGCCACAGGGATGTTACGCCATCACTAATGGGAGCTGAGGGGATCTGGTCGATCATGAATCCAAGAGGAAGGGCTCCAGAGGACAATCTGTCTGCTAAAATGTGTTTCACGCTATGGAAGAAGTCTAAGAACCCTATAAAGAAGTGAATTAATGTGTTTTTCCTTAACTACATAGCCTACTCAAAATTAAATTAATTGACTTTAAAATTCACACTTAATTACAGCAGTTGCTTTCACTGTATGTTGTAGGCAACACTTCTTCCCCTCATGGGATTCATGGTCTGATAACTAAAATTTAAAGAACGCTTGAGCTTTTCATTGTTTTATTAGCAAGTTGAGATGAGCCATTTGGTCCCTTCCTAATCAATAATGTTTGCAAACAGTCCACTGCATCATTGTGAATTATAGCATCTAATTTTGTTCGGTATGCAATTTTCCCCAGTGACTCTTATGAGAAAAGTCACCAATTCTCTGGTACTCAAAGCTCTAGAGAGCCATTCAGCTCATGCAGTTAGCAAATCAATGTTGTATTGCGTAAAAAAAAAAAAAGTAACCATTCTAAAACTGCCACAATCTTTTTATCTCTTAGATTTGTTAAATTATTATCTGTAGCTGACAAGCATATTAGGTCTGGCACTGCTATAGTGAGATTGCATTTGACGTATCTTTTTCTCACATAGGATGAACTGGCAGACATTGGCTCAATCTACAAGATTCAGATAACCGGTCCACATGCCAAGTTAAATCAGCCTTGGCACTTAGATTTGCTGCACATGAAGCACACAGGCACGAACCAGGAGATGTGGTTAGCTTTCGACTGCTCGTTCAAAAGTAATGAAGACAAATGTGTGGAACTGCCAGCTCTCTATGCAGACCAGGATCCTCTGCCTGGTAATTGAAGCCATTTTTGCTCACTGTGGGTCAGGTTCTGCCCCTGGATGCACATGTGCCTCTAATGTTGATTGCAGTACATGCTATGTGTGGGTTTCCAAGACAAGAATTTTGTCCAAAGAATCTAATGTGATAAATGTACATCAGAAGTGAGAGAAGACAACACTTCTTTCCCGTAAAAAGGAAGTCAGTCCAGTGAAGTCAGTCTTGGGGCAACCTCTGCAACAGTTGACACCAAATTAAACAATCTCCTTCATATTATATTGAGCAGACAATAGCATGTGGCATTTTAAAAAAAATAGTATTGATCCTGCAGGATAAAATAGGTCATAATGAATCAACTGAATAGATATCTGATGTATTATGTAATGTATATTAAGCTATCCTTTCTATCAATAAGGACTGGATTACCTAGAAAAGTTGATTTTTTAAGGAATGTCAGATATGCAAAGACCCAAGCTTTTAGCAAGGTTTTTAAAAACCTGTCAGGGTCAGTTATCATAGAGCTATCCTGAAATTTCAGTTGCCTTAGTTAGTGTTTTGTTGATGTTCATGAGGAATTTACAGTACAGAAAATATTAATACGGCAAAAAAAACTCTATGTTAATTTGCACAAATTCAGTTTTTCTAAACATTTTTCAAACAGTACCAAGCAAATTATTTAGATGTATGGGGTCACAAACATGACAAGATGATGATTACTTCAGAAAATATAGGTAAGAGCAGCCTTTTGCATATTGATAGCTTTCATCCATGGCCATTTAAGAAAAAGCTTCCCATTTATCCAATTCATTAGAATAAAGAGAAGTGATAGGGATAGTACAGATCATGTACTGAAACTATTAGCAACAGCAAAGAGGTTTATTGACCGAGGCTACAGTAGAGAGGCTGTTGTATTGGTTAAATCGAAGTTGCTGGAAAAAAATGGGAAGTCTCTCTGCACTCAGAGAAAGACAATAAAATCCTCTACATGAAAATATAAAATCCTAAGCAATTTTTCTTAACCATGTTATCCCAAACAGAACTTGAACAAACTAGCAGAACACAGTCAAACAAACTCTTTTAATTATTGACTGCATGTTGGTATGCAGAATATTGTATGTTTAAGAGTCCCAACCTATATCCATTCACCAAAAAATGTTGTTCTTCCTAGGATTTTTATCATCCAGGTTCAAAGTAACAGAAGAAGATGATACATACTCACACACTATAATCATCAGCATGAATCCTGGGGAAATGACCTCATGCTCTAAGAACAAAACACAGACACCTATCTCCTGAGTAAAGTGATTCCTTTAACCTCTTAGCAGTAGTAGGGTTGACTTACTGATTTAAGGCCAGCCACAAAAGGGTAGTGTTAAAAAAAAAATCAAAATTCAAACACTTATCAAAATTCTTGCAAATATATAAAACACAAAAATAAATTCCCAAATGTGCTAATGCATAACCCCAAGAATGTCTAGAAGCAGAAATAATGTCTACGGGGGATTTTTTTCATCCACTTCTTACTTTTCACTTCCTCATCTTCTGAGACAAAATAGAGCTGTGTGAAAATTCAGATTTTTACTTTGTGAATTTTTCCCAAGCAAAACAGATTTTGAGTAATTTCCTAAAAATCAGACACTGCTATGAATAACACCCTCTGTATTATAGGCCCCATGAGCCGCCAACTCAAAGAAAATGTAGTCCTCATTCCTGCATAACTTTCTGCATGTGAATAATTTTATGCATGTGAATTTTATACATTGGGCTTATGCATGTCTTCGAGATCAGAGTCAATGCTATTCACATTCCCTGTGTGTGTTCATATTTCCTGTGCTATCTATGTGATTTTCTTTATGGGAAAGTGTGGTTTCTGGGGCAGTGTGTTATGTTTCAGCATCACAGTACTAAATCAATCTAAATTTTCTAACAAAGCAGCTTTTTGTCATCTTTACTGGTGACAAAGATATTCTAGAGTTTTATTTGACTGCAGTCATTCATGCCTGAAAGAGACAGCAGGCCATGGAGATGCCTTTAATAAATCCCTTCGTAGCACAAGTCCAAATAAAATAAAACACTTTAAATATAAACAAATAATGGTGTCCCAACCTCCTACTCCCCCTCCCGAGAAGATAAATAGAAAGATCACTTTAGATAGTAAAGTTAAAGATAAAAGGTAAACCCCAAAATACACACCTTCTTTTACTGTCAGCACCAATTGACGGGTTATAATAGAGGCCATATCAGTATCACCACATCCATCATCAAGTCTTATTTTCATGGAAATTTTCCAGGAGAAAAGTGCCCTCATCTTTTTGATCTTTACTCAGAGGCAGTGTTTCAATAATATCCAGTCCCAGACATATATTCCCTCCTGACCCCCATATACACATCTAAACCCTCCCTTGCAAAAGAGCAGGGAGACTTATACTTTGTGTTCATGTCTCTTATGTCACCCCGCTAGTCTCAGCTGGGCATGTTGTTGGTTCTGTGTCCAGTCTATCCTATTCATAGTTTCAGTTTCCAGTGTAGAGTCATGCTTTCTCCTGTTATGTCCTGATCTGAAGGAATGCCAGCAGCATTTAAGAATGTAGAGCTCATCCAGTGCAAGGGAGGAAAAGCAAGTATTGGACTGGATTCTCCCAAGAGTCCCACCTTACCCTGTCTTCCAGCTATAAGACCATTTCCATCTCCTTAACACAGTGTCTCCTCCCATCAAGAGTGGGCAACTCACCCCATCTCCTCACCACAGTGCTAAACCAGGAGTTTTCAACCTTTTTTCTTTTTCATTTTTTTTTTCAAAAAATTCAGATGGAGGTATGGACCCCTTTGGAAATCTGAGACATAGTCTAAGCTAATGTGTAGTCTATGGAAATCAGTTGTAAATGTGCAACAGCACTGTTAACTAACCATTGGAAAAATATACCAAGGGTTGTGGTGGATTCTCCATCACTGCCAATTATTAAATCAAGATTGGATGTGGTTTTTTTTCTAAAAGATCTGCTCTAGGAATGATTTGGGGGAAGTTCTATGGTCTATTATACAGGAATTCAGACTAGATAATCACAATGGTCACTTTGGCCTTAAAAATCTATGAATAAAAAATGCTTCTCACCTCATTCAAACACGTGGTCTACTGACTTCAATAGATCTACTTGCCTGAAGAAGCTAAGCAGGACTAGGTTCTGAGTGAGTCACAACAATGACATATCTTGTTTCTGCTGACCCAGAGAATCCTGCATCTTAAACCACAGTTTTTCCAGTGGCAGAACAACTTGCTTACAAATATCACCTAGGCAGATCATTTGCTTTAAAATGTGTGTTCCAGATCCTCAGCTGGTGCAAATCAGTGCAGCTCCACTGATTTCAGCAGAGGTAGGCAGATTTATACCACCTAAGAATATTTAGGCACCTTAAAGAGAGTGCATGAGGCCTCAGTCTAGCAAAGCACAGAAGCACCCCCTTCAAGTACATGAGTAGTCCAGTTGATGTCATGTGCTTTGCTGTATCAAGACTTAGACTCATTTTTTTAAAGCGATGGGGAAGTCCTTGAAGACGATAAATGATGCCACACTGAAATGAAAATTACCTTTCACAAAAGAGGCTTCTTTACATGCCATCCCCACACAGTCCAATGATGAGAAACAAAGATGTTTCCACCTAACAGGAATGTGTTGCAACATGTACATAAATGTTACCAGTGTGGATAGATACAGCCCTTATTACTTGTTAAACTCAGTCAGTATGCAAAACTAGCCTGTAAAACCCTTACTTCAGAGATATGAACTTTTTATATTTTAAAAGGATTAGAAAAATGACTGAATGAAATGTCACAATATTTGTATTCAGCCTTTTTTATTATAACACTCAATATGAATAGCACCCGCTTGTGAAAAGAGCTGTAGGAAAAGTTTAAAAATAAATATCTTGCAGAACACTTTTTTTCTCTTTTGCCATCACCTACGCATGAGAATAAATGACAGCTTTAGCTTGTGGTTCCTTAATTTTTCACAGTGTGTTTTTAACAATCGCTCTTAAGGCTTCCATAAATTTACCATAGGGAATCCAGGAAACTTCCTGTAATGAAGACCTCATGAGCTTCTGGGAATTATATTAAAATTCCTGTATATTCTGTAGCATTCTGGACTTAAATTCTGGAGCCTCTCTGATTTCTGCAGCATACTGGTGATGATTTTGGCATGAGTGGGAGCTGAAACTTCTGAGGCTGCCTAAGATGACTAGATCCTGGCAGATCTTTGGACTTTGATTGATGTTCTGGGGGGCTCAGCACCTCTGAAATCAAGCCTTAAACAATAATTGCAATAGGATGTGAGTTCATCAGCCAGCTCACTGGCCTTTCCATACTCCAAAGTGTGTGCAATGGTTGATGAACCCACAACCTAAAGTGTGACAATTGCAGTATAAAATGGCTTATTATTTAAAAATAATAATGATAATAATAATGATAATTACAAATATAACACTTCCCCCTCTGAAAGGAATCTGAGTATCATAATGCTAAAGCAAACAGGTTCCTCTTTAGCTGAAGTTGATGCTTCTAAAGCAGAAGTATCTGAGATAGAGACTGTTGCTTCCCTATAGTTCCTAATAGCTTGGGTGTATAGCTGGCCACAGATCTGTTACATTACTTTTCCCTACGGTATTGTTCTATCAGAACTAAAAACATATTTTTGCTCTGTTTCTGTACATTATTGATTAGCACAGTGGTGTTCTGGTCTGAGACTTGGGTTTCTAGGCATAATACAAGTAATAATAATTAATATTCAGATACTAAGCAGAGGAAACAGTTAGCTGCGTTTTCTGTTCACCCCTTCCAAAACAAGTGTAACCATAGTAAGCAGGAGCTAAAGTTGAGATTTTCAAAGCTGAATATGAGGTTTAGCCACACAACTCTCTTTGGAATCATTAATTGTGTGGCTAAATCCCCTTGTTGGCTTTGAAAAACTGGACCTCGGTCTATCCTCCTGTACCCAAGCCAGTTATTGACTTTTCCATTCTTAAATCTCCTCCAGCACTACTGTTCAGCTTCAGTGAACAGTGGTGGCAGCCTCCCCAGCCTCTCTTCAAGGCTCATCTTCCCTGGCCTGTGCCAGAGACGACAGCAGTTGCCCCAGCTGTTCTTTCAGGCCCCACCCCACTTCCACTGTTTGGCTAAGGAAAGCAAGGAAAGTGGTCAAAGATTCACGCTCTGGGCAGGGCTGACAGACACAAGAGTTCCTTCCCACAACCCCATATGGGTGCTCAGCGGAACAGTATACTCCCCTTCTGGCCAATTACTAGTTCACTGCCAGAGCCTGGACTGGTTTTGAAGACCCATCCTCATCTCTCATGCAGCAGAAAGGGAAGGGGATATTTTATTTAAAGGTAAAAGCTGAAGTTGAAAGGATTTAAATTTTACTTATTCTATTTTATTTTATTATTATTTATTTAAATTCTATGATTTTATATCAGTTTACTTTAATTTTAAAATCATTGTGAGTGTGTTGTGATCTGATGCATGAACAAGCTTGACACTCCTGATATGTTTATTCACTGGAGGATAATTACATAAGGTGAAAGCATTTTAAGACAATCAGATCCTAGCTTTCCCCTAAACCATTTTATGACTGTACAGCCTTTGCTGCAGTGCAAGATGAAAATGATATATACAAAAAAACATAGAAGGGGCAAATAGGAATATAGAGCCATAGGGGTTAGAACTAGAGGTGACTATGTAAACAGGCAGTGGTTTAGAAGTATGGATTGGGTACCAAAGAGGCCAGGAGGGATGTGTATAGGTTATTCTGTAAGTTACTGAATATAGTAGTCAATAGTGCTGATTTTTTGGAAGAGACATTACAGGGCAGAAGAAAGCTGCATTCTTTGGATTCACAAACAGGGATTTATGCAGAGAGTAAGAATGTGTTGTATTTAATGCACTGGACCAGGACTCAGGAGATTGGGGTTGCTTCCCAGCTCTGTTACAGAGTATTTGACCTTGGACAAGTCACTTAGGGTCTACTGGCATTAGAAAAATGTCCACTGATGTAACAGCACTGACATACTTCCACCTGATGTAGAGCTTTGCACTGGTGTAAAACAGGGTTTATACCAGTGAAATTTACTCTGTCAATCTATTAGATTAAGATGCACTGGTTTCAACCCTGCTGTACATCGGAGCAGGGTGACCCCATTAGGATATAACTATATTGACAGTGTAACTATACTGACTAAATGTTAATGGTGCAAATTTCTGTAATCTAGTCAGGGTCTTAATCTCTCTGTGACCCAGTTCTCCTTGCATAAAATGGGGACAATGCTTTTTTCCATCCTGTGTCTGTCTTGTATATTTAGATTGTAAGCTACCTGAGGCAGGAATCATACCTTACTGTTTGTTTGTACAGTGCATAGCACGAAAGGACTCTGATCTTGGTAGAAGCCTCAAGATACAACCATAATATAAATAATACTTAATAACTTGACAAAAAGATGAACTATGTAGCTCTCTGTGGAGCTTCATAACTGCATTCTATACAAACCCTGCCTCTAATTAAAAACTTTTAAGGTGGCATTTTATAATACCATGCCTTTCCTTTTTGAAGAATTAAATCAAGTGATCTTCACGTAAAACAATACAATAGAACCTAAGCCTTTTCATAAGGAACCCAATTATGAGACAAGATGACAGAATTTCCCTTGTTATCCTAACTGTTTTAAACATTTTCTTTTAGTTGTGGAATATTCCATTCATGTCCACACTGGAGACATAAAGAAAGCAGATACCAGTGGAGAGGTTTATCTGTGTATTCAAGGAACGAGAGGGGACTCTGGGAAAAGATGGCTTAATTCAAGAAGTGGACCCATCACTTTTGCCAGAGGCCAGGTAAAAGAACTGAGGAAAAGTCATTGAAATTGTAAATGTCTCCTTAATAATGCCAGACATTTACATAGCGCTTTTCATGCTAAAGGATGTTAAAAGTACTTGATCAGCTTGCCCATTCCATATAGAGATCATTTTATTTACTACTAATTGACAACCATCTCTGGGATGAAATGTGGTTGTTCTTCTGCACCATCAGCTTACACAGCAGACAGAGAGAGAGTTAAATTAATGAAGTGTTTTTGATTACAAACTCCTTGGTGAAGCTACTTATCTAAACTATAGGCCAAATGCACCACTGGTGGAAGTGCATAACTCTTCATAAGATAGCTTGGTGTTATGCCTGCTTAAATGAATATGGCACTATGTGTTTTGTGAACCATCATGAACACCTACCTAGCAATAAAAACAATAAATAATAATAAGGCAAATGTTCATTCCAGACCTCATTCTCCTTTTTTAGTTCCTGCATATTCAGAAATTCTTTATTAACCTTGCCAAAATTTTCTTGGTTTTTTGAGACTTCAAAAAAATTTTCAGAAAAAATCTTGGAACTGTTGGCAAGAGAAGAGGACAGTTAAAGAAAATTTCAGATCAGAATCTTACAGATACTTTGTTAGGCCTTTGTGTCAGATACAAATTCAGATTTTCAAGACATAATTACATTTTTATCAAAGGTCAATGTAAAATCACTCTATAAGGAACCTGCATATATTTCTCTGTTACTACGCTTTTTGCAGGTGACAGCCCCTCAACACTGAGTGGTGTTGAATGAACGCCAAAGAATGAAAGTGAGGAACCAATGAATACAGTGCCACTGTAAATAGAATCCAGATTATTCAGAAACCCAAGCAGTGCAGGGTTTCCATTGCCAGTTCAAGTCTCTGGTCTGATCTTAAAAGCCCTTACTGGACCAGAATCAAGCTACATCAGCAACTGCATCTTCATTCAGAATTCAGTTGGATGACTGTTCCTCTCTAGAATAACAAAGCCTGGGAGAAGTTTGTGAGCGCCAGGCATAAAGCAACCTTAGTTGTGGAGGTTTTGTTGTGGAACAAGTTTCCCAAAGAGGAACGACTAATTCAGTTATTTATCACATGCTTCAAGACCCTGATCTTGGAGGCCTGAGTCAACAAAATATTTAAGTACATTCTTAACTTTAAGCACAAATAATCCCATTCATATTTGTAACAAAACATGCCCTTAATTTTAAGTAGTTACCTAAGGGCTTGGTTACAGTGGCACTTTATAGCGCTATAAAACCCCCACAAGCGCTATAACCTCCTCCCCGTCCACACTGGCAAGGCACGTAGAGCGCTATAACTGCTGAGTTATAGCGCTATTGTTAATCCACCTCCGCTTGGGGAATAAGGGCTGTAGCGCAGCTGCTGTAGCGCTACAGCAAGAATGTGGACACCCACTGCACTACAAGTGATCTCTGGAGATGCCTAGAGCCATTTAAGGCAATTGACGTCCCTTCCCTTTGTTTTGAACTCGGCTGGAGGAATGCGGAAGTACCTCTTTAGAGTTTCTCTCTTAACTCGGCAGATAAGCAGTGCAAATGTTTAAGGAGGGAGCCTGTGTGAAAACAAAGCCTTCTGTGAATGGAGGCTCACTGACAGGCTTTCAGAAGAACGGAAAAATCACTATCTCTCTCCCTCCGAATACACACAACGCGTCCCCCCTCACCCCCCTCGTTTAAAAAGCACGTTGCACCCAGCTGAATGCTGGGATACCTGCCCTAATGCGCTGCTCTTAATGCCGCATTAAGTGCCCCAAATGTGGCCATGCTATACCGCTGGCGCATCTGAGTGTGGCCATACAATAGCGCTATACATATTACTGTATAAGGGGACCGCTATAACCAATAGCGCTATAATCTTGTAAGTGTAACCATACCCTCAGTCTCATACGCTTAAAGTTAAGCATGTGTTTTTATGAGAGCTTTCCCACTTCTAACCAGAATGAAAAGAAGTGTTTGAGAAAAGAGTGAGAAAACAAACAAACCATGAACTCTGTGAGTGTGTGTGTGTTATACCAGGAAAGAAGAATATCAAAAGACTCTATTAAATTCACTAAGCACTTCGCCATGCAAATGTAAGGTACTTGACAAGTTATTTTGTGTGATGGAGATGACTTCCACAAAAACCCTAATATAGATACATAGGTATAATGTCACTTCTTATAACAGTCATAATTCAACCAATTTAGTTATTTCATTCTACAAGCTTAGTAGAAATCAGCAGCTTACTGGAACTTCAAGCTGAGCATCAAAGTTTCTGAAAATACTGTTTATCAACTATAGTGATACTTTAAAATTCATCAGAAAAGTCATACTAGTCACTCACACTGGAAATTTCAATTACAGCACGTACTGTTTTATTATGCACTTGAAAAAAATGGAGCAACATGACGAGGGTAAAGTAAAGTGCACTAACATACAAAACAATGTCCACTTATGCAGAGGTAAATTCATAAGTCATGCCTACCTACCAGTGCAAAACCACAATTTAAATTATTCTCAAATTGCAGGAGGATGTTTTCAGAATCAAAGCAGTTCATCTTGGCAAGCTGGACCAAGTTCTTGTTGGATTTAAAAGTTCTAAAAAAGGTATAATAATTTTAAAATAAACTACATGCCTGAAATATACAGCATTGCATTGTAACAAATATCATATAATAACATTGATTATCCTCAGATGTAACGGGGGGGGGGGTCAGAAATGCAGAAAAACATCTGTTAAAATTATGATTACAGATCATATTTTTAATGAGCTCTGTTCTATTTAGAAACTAGTGAAGAAATCGAAATTGCTGGACCTTTTCAGTTTTTTCTGTGTTCTGTGTTAAATTGTATATAATCTGGTTTCACTTACATGCTCAATGTTCTATAGGAGAATCATAAGCAGTATCCAATGAATTACATAGTGAAAAATTGAGGCATTTCTTGTTTGTTTTTTACAAGAAGTGGCTTGTTTGTTGCATTTGGTTCTGCCAGTAGATACAGCAAATATTTTTGTTTTCCAGCAAAAGTGTGTTATTTTTTCTTGTTTTTCATCTCATTTGGCTATCAGTCCTCACACCCAATACACACATATACTGTTTTAACTTTTCCATTTGGTCCGTAGTGTTCTAGTTTCCTATAGAAATCCATTCATGGGTGTTTAAGGAGCTCTGGGGATGTGTGGTGGGATGGCAAGCTGAGAAAGCTGCACTCTCTGCAGCATCATTTCTCCCAACTCCCCTCCAATTCTCAGTGTAAATAATGCTTGCAGCTTCAAAGTAGGGAGTGACAGTTGGGGCCAGTCTGGGATCATGGCTTCTTCAGGACTCTCAGTGCCGTGCGGGCCAAGTGGCCATGTGGAGACGCAGAGAAGAGATGCAGGTAGTCTTGGCCTCTGCAGATCTCCTGAGATCTACAAGTTGCAGACCATCTCTGAGAGTGTCAAACCCAGTTCCCTGTCCCTTCTCCCACTACTGAGATCGAGAACATGTGGCAAATTCATGGAGTTTCCAGTCACTTATATGGGAAAAACTCTAGTGGGGGCTATTTGCCTCTTGCTTAAAAGTGAAAGGATGAAATCCTGGCTCCACTGAAGTCAGAATCATAATTCCCATCGACTTAAGTAAGGCCACGATTTCACCAAAATATTCTCCTCCTATTTAGGATTAGCTGAAAAACAGCCAGAGATATGTCAGGACGAAGTGCAGTTCAAATGCCTCAAGCCAGTAGCTTCAGTTTCAGTGAGGCTGTATGTGGATTTGTTTCATATTTCTAAGCCTCAAAGGCTGGTGATAATACACCAGTCCTGGAATAAGTCATTGTTATACACGAAAAGGCCATTTTAAAAACATTCTTTATATTAGTTTTCTTTTGTTTCCTTCCTATGTTGTCAAACAAGTCATGTCACCTGGGTATAGCGTAATACGTATTTATTGCATTCTCAGGTCAGTAATATTCCTCCTGTGGAAGAGGGGAAAACTCTTGAGCTACATGAGTTATAATCACAAATAAGAAATCTCTATGGCCCCAAACTGGGAAATATTGCATGTCTTCCGTGAATTGCTGAGTCCTGTGCATTCTCATTTAAAACAGAAGTTTCAAACAGTGTAGGCAGAGCTTATTATTACTTGAAATGCAATCAGTTGTAACCCTTCTGCCCATCAGAGTTGGCAGCAACAAGGGCCGGGTTCAGTATCCAGGGGTTCCATTCCAATAGCACAATACAAAACCGGCTCGAGCCCCCACCCAGTGACCTGGGACAACCATATACCACCGCTCTGGGCATCTGTAAGAGACAATACTTCCCCTCTCGCAAGCACAGAGTCTGAGTGTACCAAAGCCTTTTAATAACAGGGAGAAACAATGTGGCATTTTATTGGGGAAACACCACAAACAAGGTTAATAAACCAAACCATGAACCAGAAGCCCCCCTCCCAGCAAATAGGCCGTGGCCTTCCCTTTGGCTCTTGAGTTCCACAACCCCAAAAAGTCACTCAATAGTCCCAAAGTCCAGCAGCCCAAGAGTCTCTGTTCTGGGTCAGTGCAGAGTTCAAAAGTCAATTGGCAGAGTCTTACCTCCCAGCCTGGGTGGAAATGGAGGGTAGGGCACGGGGCACCTTACGTGGTCCAAGGCCGACTGCGCCGCCTCTCTGTGGGGTTCCGCTGCAGCCCTCACTGCAATCCGCTCTGCTCTGCTCGCCAACACTCGAACTGCTCTGCAGCGCCAGTCACTCCGCTAGCCGTCCTGCTAGCCGACACACGGACAGCTCTGTGGTGCCAGTCACTCCGTCAGCAGCACAAACGGCTCTGCTAGTCGACACACGGACTGCTCTGCTGTGCCAGCCACTCCGCCAGCAGCACCAACTACTCCGCTAGCCGTCCTGCTAGCCGACACACAGACAGCTCTGCAGTGCCAGTCACTCCGTCAGCAGCACCAACTATTCCGCTACCCATCCTGCTAGCCGACACACGGACAGCTCTGCGGTGCCAGTCACTCCGTCAGCAGCACCAACTATTCCGCTACCCATCCTACTAGCCGACACATGGACAGCTCTGCGGTGCCAGTCACTCCATCAGCCGCACAAATGGCTCCGCTAGTCGATACACGGACTGCTCTGCTGTGCCAGCCACTCCGCCAGCCACACGAACTGCACCCAGAAACCACTCAGCTGAGTCCGCTGCCAGTCGCACAAACTGCACCCAGGAACCGCTCAGCTGAGTCTGCTGCTTTGCTCTGCTAGCTGCACAAATTGCTTGGTGCCACCAACATGCCTTTAGGCCCACCCCCACTTAACACAGTGCTCAGTGGTTTCAGCTCTTGGGGGGGGGGGTCAGCACCTTGGCACAGGTACACCAGCAGACTCAAAGTGAATTCAGCTTAGCAGGCTGAACCAAGACTCCTAAAAGAACCAAAATTAGCTCTAACATTCCACAGTGGAAAGAGGCAAGGTGCAATAGGCCTGGGGAGCCCTTAGACAAGTCCCTCACCAAAAGATATAGAAACCTGTCCATGGCCTCTCTCAATCTCAGAGTGTTCTGAAACGCATGGCCCTTGCCCAGTGAGTGCTACCTAGATGATGGCGAGTCCCTCTATCATAACAAGGGCCAAGTACGTGTCCATAGTCTTTCATTCACCAAATCAGGGTAACATCACTTTATATTTCCTGCCCCAATAATATAGAAACTGGGGCTCCCACATCAGCCGAAGTGGCCATGTGGGCTGCTGTGGGCTCAGGCTAGGCGCAGTGGGTGTGTCTATGCAAATTGATCAGCCCCAAAGTTTTTTTCCAAAATTCACTGCAATTCCCATAGTTCGCCACCAGATGTCAGAATATATCTCATTCCTGACACTGCTTACAAATTAATATATTTGTTTTAATCAGATGACTGGTTCTTGGAAAAGATTGTTATAAAAGAAGAAAGTTACCCTTTTACCACTCACATATTTGCACACAATGACTGGATCAGCAAACACTCAAAGAAAGATTTTACAGAACTAGTAATTCCACTGAAAGGTAATACCAACAAAATGTTTTTTTTGCTTATACAAATTACTGTTGCATTACTAAGTACTTCTGAGTAAATTACAGTTTATAAATTAATGTAATGATTTACGGTGACTTATCAGAAAGATATGTATTCTGAAGATATATTTCTTCTAAATGTAGAAATGATGGTGACATCTGATCCAGTAAAATACTTCGATACTAAAAGCAGAGGACGATGGCAAATGTGGGTGTACAGTACACATATACCAGAAAAAGTTCCTGATATTCATGTTGTTGTGTTTGGAACAAAAGGGAAATCTGCTGCACAAAAGGTTCAGAATCTGAAAAATGACCCTTTTTTGGTTAGTTTCTTTTTATTATATTTTATATGGTTCTTAACAATGTGCAACTGGGAAAGGTACATTGTGTTTTCTATGTGCCAGATTGTACACACAGATTGCTTTATTGGTCTGTGTTGATATCTGACATCTCCCATGCACCAAGAAAACAGTACTACTAGAACTACTGGTAAGGAAGTGAACCCAGATACATAATTATAGGGATAACAGAAGCGTGGTGGAATAGTAGTCACGACTGGAGTACAGGTATTGAAAGGTATGTGATGTTCAGGAAAGACAGAAATAAAGATAAATGTGATGGAGTAGATTATATATTAATTATGAGAGAGACTGTAAGACATTAGCAGTGATGGAATGGATATAACAGAATCTGTTTGTATCAAAATCACTTTGGGGAAGAAAGTTACCAGAGGCTCCACTGGGATAGTGCTTGGGGTCCTTAAAATCTGATATGGATATGGATAGAGATCTCGTTTATATTTTTAATTAAATAAATACTACTGGGAATTGTGTGATCCTGGGATATTTTAATTTCACAGATATAGACAAGTGACTGGAGGACAAGTGCTACTAATGACGGTAGGGATCAGATATTTCTGGATGTGATAACTGATAGTTTTCTTCACTAAATAGTCACTGAGCCAACAAGAGGTGATGCCATTTTAGATTTGGTATTGGTAAGTAGTGAGGACCTCCTAAAATAACTGTTTATAGTGGACAACCATGGTTTTCGTGATCATGAGCCAATTCAGTTTAAATTAAATGGAAGGCTAAACAAAAATAGATCTGCAACTAGGGTTCTTGATTTCATGAGAGCAAACTTTAAAAAATTAAGGGAATTAGTTTGGGAAGTGGACTAGGCTGAAGAATTCAAGGACTTGAATGTGGAAGAGCTTTGGAATTACTTTAAGTCAAAGTTGCAGAAGCTATCTGAAGCCTGCGTCCCAAGTAAAGGGAAAAAATTGTAGGGAAGAGTTGCAGACCAAATTGGATAAGTAGGCATCTCAAACAGGTTATTAAGAGAAAGCAGGCAGCTTACATGGAATGGAAGATGGGAAAGCTACCTCTTGGAGATCAGAAAGTATAGAGAAAAGGTGAAAAGTATAGAGAAAAATCCAAGTATATATGAAAGTGCAAAGGAAATTAAAACCAATAGTAAAACATTCTATAGCCATATACATGAAAAGAAAAGAAGGAAATAAGTGGGATTGCTAAATACCGAGGATGGGATGTAGATTAAAAATAATATAGGCATGGCATAATACCTAAAGGAATACTTTTCCTCATTTTTGAATAAGGGTAATGAGGAGCTTAGGGAGAGTGGCGGGGTGGCTAATGGAAATGAGGATTTGGAAGTAGAAATTACAACATCCAAGGTAGAAATCAGCTTAAACACTTTAGGGGGACCAAATCAGGGTTTTTTTCCATTCCTCTGATCATCCAAGAATATTAAAGGACCTGGCATGTGGAATTGCAAGCCCAATAGCAAGGATTGTTAATGAATCCATAAACTCGGGGGTTGTACGATGTGACTAATTGCTAATATAATACTTAGTTTTAAGAAAGGAAAAGAGAGTGATGCAGGAAACTCCAGGCCCATTAGTTTGACCTCAATTGTATGCAAAGTCTTGGAACAAATTTTGAAAGAGAAAGTAGTTGAGAACAAAGAGGTAAATGGTAATTGGGATAAAACACAACATAGTTTTACAAAAGGTAGATCATGCCAGACCAACCCGAACTCTTTCTTTGAGAAGATAACTGATTTTTTTAGTCAAAGGAAATGCAATAGATATAGTTTACCTGGATTTTTAGAAGTTATTTGATACAATTCCACATGGGAAATTATTAGTTAAATTGGAGAAGATGGAGATCATCATGAGAAAAGAAAGGTGGACAAGTAACTTAATGGGAAAACTACAGTGGGTCATACTGAAAAGTAAGCTGTCAGGCTGGAGGGAATTTGCTTGTTCCTCAGGGCTTGGTCTTGGAACCAATCTTATTTAACACTTTTATTAATGAGGTTGGCACAAAAAGTGGGAGTGTGCTAATAAAAATCGTGAATGACACAAAGTTGGGACATATTGCCAATATGGAGGTGGACCAGAATATCATACAAGAAGAGCTGCAGGACCTTGAATACTGGAGTAATAGAAATTGAATGAAATTTAGTAGTACAAATTGTAAATTCATGCACGTAGGGATTAAAAACAAGATTATTTTTGCTATAAACTGGGGAATTATCAAATGGAAGTGACAGAGGAGAAGAAAGACTTGGCTGTATTATTTGATCACAGTTTGATTTTGAGCCACCAATGTGATGCAGCCGTGAAAAAGGTGAATGCGATTCTAGGATGTATCAGACAAGGTATTTCCAGTAGAGATAGGGAAGTGTCATACAAGGCATAGGTGAGTACTTTAGACATTTGGTTTCCCATGTTCAAGAAAGATTAATTCAAACTGAAACAGATGCAGAGAGAGGCTCCTAGGATGATCAGAGGAATGGAAAACCTACCTGACAAGAGGAGACTCAAAGTGTGATCGGTTGCCCCCCTTAGGATGCCACCTGATGTACTGGGATTCTGCTGAGTCTTCCTGTTCTACATCCTGAGCACCCTTTTTACCTGTCTTGCTGAGCCAGGCTATTGAGCCTCCTCCAGCACACACACAGGCAGGGCCACACCAAACTGTAGAATGACTCAGCTTAAGGGACTTTCCCAGCACCCAGGTGTCCACCTCCCTTGGAGGACAGACCCAAAGGTATATTATGAAACCCGCCTTCTCCCTCAATGTGGAGGAAGGTAAGCACAACATTTTCCCTCCCTCTTATGAATTGTACAAATGGGGTTATATTATAAACAAAAAAATAAATTTATTAACTACAAAAGGTGAATTTTGAGTGATTAAAGAGATAGCAAACAGAACAAAGCAGATTACTAAGTAAATAAAACAAAACACGGAAACTAAGCTTGTTTCACTAAAGAAATTGATTACAAATAGTAATTTCTCACCTATATATTGTTGCAGACAGATTATAGAAAATCTTAAAAAGCAGCTGCATTGGTCTCCAGCTTGAGACCTCAGGTATTATTACTCACAAGCTAGATGCCCTTCCAGCTTGGGCTCAGCCCATCTCCCCTCCAGTTCAGTTTTTGTTTCTGGGTGTTTCCCAGTCTCTCTTTGGGTGGGGAGGCAGAGGAGAACTGTGATGATGTCACTCCCCTGCCTTATATAGCTCTTGTGTAAGGCGGGAACTCTTTGTCTTCCAGTGGAAAAACTCTGGCATTCCAAAATGGGAGGAGGTGTGTCCAGTACCAGGTCTCTCTGCAGGGCTGTGGCAGGCACTACTCACAGGCTGTCTCGAGCATCCACAGGAAGACTAAACTCTTTTACAGTCCATTGATTTTGCTAATGGGCCATTGGTACTCTCTGGCTTTCTCATTGTTGTACCTGAAGGGCTAGTTGGGGTGACACCCAAAGAAACCCATTTGAAATACAGATACATAGTCAATATTCCTAACTTCAGATACAGAAATGATACAGGCATACAAATTGGATAATTACATTCAGCAAATCACAACCTTTCCAATGATACCTTACAAGACCCATCTTGCATAAAGTTTTGCATATCCATATCATAAGCATATTTCCATACAGAATATGGAGTGTAACATCGTATAAGGAGCTTGGCTTGTTTAGCCTAGCCAAATAAAGGCTGAGGGGAGATATAATTGCTCTCTATAAATGCATCAGAATGATAAATACCAGGGAGGGAGAGGAATTATTAAAGTTAAGTGACAATGTGGACAGAAGAACAAGTGGATATAAACTGGCCATCAACAAGTTTAGGCTTGAAATTAGATGAAGGTTTCTAACCATTAAAGAAAGGAAGTTCTGGAACAGCCTTACAAGGAGACCAATGCAGGCAAAAACCCCAACTGAGTTCAGGACTGAGCTTGAGAAGTTTATTGCGGGGATGGTATAATGAGACTGCTTACATTGGCACGTGACCTCTGTGATTGCCAGTAGCAAAAATGCCAATAGCTTAAGATGGGGCACTAGTTGGAGAGGGCTCTGAGTTACTACAGAGAATTCTTTCTCAGGTGTCTGGCTGGTGTGTCTTGCAGACATTCTCAGGGTTCAACTGATCATCATATTTGGGTTCAGGAAGGAATTTCCTCCCGATAAGATTGGCAGAGTCCCTGGGGTTTATTGCCTTCCTCTGCAGTTTAGGGCACCAGTCACTTGCTGGTTTATACTAGAGTAAATGGTGGATTCTCTGTAACTGGAAGTCTTTAAATCATTATTTGAAGACTTCAGTAACTCATCCAGAGGTTATGGGTCTATTCCAGGAGGGAGTGGATGAGATTCTGTGGCTTGCGATGTGCTGGAGGTCAGATTAGACGCTCATGGTGTTCTCATCTGGCCTTAAGTCTATGAGTACCTTGGGACATCAGCTCTTTCAAAGGGATCATGCAGGGGGTAATACATATCATTGCTGCAATGCCACTAATGCAAACCAGAAAAAGCAAGGAAAAATGCAAGGAAAAAAAGTTAAAGGATTAAATTCTTCATCTGTGCTTCACTTCTCCACCTCAACTAACCCTTTCAACACAGCCCGCACATCTTTGTGTTCAGCCTGAACAACCAATGGGCAATCTTAATTCCAACCACAAGTGTAAATTTAAATACAAAGAGTTAAACATATGTAAATTTCAGTTCTCTAATTTCTACATAAAAATAAATACCAAATTTCCAAACAGTTGCTAGAATATAGATCACCTCTTCACTAAAGTTTTTTCATAAACATGGAGGAAAAAAATATGTCAGCATCCACCATCTGCAATCTGACGCTATATTTTATTTACCCACACCAATATGAAACCAGTACACAACTATGTAGAAAGTAATTTATGGAAGCAACCACCAGGCCTATCCTGATCGTGAAAACACCTGGAAATATAGCCAATAAATGTTGTCAGAGTTCAAGGGTGCCTGTTGGTTGCTCAAGTCAAGGATGGAGATCCATGGGCTGTGAGCAGGGGAGTGAAAGTAACTAAGGTTGAGAAGAGGAAATGATAAATGGAATGTAGCTGGGTAGTTGAATGTCTTAGCTGTAATTTCCTTGCTTTTTACAGTTTGAGGTGGGTTGTGTATCCTAGATGCTTTAACTTAAAGTTAACAAAGTTTTTTGTGGGAGAGATGTACTGTACTGTATGAGTTCAGCTTCAATTTCTGATTCACCTTTGTGGTTTGTTCACCCTAACATTCACAACTCCTTGCTCAGCATTCGCCTTTGTTCACTCATCTTTCCAAACAGGTTAAGAGAAACAAAACAAAACAAACTCAAAAAAACTTGTCTTGTGCCATCAAAATGATTGTGTAAGGTTTATGTGCTTTGGTTAACTTTTTTAATGATTATTTCACAGTTGACTGCTGATGATATTGGCGATGTAACTAAAGTTTCCTTCGTATTATCTGGCCCATGTTTAGGAAGAGGAATTAAACTTCACAAGGTATTTCACATGAATTACATTTGACCTGGATGCATCATGCATAATAACAATAGAAAAATACCTTTCAGAAGTACATTACCTTATAAAATGTAGAGCACTTCTTTGTAATGCAACAATATTATTTATTAGCATGGGTCAGAAATAGAAGGTAGAATTCTGGCCCCATTAATGTCAATGGGAGTTCTGCTGTTAACTTCAGTGGAGCCAGTGTTTTTCCCCATAACATGCAATCTCTGACAGAATATGTTAAATTAATTGATATTTGCTCAGTCCTATATTTAGTGAGCAAGTCCATATCACAAAATCCACTATGTAGCACGGAGATAATATTTTTTATTGATGTATACTTTAGCAGGTAGGCATCCTGCATCAAAAGAGTGACTGCCTTCTGTGTATTCAGTGGCCCCAATTCAGAAAAGGATTCAAGTTCATGTATAAATCAACCTCTGTTCAGGGCAGTAGGTGCACAAGTGGGAACAGTTTTAGTTTGTGAACTTCCTAGAAGAAAATCCAATCAGTTCTCTCATGGTTAGCTAAGTGTTAAGTACTGGAACTGGAACTGGAACTGTGGGACAATGTCTTCTCTCTCCTTGAGCTTAGGGAGACTAGACAGCAAATGTGAAAAATCAGGACAGAGGGCAGGGGGTGGGAGGGAATAATAGGAGACATATATAAGAAAAAGACCCAAAAATCAGGACTGTCCCTATAAAATCAAGATATCTCTTCACCCTACTTGAGCTTGATCCTGCACGTTGCTGAATGCTTGACATTAATGGAAGTGGAGCACCTTGCAGAATCAGGCCACTTAACAGTTTGGGACTCCAGAGCATAAAGTTAGCCCCATGGAATTCACCTCCTTTGGGGCCTTTGAAATGCTCAAGGACCATAGTACATAAAGTTTGGTATGTACTTGACGATCTTCATTACAGGTACTCTTCAAAAAAAATGTCTCTCTACAGTCCTTAGTCATTAAGGTCTTTAAGGCTGAAGGCTTCTGTGTAGAGAACTTTAATATCTTGCATATAAAGTTTCTACACAAAGAAATTCATGCCCTGGAATGCTTAAAGCTTAAGATATAATGTCTGGAGCTCTGTAGATGCTAGTCTTGTACTTCATGTTGTAACTCTGAACCTTCAGAAAAGTTTGTATGCACATGGATGGAGCTATATTTTTATATGCTAGCCACTGACCAGTAACAATCCAGCATCGCAGGTTTCCACAGTGCAATCACCACTTGCTTCTCTGCTGCGAGTGCAGCTCTTATTTTGCTGTCCATGCTCTGGAGGGTTGGGGCAAGCTTGGCATATAGATCCAGGAGTGTGGCCTTGCACATTCCAAAGTTCTGCAGCCACTGCTCATTATCCCAAGCCTGCATTACAATGTGATCCCATGAATCAGTACTCTCTTCTCAGGCCTAGAAGCAGCACTTAACCATCTGCAGCTGCTCCAGGAATGCCAGCAACAGCTTTGAAATTGGTTCTTGCTGTGTCCTACAGTAATCTGTCCTCTAGGGTATCACCATTTTCCCCACTCGTCTGGTTCTTTTCATGGCTCTGCAAATACTGGAGGATGTAACTTGCATCAACCAAAGTTTGTAGTGTAGACATGGCCTCGGAGTAGATAAACCCTTGTAGTGTAAACATGGGCCCTTGTGTACCCAATTGCCATAGAAAGTCCTAATAACTTTCAAAGGAGGTTGGACACCTATTTCCCATAAACGCCTTTGAAAATTGCAGCTATAATATATGCAACATCAAGATCAAGCATCAAATAAACTAAAATCAGAAGGAAATATAAACAGTTAACACACAAATATGTTGAATCATAATAGGGATATTAATACTTCCCTACCTACCAGGGATGTTGTGAAGATAAATACATAAACACAGTGAAGCACTTTGAGACCTTTTGATGAAAAGCACTATAAAAGAGCTAGTAGTAGTGAACAAATGAACATAATCTCTAATGCCTTTGGACAATATGTATAGACACATAGGCCTGCTGTAGCTTTATACAGTCACTGGAAATCCTGGAACAGCAGTTACTAGCATATGGATTTAGACCAGGGGTGGACAAACTTTTTGGCACGAGGGCCACATCAGGGTTGCAAAATTGTATGGCGGTCTGGGTAGGGAAGGCTGTACCACCCTTATCAGCCTTGCCTTGCCCCCTATCTGTCCCCTCCCACTTCCTGCCCCTGACTACCCCCTCAGAATCCCCAACCCATCCAACTACCCCTGCTCCTGGTCCGCTGACCGCCCCCTCCAGAGACTCCCTGCCCCTAACCACCCCCCCGGGACCCCCCCCCTATCTAAGCCCCCCTGTTCCTTGTCCCCTGACCACCCCCTCCTGAGATCCCCCACCATAAATGCTTCCCAGGATCCCATCCCCTACCTAGCTCCCCCCGTGCTCTCTGTCCCCTGACTTCTCCAGCCCCTATCCATGCCCTCATCCCCTGACTGCCCCCCAGGACTCCCTGTCCCTTATCCAACTCCCTCACTTCCCATCCCTTGACCACCACCACCCCAGAACCTCCACCTCAATCCAACTCCCCCGATCCCTGTCCCCTGACTACCCCCGCCCCAGACCTCCTGCCCCTTATCCAACCTCCTGGCCCCTATCCCCTTACCACACCTCTCAGAGCAGCATATCTGGTGGCCCGGCCAGAGCTAGACATGGTGCCCCACTCTCCGAGAGGAGCATGCAGCCGCGCTGCTCACAGAGTGGTGTGGCCTTGGGGGAGTGGGACAACAGGGCAGGGGCCAAGGGCAGCCTCCCTGGAGCTCAGGGACCAGGCAGGACAGTCCCAGAGCTGGATGTGGCCCACGGATCATAGTTTGCCCACCCCTGCTTTAGACCTTGATCCTTCAACTGGATTCACCCAGAGGGTCTTTATATGTATGAAGCTCCATTAAAGAGTTCACTTGGGAGCACCCAGTTAGAGGATCTGGGCCTAGCAGTAGCTATTCCTCTTCATGCTAAATCAGACATTATTTATACATGAAAATATTATTATTATTATTTTATTTTAAATGAGTGTCAGCAATGTCAATTTTTGTTGGGAGGGGAATAAGAAACTATTTCATAAAAAATGTGATTGTTCTCTTCTTCTGCCTGCAGCTTCGGCTGAAGGACCTGGACACTAAGCAAGAACTGGGCTTTTACAGTGCAAACCAGTGGCTCTTTAAAGAAGATGGCTCAGAGACCGTGACCGAGCTAGCAGCAGTCAGACCAGATAAGGCACCGCTCAGGGGTATGCTGCTGAACCAAGAAACAAGCAAAAAAATGTTTTCTAAAGTGAATCAACCAAAACAAACATGATGATGGGAAAGATTATAAACCATTTTAGAAACGTCATTCCCAGGTGCTTTTGACATGGTTAAAGCACTTGTGTGAAATGTTGGATCTTTAACAAAGTCTAAGAGGGCTTAAAAATGTTTAACTGCTTTCTTCTTTAAGGCAAATAGCACATCTGTATTTAATGTTTCTACTACATCAAATGCCAATTTGAACACCTCAGAATACATGGGGCCAAATTGGTTCAATTCCCCTGAAATCATTGGAACTATGCCAACTTGCACCAGCTGGGGCCGTGGCTCATATATTTTTAAATGCACAGTAAAGTAATGATTTAAAATTTTATGGACAAAGAAAAGATTGAGAGCTTTATATTTAACCAAAAAAAGGCTGATATTATGGCAAAACCAGAGATGTGCCTCAATATTTTTATGTTTGTGTTGCCATCTAATTGATATGCTGTAGGAAGAGGAATACACACATAAAATTTAATATGAACATGATTTTAAAACTCTGATAAGATCTTCCTTTTCTTTAGGTGTATTTTATACAGTATTTGCTGGAAAAAAGTCTGATTCACTAAACATAATCAAAAGTCAACTTCATCCAAACATTAAAAAGTGTTTTCTTTCCCTTCCAGTTCAAAGCTGGACTGTATGTAGAATTAGATGTTGGGAATATATTACAGCATTTAGTTCTACACAGAGTTATCACAACCTTGGATAAAAAATGTTCTCATGACGCTAAGGAAAAATCATTCCAAATATAATTACTGTCTGTAGTGAATAATTTTAATACACATCAATGTGAATAGTTAAACCACTTCCTAGACCAAATTAGTTGTAGTAGCAGCAGTTATCTAATGGACAGGTTGGAAATGAATGCAGCTGACCAAGAACAAAGAGCAGGATATTTTCATTGTCAATCTTTTATATTTCTTTCATAAAATGTTGCTGTAGTGAGCAAGTTCTAACTGGAATTAAGGTCTGTATTAATTATAAAGAGAACTTGGGCCTCATCCAAAGCCCATTGAAGTTAGTGAGTGGATTTCAACTCACTTCAGTGGACATTGGATCAGGCTTTCAATAACTAAGAATTTTTTTTTCTCTTTTGAATATGAACATGAGCTCTGATATTCCATTTCTGACACTGAAACATGCCATTGAGATGCATTTAGCAAGCTGTATTAAAATTGGATGGAAAGTGTAGGTACATGAAGAAGGATCAATTAATAATCATTTTATTCTGTACTCTTTCAGATTAATTATTTATTTGGCATAGATTTTTTAGTGATGTTTTCTTTTATTTATTTTTCCTGGCAGAAGTTCTTTACTCAGTCAGTGTTCACACAGGAACGTTACCTGCATCAGGAACTGATGCAAATGTCTTTATTACAATATTTGGAGAGAACGGAGACTCCTGCAAAAGAAAACTTAGGCATTCTAGGTCACATACAAGTTTTGAAAGAGGTCAGGTTAGTATGGATTTTTGTATACATTTCTTTCTCTCTCTTTTTCTTTGTACTGTCATCTTCCAAACCCTGTTTTCTCTCTGAAGATTCAGTACAAGCTTGAGGCATAAACCTGTTTTGTGGAGCATATAAGAACTTGTCATAGTCTATTCTAGAAATCTAAAGCATAGCAAGAACCTTAGTGAGGATACAATGTTAAGCCAGCGGAAGCTTCAAGTCAACCTCAGTTATTTGTTAAGAACAGATATTTTAGCTCAATGTGGATGCCAATTTAGAACAATGTCAATAATCAAAAGCAGTTTAAAAATAATAGATTTGCAGTAAAATATGATAGCAGCTGAAGATGAACCATAGGAAGGAGTCTAGGATTCTCCTCTTCCAATTAACATGTCTATACTAGGTGCTAACCTATATTTAGAAAGCACTTAATTGAATTGTGTTAGTTATGTGTTGGTTTAGTTATGGCCACTAAGATCTTACATAGCTGAGAAAATGTGTCATGTCTGAAAAATATATTGACATGTTTTAATTAACACAATATAAAAAATTGTTGTTACCAAAGAAAATGTTAATTACCTAATCTTTATGAAACTTTTCATGAAGGTCAAATACATCACTCATCAAAAGACAAAGATTGAATGCAGAAAATTTTTTGTAAAAATCCCCAAACAGAATCAGTCTGAAATCTGTGATTAAATAATCGGTGACCATCAGCATAAGTTGTATCAGAAATTAGAACTTTTTTCCTCAAATGTCCATTCCCTGACAACAATCGTCTTTCCCATTTTATTTCTTTTTCCCTACAAAAGTCAATTTTGCAGAGGGGAAAATGGTGTGAAATTAGCTAATTTCCTCTAAGGCAAAGTTGAAAAACTTCAGGATTTTTTTTGAGGAGTAGACTATTACCATCTTCACTGTGAAAAACTGTTTATTTTAGAGAAATTGGTAACATCTGGGCCTGGATTAAATTGACAAATATTTGCAAGGATCTTGCAGATAAAAACCCGAGAAATGAAAGTACTTGCATACAAACTCATGTAGGTTGAGAAATTTCTGTTCCTTTTAGGATTTTTGGATTCATGTCATACTCTGACTATTCTTTTCAGTTACATTGGGTTTGTCTGTATGCTAATATGGGTGCTGGAGGAAAATGCAAGGAGTGTAGGTAAGATCTAGAAGTGTTAGTACAAAAATTAAATTATGACACAGTTGGCATCACAGAGACTTGGTGGGATAAATCTCATGACTGTACTGATATAGAGGGGTACCGCTTATTAAGGAAGGACAGACAGGGGGAAACGAGTGGATATGTTGAATTATATATCAAGAATATGTACACTTGTTCTGAGATCCAGAAGAAGATGAAAGACAAAGCAATTGAAAGTCTGGATGAAGATAAAAGCGGAAAAAACAAGGACAGTGCCATTAGAAGGGGTCTATTAGAAACCATAATTTGGGAGGAGGAGGTGAATGAGGCATTTCTAGAACAAATAACAAAAATATCCAAAACACGAAACCCGGTATTCTTCTTCTTAGTCTATGCACAATATGTTTCAGATGGCATGTGACCACTGGTTGGATCATTAGCTTCCCTGGCCCAGGCCAAGTAACTGACAGGGAGTGTGACATGAACGCTGAATAACGGCGAACTTTAACTACCCAGACATCTATTTGAAAAGAAATATGGCAAAACACATAGTGTCCAGTAAAGTTATTGGAATTTACTAGGGACAACTTTTTCTTTGTTTGTAAAGGAAGTAACTAGGGGAAGGGGGAAGGGAGGGAAGAGTGGGAAGCAGCCATTTTATACTTGTTTCTGACTATCAGGGAGAAATTGATTGTGAATTCATTGAAGGCAGTTTGGTGAAAGTGATGATGAAACAATAGATTTCATTATTCTGAGAAAAAGGAGGAGTGAGAGCATCAGAAATAAGGATAATTGACTTAAAAAAACAGACTCTAATGAACTCAGAGAACTGGTAGATTCCATGGGAAGAAAATCCAAGTGACAGAGTGACAAAGAGTCTTGTCACACCTTATAGATTAACAGATGTACTACAGCATAACCTTTTGTGGGTGAATACCCACTTTGTCGGAAGCATGCAGTGGAGAAGTGAAAGAGTTGTTCAGGAGAGCTGGCAGTTTCTCAAAAAGGCAGTATTAAAGGCACAACAGCAAATGATCCTGATGCTAAGAAAAGCAAGAAGAATACTAATAGGCCAATATTGCTGGATGACGAGCTCTTTAACAAATTGAAAATTAAATAGAAATCCCACAGAAAGTGAAAACAAATTGCCAAGGTTGAATACAAAACAATAGTGTAAGTATGAAGGGACAAAAGCAGAAAGGCTAAGGAACAAAATGTGTTACAGCTAGCAAGGGACATGAAAGGCAGTAACAAGAGGTTCTATAAATACATTAGGAGCAAGAGAAAGATGAAGGAAAGGGTAGATCCTCTACTTAGCAGGGAAGGAGAGCTAATAACTGATGACACCAAGAAGGCCGGAATGCTTAATCCCTATTTTGCTTCGGTCTTCACTAAATATGTTATTTGTGACCAGATGCTTAACAACAAGGCTGCACAATCACAAGCCAAAATAGGACAAGAACAGATTAAAGAATGTTTAGATATGTTAAATGTATTTAAATTGACAGGACTTGAAGAAATTCACCTTGGATTGTACAGGAAGCTCCTGAAACAATCTCAGAGCCATTAGCTATTATCTTTGAGAACACATGGAGGATGTGTGAGGTCCCAGAGAACAGCAGAAGGGCAAACATGATATATATATTTAAAAATGGGAACAAAGAGGATCTGGGGAGTTACAAGCCAGTCAACCTGACGTTGATATCTGGAAAGATACTGGCACAAATTATTAAATGATCAGTTCATGAGCACCTAGAGGATAATAGTGTCATAAGAAATAGCCAGCCAGATTTGTCAAGTACAAATCATGCCAAACCAACCTAACTTTCTTCTTTGATGGGCTTATTGTACTAGTGGATGAAAGGAAACAGTACATGTGATATATCTTAATTTTAGTAGAAATTTTGACACAGTCCCACGTGATGTTCTGATAAGCAAACTAGGGAAATGTGGTTTAAATGAAATTACTATAAAGGGTACAAAACTGGTTGAAAGATCCTGCATTGGAACAATTCCTGCGTGAATTTCTGCCTCCCTAAAGGTTATAAGAATTTGCAACAACATAGCCTGGAGGTGAGCCTCAACTACAAAAAAGAATTAGATAAGTTCATGGAGGATAGGTCCATCAATAGCTGTTAGCCAAGATAGCCAAGGACACAACCCCTTCCTTTGGGTGTCCCTAAACCTCTGATTGCCAGAAACTAGGACTGGATGATGGGATGGATCACTTGATAATTGCCCTCTTCTGTTCATTCTCTCTGAAGCATCTGCACTGGCCACTGTCAGGAGACAGGCTACTGGGCTAGATGGAGCATTGATGACATTCCAGTCATTTAGTTTAAAAATGAACAGTATGGGGTTATTTTTTTTCCAAACAAAGCAGAGCAGCTAACTGCTCTGGACTCCAGCTCTGGGGTACTCCCCCAGGGCTACCCATAGGTAGTCTCCAGGCGTTGGGGAATGTTCAGGCATTGGGGAATCCCTGCTGTGAAATGGAGAGCCTAGAAACCACAAGAGCCCTGTCTCAAGCTGGGACCTAGCAGTGCCAAGCTCCTAGCTATGGTGCAGGGTATCTAGAAGCCTGAAAAGTCCCATCTCAAACCACCTAGCCAGGATTCCCAGAGTTTCCAGGCCCATCTGCATTGCCAGGAGCATATACATTGAGAACTTCTGCTAGGTTGCCACCTCTGAAGGTCAAAAAATGAGGACATGGGGGGGGGGGGGAAATTAGGACTAGCAGGGAGGGTAGTGGGGCTCAGTGCTGATTGTTCTCTACACATCCTGCATGTTCTACCATTTAAAACGGCAACACATTGAGGGGAGAGCAGTGAGCCATCAATGGATGCAGCACATGCAGGCCTGGCCTCTCTTTCCCCCTCTGAGCCATCGATGAGTCAGCTATTCTCACCTCCCACCATCAACTCAGGCCTGAGGAGAATATCTGAGTCTCCTCATCCCTGACCTCCTCAGAGGCAGAGCCCTACCCCAACCACCCCACTTTGAGGTGGGACATGCTTCCTCCTACTCCCAGGGCACAGACTCAACAAACCAAGGGTGATCACTTGTGTATGTGGGGGAAGGGGCGGGGAGAGGTTGACAAAAATGGAAATTTTAATATCTCGAGAAGATTTACAGGTTTCCTGAGAAGGCTTCCTTAAAAAAAAAAAATAGAGGATAATCATGGGAAAACCTAGACAGGAGGTAACCCTGCCTGCTAGAGTTTTGTCAGAAAATTCAGTTCTAGTGACAGCTATAAAGAGAGCAAGAAGTTTTCTGAAAAGGGAGGATTAGGTCAGATGTGTCCTTGGAAGACATGGAATCAAGAGGAGCACAGGGAGAAATTACAGAAATTTTGATGGCAAACCAGAGCAATGTTAGATGGAAAAAAAGAAGGGAATTCATCTAACTTGGCTGACCAAAGAGCAATGCTGGGCAAGCTGGGTGGGAGGAAAAGAGAATGGTTTGAAAGATGCAGCAAGGATTCACCTTTAGAAATGAAGATCAAGGCACAGTCTTCTGTAAAATGCAAAGGAATTAAATGAGCTACTGGTAACAAATTTCTATTATTACTCCATGGTAAAATAAGTTAAACCAATTGAATTAAACTGCAGAAAGTAAGGCTAGTTTATATTTATCTAAGTAATTATCTTTCTAGCTAACTGATCTCACTGGTTTAATGGGTTAAATGAGTGGGAAATTGTCCTTTTGCCTAGCTAAAACTGAATCTAAATCAGGCAAGCTAATTTAAATAAAATGATTTTGGTTTTCATCAATTACACTTCAAATGAAGTGTATAATACAGACCTGAATGTCTTTAAACAGATTAAAAAATAAAATAACAAAAAAAGAAGGATAATGGCATAAGACAAAAGTATATTCTTGCTAATGCTGAGGAAGCGGGTAATTTAATGCATTATGATGATAATTCATTGATTAACAATGGGTGATTGTGACCACTGTTGTCTAATGACTATGAATTATTGTCCCAAAGAATAAAGCTAATGATAGGTCTCCTTCTGAAAAGAGTTATCAGTGAAGGAACATTAATATTACCAGCACAGGCTAGTTTCTGAAAGTTATGGGTCATATACACTGACAAAAAATATTTTTTGCAGTTTCAAGACAAAATTAAATTTTAAAATGATTTAATGCTCCCAATAAAAGTTATTTAAATGTTCATCTCAGTAACTACTATTTTAGGCTTCTTATGAGGGCTATAGTTTGTCATGGTAACTGTTTGGAGAAGATCAAGGATAGTCAAGGTAAAAATATCAAAAGTCCTAAAAACTGTGGTAGGAATAACAACTGATGTTTCCTCTTTCTGAGTCCATTGTAGTGAATAATCCCTCACTTGCAGGAGCATGGATTAGCTGGGCTATAACTATCTTTTTTTAAATCATCTCTCCCTTTGGTGTTTTCTTGTCTTCCTGTGTTACCCAGCCTGGTGGTGCAGTGGTTGGCAACAAGTAAAATTATAGCATCTGTTTCTGCTATCCGTCTGTTTTTTTAATGACACCCACACACATGCCCATATATCCACCCTCCCACTCACATTCTCTCACAGAACACATTCATTCTCTTGCTCACATAATTTATTCATCCCATCATGCACTTGTGCAGCTGCCATTTAGTTTTTGTTTACTAGTAGCTGTAGCAATATTTTAACAGATGTCCATTTACACTGAAAGAGCACATCTCTTCTCATTTGCCTGCATGAACAGCCTTAGTTACACCTTCTGCAGTCTGTGTCATCTTTCATTTGCACAGTCATAAAAAAATCACTGTTTCTGTCTGGTGTTGTTATAATATGGCTTCTTCTACTTTCTGGAAGCTAAGAAGACTTAGGGTCTACAAGGCTTTGAAACATTTTAAGAATAAAAGGCCTCATTTAAGATAAATTTCTGTTTAATTCGTACATTCTAGTTACTGGCCTCTGTCACTTCCTCAGCTTCCACAAAACTGGGTGACAGGGCAAAAAAATGGCAGATGAAATTTAATGTTCATAAATGCAAATTGGAAAACATAATTCTAACTATACATATACAACAATGGGGTCCAAATTAGCTGTTACCACTCAAGAAAGGGATCTTGGAGTCATTGTGGATAGTTCTCTGAAATCATCCACTCAATGTGCAGCGGCAGTCAAAAAAGCAAACAGAATGTTGGGACTCATTAAGAAAGGGATAGATAATAAGACAGAAAATATCATATTGCCTCTATATAAATCCATGGTTTGCCCACAGCTTGAAAGCTGCATGCAGATGTGATCGCCCCATCTCAAAAAAGAATTGGAAAAGATTCAGATAAGGGCAACAAAAATGATTAAGGGTATAGAATGGCTTATGCGTGAGGAAAGATTAATAAGACTGTGTCTTTTCAGCTTGGAAAAGAGGTGACTAAGGGGGGATATGATAAAGGTCTATAAAATCATGAGTAGTCCAGAGAACGTAAATAAGGAAGTGGTATTTTCTCCTCATAATACAAGAACAAGAGGCCACCAAATGAAATTAATAGGTAGCAGGTTTAAAACAAACACAAGAAAATATTTTTTCATGCAACGCACTGGTAAACCTCTGGTAAACCTCTGGTGTTGTGAAGGCCAATACTATAACAGGGTTCAAAAGGGAACTAGACAGATTCATGGAAGATAGGCCCATCTATGGCTATTAGGAATGGTGTCCCTAGACTCTGTTTGCCAGAAACTGGGATTGGGTGACAGACCATGGATCACTTGATGATAACCTGTCTGTTCATTGCCTTTGGGGCACCTGCCATTGACCACTGTCAGAGGACAGGATACTGGGTTTGATGGACCTTTGGAATGACTCAGGATGGCCGTTCTTATGTTTTTCCCTCTTTCTCTCCACCCAAGAGAGGAGAACCACAGAGCGAGGGTCGCTAGTGATAGATTCTCTGTTCCTCACCACCCAGGGGATGGACTCTCTAGGTAGGGACTGGGAAAATATACATGTGTGAGGATACAAATATTTCCTTTATAATAAGACCTCCGAATGTCAACATTGGCCTTTATGCATATCAGTCTCATCCTCCGTCCTTCTGTTGGGCCACCAGCAAAACTGAATGATTTAATATCAAAATGAATCCATTTTACCTAATACAACCTTGGTAAATATATTTTAAGAATAACTCATGTTATTAATTATGTGAATTCACTGTGACTTGTTTTCCTATCAGGTTAATAGCTTCAGTGTGAGAGCTGTAGATCTTGGAATGTTAATCAAAGTTCTAGTTGAACACAATAATATGGGTTATGGAGCTGGATGGTTCCTGGACCAAATCACCATCCAAGAATCAGACAAGAGTGACTGCCAATATGTATTCTCATGCCAGCAATGGCTAGACAGCGGAGTTGGTGATGGACGGATGGAACGAGAGCTGAGACTTCTTGGAAAAGTGAGAAATGAGAGGTTGGCAGGAAATATTCAGGGTGAGATGCAAAATCATCAAAACACATTGAAGCTTCTAATTTTATTATATTTTATGTTTATTTTCCCAGGATGGGTCAATTGAGACTTAATATCTAATACAACTTTATTCTGAATAACTTCTTTTCTACAAACTGTATCCCCAGCACTATACAAAGCTGGTAAATACAGTTATAATGTTAAAAGGAAAAAATAATAGCACAAAGAGGGAGATTAAGAAGTGTATGCTATTCAGCAAATATGTTTTCAGATGAAATTTGAAAATAGATGTTGAGTTAATGAGGCAGAAAGAAAGTAGGCTGTTCCATATGTCAGGAAATGCAGAGCAGAAGGCTCTTGCAACACTCTTATGTGAAGAGACATGAAACATTTCTTTCAGAATATAGTGTTTTTACCATACATGTAAATATTTGCCATTGGGTTTGTTCTTGTTTATATTTTGTTTGTTCTTGTCTTGTATTTTCATTTGAAAGGTCTGTCTGTGGTACTGATTCTCAATGGTATTTAGCTTAGTGGTCAATGGAACCCAGAATTCTATTCAGAATTTGAAATGAACAGAAGACACAACTTCAGAAACAATTTGGACACTGAAAACATTTTAAGCCTTTAACCCTTTGTCACTGTACCACTGTACCTGGCTCTCTCCCATAATCTCTTTTGGAAGGGAGTAAAATATTGATCTGCATCCATTTATGGCATCTGACACACAAATGACAGACAAGACTCCATGCCCAGACCTCACCAATCTGCACATCAGAAATTGCATTCAAAAACTGCAATATTTAATTAGAACTTCACTTACATTATACACACATTATGACCTATGGATGTTCCATTTTATGCTCTGAGTATTTTGTGTACGTTAGCTATGTTTGTTTTAGGCCCAGGAAGCAAAATGTACATCCTTCAGTCTAAGCTGCATGTTCTTGGTACAGTAGGCGGATTTCTCTTATAATTTAAGGGAACATTGGAACATCAGAGAAATGTTGCTGCAGCAACAGAAGCTCAGAATAGCTTGGAAACATGGGTGTAGGACCAGCAATTACAAACACTGACCTCCTAAACCTCAGTGAATTCATCAATATATAGTTGCCATTTTTAAGACCTGCCTTCTTGCCCTCAGAATGTAACATTATCCCCCCAAATCCAGATTGAGAATTACCAATAGCTCCCAAGGTCCATGACAAGTAACATTCAGTATTTTAAAAACCATAAGGTCTAAAAACAACATTCCATGTTGCCAGTGCAGATGTAGAAAATTCTGATTTAACTTTCATTCACTTTTCATTGCTATCTTTGATTTAACTTATTTGTATCTTTGATAAAGTTGGCTGTATCAGCCTTCAAATCACAACATCTTAATTTATAGAAAAGCTACTTTAGATCATTTTAAGAATGTATTAAAGTTAATTTTCTCTTTCACTGAAGTCTGTATATTTGAACTCGCAGGAGCCATTCCTCGGGAGCTATAACTGATCTAGCTCCATTTACGTCTATAAACATATATAGATATAGATATAGTCAAGGAACCATTGATGTTAATAGAACTATGATAAGTTACACCAGCTCAGGATTTATCCTATTGTGTTAAGACTGTCAAGTCTGGCTTTCAGGGAAATTCTGAGTATAAAAACAGGAAGTCATTGACTGAATTATTTTCAGCAAAATATCTTTTATTTTATAATAAAAAATATTTTAAATAGTTCAATCCATACTCTAGCTCACTGGGGCATATAAAGAGCCAAATTTAAAAAGTACTTGAATCATACTCAGTAGTGGGTCATCCCAGGTGACCAAAAAGCTCTTCAAAAGTGAAGTTTATTGTCACAGAAATTGTGGCCATGCCAAACATACAGACTTAGGCCCTGACCTGTCAATGCATTCGACTCGCATGTGGTATCCCACTGATGTCAGTGAGACTCCCCATAGGAATGCAGTTTGGGGGCTTAATTACAAAAAATAAAAAAAGTTAATTTGAACTCAATCAAAACGGTGGTGTCTCATATTAGAGTAAAATTTTAGTGATAACTTTGAACATATGGTGTCTCATCCTGCATTCCCTCTGCACCCAAAACTGATGTTGATTGCAGTGGGAGTTTTGAGTGTGTAAGGCTTTCCTTTGGTTTGAAAAGTAATTACTATTCCTTTTCAATATCCACTGAAATCTTCCAGTTCTTTTATATTTCTTGTTTCAGCTGCTGTTTTGAGTGTTTTCTGTGACCTCAAAAAGTACATGCTCAAGTACATCATTATTTAGGACAGCACTTATGCTTAACTTTATGTTATACACATGCTTATATGCTGTCCTGAATATAGATGATTTCCTGAATAGGGGCCATAATTAAGACTCTCAATATGAACAACACATCTGTTAAAATCTGATTAATGGCACTCCAAAAGACAATGATTTCTTCAGATTGGAGAATAACTAATATGACCACCTTGTAGAAGAACGACTTGATATGCTGTGGTGACCTAAATAAAAATATCAAATGTGGAGCCTAGGGGTGTTTCTCAGTGGCCTCTGGTGAATGAACATACCTATCAAATGTCAAGAGTCTGGTTGAAGTGGGTACTTGAACAGTTGAAATCCAGTGAAAAAGATTGATAATTGATAGCCTCTGGTAGAAAGGTCAAAGCTCTAATCTAGTATTTGTGTGTGTGCTCACTGGACGATTATGAATGAGTTTAACAAATTTCAAGATTCTGGTTCAGTGGGAAAATAAAAGTCAATTGTTAATCATTCACTCATCCATGGTGTTACAAGCATCTGTAGTATATTGGATATTAAGTACAATTAATGAATTAATTATTTTTTACTGAATTGTTTCACTAGGGACATGGGATGTCATTGTTACAACTAGCGATGCTTCAAACGTGAGCCCTAAAATGTCTTTAACTATTTGTGGTGAAAAAGGGACAAGTATTCCAGTCTTATTTCCCAAAGGATCCCTTAAAAAGGCTGAGATTTGTCAGACATCAGTGGAACTAGATAAGAAATTCACCTCTATATGCAAAGTTCGCTTGGAAATAGAAGATGCCAGAAATGGAGAGATCTGGCATTGTCGTGAGGTAAAAACCACTAAAGCAAGCCAGATCTTTTTCTTTTATTTTATTTTTAAGTGCCCTTTTTTTCATAATCTACAGTTGTTATTTCCAGAAGCAGCTTCCAGTTACATTCAAAAATACATAACATTTCTTATTTACCAAGTAAGTAGATCTGCTAAAAGTGTTGGTGCAGTGATTTCACAATGTGCTCAAAACATTTTTATTAGAATATGTTTGAACAACTAAAATTCTGTAAACTTAAGTTGGATTTCTGGAGGACAGCTAACAGCAGTGCCGAAGACTATAGCTTTTCCAGTGCTATCTTTTCATAACTATTGCCGCTGGCATAAATGTTAGTGTTTACATAATTCCAAATTGGCTATTACACGTTATGGATCTATGATCCAAGACCACTAATGACTTGAGACACTGGAAATGCCTTTTGACAGAAATATCTGCCATTAAAGTTGGCATCCTAGAAAAAGAAATGAATAGCAAAAGTGACAATCTTTCCTCTGATGTCTAAGATGCTGAAGCTAAAAACCTCACATCACATCAAAATTGCTGTGACACTGCACAGAAAAGATACTTATCAATTCTAGTGGGCAAAATAAAAGGAAATGTATAAGAAAGAATCCCTCCACCTTCAGTTTTCATTGTACCTTAGTTCCTGAATATTTGTGTTTCATTTTCATTACAAAATAAAGTGGGAAAATGTTAATTCTCAGTCTAAATATTTGATGTTAATGCAAATGCAGGATGAAGCACCTGACATTTATCTGCTAGGCCAGTTGTTAATTTTATCTTCTTTTCCATATGAAATATTCATCTAGTAAGTCTGTTGATAAAGTTATAACTGCCTTTGGAAGATTATAAAGCACGGTGGATCACAATGGAAATTTGGGCATTGAGGATAGAAACTTGGTAATTACAAACAGTGATATCCATTAGCATGCTTTACTTCCTTAAGTCATGGCAGTGACTCAAAGCTCAGTTAGAAGAAGATCACTACCATTTATATGGATAATGAGAACATCCAGTTACATTAGGTAGAATTAAAAATACAAAAGGCATGAGCAAAGTGCTAGCTGTCTGGGACTGGAAAGGATTTCCTTTTCCTTAGTGGTGGATTTTGCCATCATAGACCCATTGCAGGAATGCTTGAATCTTCATGTGAGGCATCTCGTAGTGGCTACTATGAAAGACAGGATACTAGTCTAGTTCAACTACTGATCTTATCCAGTATGATAGTTCCTGTGTTCCTATTGCTATTTATTTAAATTATATAAGAGTGGACTTCACAGTCTAGGGGTGTTGCCCTCACAATACAGGGAAATGTCAGGAACTTCATTCTGCTGTTTAACATTAGGACTAAGAATTAAAATCTCCTCATCATTGCTGTATTTAAAAGCACTGAAAAATCATTTTGTTTATGTTTTTGAATAAACTATCTCACATCACTCTAACACAATATACAGTACAAAAAATAACTATAATAGATGCCTCATTTCTGGAGAATGTATTAGCCAAAATACAAGAATAGTTTTTATTCCTCCCACTTCTTGAAGAAGGAAAACACATTAAGTGAGGTCTGACTTTCAAGAAACTTTGCAGACATATGGACCTCAGTATGAAAGAGAGAATTCTCTTTAGTTTAACTCTATACCAGATCCTACATATCATTTTTTAATTTTTTCAGTGTTTCTATCACATCATGGAAAATATAGGAGCCCTTTGAAGGCCTACATAATGATGGCACATACCTATGATTTTTGCTAACCAAAGACATTGAGCTTAGTGGGTGAAGTATTTGGTCTTTTTTTTCCCCAAAGGTAGTGAGATAGATAATATAGAAATGAAAGATTAGACCATTTTTTTCATCTCCTAGTCAAAACACAATTATATATTTTCAAGTGCTTTTTCCAGTCTAGCTTTAAAGACTCAGTGGAACTTCTGTTACTTACCATAGGTGGCTATTCCACAATATGATAGCCCTCATTGTTAAAGATTGTTTCTAAAATTCAGTCTACAGTATTCTTTGTTTGCTATCATCCTTCTATTTTTTTTATACAATAATTCAGAGATTCAATACATTAATTAACACATTCTTAAGATCATGTAATTCAGATGGTACTGATGTGCTAGATTTCTACATTTTCATTTTTTCCCAGAATTCCCTTAAATCGTTTTTTTTTTTCCCCAACTATAGTTTTGACAGGATCTTAATGATTTTCTAATTGGCTACTTTTCCTTCTTCTGCCTTATTAAAGACCAGTTTCAAAAGGCCAGTTTAGAATAATAGCAATCATCTTTTTCTCTAATCAGTATCATGCCTCTTTAAGTTACAGATTATATATCTATCACAGTTTACATGAGAACCCAAGAACACAGATACTGAGATTGGCTTATTTTCTTTTTGTATGTGCAGGTGAAACTTCAACACAGAAAAAGTAAAGAAATTCTAGAATTTCCATTTCTTCGGAACTTTGCAGATGCTGAAGGAAGCACAGTAGCTGAACTTCCTGTTCTCACAGCTGGTTTTCATTTTTCAGCAGGTTTGTTACTTGACAAAAACACTGAAGATTTGCTCAAGGATTATGGCTGAGATTTTCAAAGCAATGCAATCAATTTCATCATACCCCTTCAATTCATTTTAATGGGTTAATGTAGCTAAGTACTCTGCACTGCTTTGAAACTCAGTCCATTTATTTAGTTCATTTTGTTTTCCAAGTATGATTATTTCCAGTTTCTAATACAAAGTGCAGAATCTGAGCACAGAAAAGATTAAAAATCTTGTGAGTAGCACTTATTTGAGTTCATTTTTATCTTGACAATATTACTTTGTTTCCCTCCCCAAACAACAAAGGAAATTCCAAGGGAAATTACTCTTAGTGCTGCAATTTCGGATAAGGAGAAGTTATATAGTACCTCACACAAGATGCATATATGCTCCTAGGAATTTAAGGCCCTCCTCATTTATGATACAGTTACCAAGTTTCCCCAGAAACTTTCTACTGTGATTTGTGCATCTCTCACCTCAAGACTAGATTTTTGTGATGTGCTTCGCTTTGAGCCTAAATCCATTCATAAACAGAAGCTAGTGCAGAAAACAGTATCTTAAGTAGGTACCCAGACTTAAGGACATTACCTTAATGCTCCTTCAGCTGCATTGACTTCCTATATTTCCTGGGTGGAGCTTAAGGTATTAGTTATAGTATATCAGTCCTAAATGGTCTGTGACCTTCCTGCTTGAGAAATCACCCTTCTCCCTCAACGCTATAGCCACAGTTAATATCAGTGAAGGCATTCATGCCAGAGCACCCTGGATATAAAACTGAGGAAGCTACTGACAGGACATTCTCTATGAGAGCCACTTGACTTTAAAATTCTTTCCCCTGAACTCTTGCTCCAATGTAGCACAAATATGTTGATTTTTGAGGGATGCTGCACAGGTCCTTTAAAAAGATGAGCTGTGTGAGCATCCCTCAATGAGAGGAACATTACCTGAGTGGTAATGTTAGGCAGGAAATGATGTTTTTTCCATAATTTTGATCTCTTTGTGTTCAGGGGGTCTTATTGGCTCCTGCTATCAGTGGAGTGGTTACTTCTGGTTTTGTCTTTGGGCCAGATCCTCAGCCCTTTTCAAATGCCTTTTGCATTGCCCTGGTGACACAAAAGAGAGCACTTAAAGATACATTAACTAAGACAGCCAAAGATTCCTCAGCTGAAGGGGAATGAGGAAGAGTTGGCTAGAGGTTGGAGAACTGGACAGGAACATACAGTGTTCCTCCAACTCCTCAGCTGGCAGCACATTCCCTAAGAAATTACTGCAATTTAAAGCAGCCCTGAGGGTGCTCTGGGTTATGCAGGGGTGCATTTTGACCAATGGCCAAGGTTCAAAGGAAGGGTAAAGGTTTCCTCTTCTCTCACTCCCTAAGCTGTGCTAAGTATGGGTTCAGCAAAGCTCAGGATGGAGCCTTTTATGTTTAGTTGTGGAACTGAATAATTATTAAAGTCACTTAGAGTTTAGGATGGATGTTTTGTAGGTTTGTTATGCTTCTAAATAAATAAGTAAATCAAAAGCTTGTTTTTCCCAAGGGTGTTGTGTTTGCTATTTTAGAGTGATCTGTGTTGATCTGTTTATTACCTTTTATTCTCATTCTGTCTGCAACTCAAAATTGTTAATTTTAATTATATTGGGTTTTTATTTTACTTACAGTGTATTTTTTGTAAATGATACCAATTTGCCCAGCACTTTGATCAATTTGGCCAGGAATGCTCCAGAAATAAAAGTATAATAATAATATAGTAAATTAAATATATGTCTTAAATGTCCAAGCTTCAATACTTCTTTCTTTTCCCTCCCCACGACAGTAAAAGAATATGTTCTGTACATTACTACTGCTGCGTCCCTGGAGTCAGGAACAGATGCAGAGGTGTATGTCACTCTGCGAGGGCTCTTGGGAGATACGGGAAGAAGAAAATTGACAAGGAAAGGAGAGGATCTCTTTACCAAGGGAAAGGTGTGGTTATCATTTCTAAAGGATGTATTGCTCTTCTAGGGCCTGATCTAATTCTGATGGACTTGACTGAGAGTTGGATAGGGCTTCTGGTTTATGGCCTGTGATGTCTTGTGGCTTTTAAAATGTGTGGGCACAGGCACACACAGATATAAATATTACACACAATAGAAGTCCATTAAAATATTATTAAGATTGCAAAGTCAAGTACTCAAAAATTAGGAAATACCAGAATTAAGGGTACCTGTGGAACCTTAATTTGGCTGCTTGTGCATATGTATTATGATACAGATTGTATTACATGCCAGTCAGTCTCACGGATATTTGCTGACAGAAGACGAATGGTGAGACTCAGAAATCATGTGTTCCACTCCAGACTCTGGAAGGAAACATGCTTTTGGGGTCAAGACACTTCTGCCCCACTCCCAGCCAACTGGGCACATTTTGTCCATTCCCTGTAAATGTGACCTCTTCTGTCCCATCCCCTCTAACTTGTTCCTGTTCCAATCCTGTCTCTTTCCCATCCTTTGCTCCTCATCCCAGTTCCATTCTCCTCACCTGGCCAGCCCCAGTCTCCACTCCTCAGACTTTTCATCCCAGTCCTAGTCTCACTGTACATACTCACTGCGCAAGGCGTAGTCTTCTCTCTTAATTCCTTATGCCCAGTCTCATTGTCCAGCCAGTTGCAGCCCCCCTTCTGCCTCCTCATCAAATCTGCCCTTCTCCCCAACTCTAACCTCCAGTCGCCCACTCCTACATCTGCATTCCCCATCCCCACTGGTGCTCCCAGTCCCAATTTCCCTTCCTGAGTTTCTCATCCAATCTCAGTGTCATCATCCTCTAGTTCCAAGTCCCAGTCTCTTTGCCCAGCCAGTCCCAGTTCCTCCAGCATCCTGGTCCTCATCAGATAGGTCTGTCCTCCCCCTACCTCTTCCCTATACTTTCTTAGTGGTCAGTGCCAGTCTCCTTTTCCAGCAGTCCCAGTCTCCTGCCCTGACTTCCAGCTCCACTGTCCTTGCTCAACCAGTCCCAGCCTGATTCTCTGTCCCAACTCCAGTTCCAGGTTCCCTCTCCCCACCACCAGCCTTCAGTCCCATTCTCCCTCAACAGGCTCCTTGTACCAGCCTACTCCTCTCACCCATTCCTCACTGGTCCAGTTCTTATCCTCTCTGCAGTCAAATCAAGCAGCTTTCTTCTCCAGGCTAACTAGGCTCAGCAAAGAGGTGGAGGTGGAAGAAGGGCATTGAGAGCACAGGGCAGACAGTCTCACAGCGCTCTGTTCAGTTGCCTGGACCAGACTTGGATCCAACACTGCCCATAGCAGCCCAAAGTTCCAGTTGCAGGGAAAATCCTGGGGTGTATTCCTAGTCTGATGGAATCTTTGGGGAATTTAGCTACTTATATCTAAGTCTCTACTGAGCATGTACAAATTGCAATTTCTTTTTCAAGTGCTGGCCCCTGTGTGTATGAGTATGCACTCCATGCGCCTGGAGTCAGAGAATTCTTGCCAGCAGTGTCAGTCCAGAGATGCACCCTTGCCTTCCTTGTGCTTCCAACCGAAGGCATAAAGGACAGGGTGAAACAACTACCTCTCCAGTTCCTGCTTTCCTCTGCATGGCTTGGGTTGGAACCCCCAGTGTCTGGAGCCTGCCTTTCATTTCTTCAATTTGTAAATATTTCCAAGTTTGGCTTAGTGCCTTGTATATAGTACTTTACAGTTAGCAAGTTTTTAATAGTTTCATAGCTTTTAGCAAAGGTTTCTAGTTAGATGGAGTCCCTGTTTCAGGGAATCCCCTCCGTCGTACCCTGCAGCAATTATTGGACTATGGACAAAACTCTGGGCTTCAAAAACTGTGCATCCTGCCCCTATTCCTTGTCAGTCAGTGATGACCACTAGAGTTGTTTATATATTGTCAAATAGGAGAAACATATTCAGTCATTTATAACCTCTCTTATGATACCTTACAAGAGACCTTTTGTATATTCTTTATGTCCTTGCTTATGCCCAGTCAGCACACTGACCTGTTTGCCCATTCACAGCATTTAGTTAATCCTTGATATCCTTCATGGATGAGGTTAGGATTTCTCCTTTCATTTTGTTTGGAATTATGATGGAATTGCCTTTAATCATTAATCCGTTTGACTTGCATAATTGTCCATGCACCTCAAAGTAGCCTCTTATCCCTTCCTTAGATACTTGGGTCAGCTGGCACTAATATAAATTAGACCTTCTTGAAAGTGCGTTTCTGTCAAGGCTGCTTCTTGTAGCTGATGTAATCTCTTTTCTGATACTGGTCTGTGTACATGGATGCTATGCACGCATGTCTTTATGTCATCTTTGAGCTCACAGGTAACTGAGTGTGATTTTGGGCTCCGTGACGTGGTGTCTGCTACAACCAGATTTTTTTCCAGGAACATATTTAGCAACTGAGTTAAATCACATTAGCCTTACCAATAGACATTGGCATCTCAGTGGTGCTTGATCCAGGTCTTGTCAGTTGATGAGGGTTACAAGTGATTTATGGTCTGTTACCAGTGTAAATAAATCCAGTCCACACGTATCTCTGTAGAAGTTCTCACATTCCCATACACTTTCCAGATATTCTCTCTCAATCTAAGCATATCATTTTTTCTGCATCTGTGAATGTGCCAGAGCAAAATGTAACAGGCTTCCACTCAGATCCATGCTGTTGTAACAATGCACCACTTGGCCATAGCTGCTTGCATCCTCACAGACCATTATGAGTTTGTTCACCAGCGTGTTTCTGATACTTTCATGTTTTGCATTGCCAAAAATCACAGTTTTCAGCTTCAGAATGCAGAGCTCTCTTACAAAACATTCAACATTTTCCCCTGATTCTTGAACTGTCTGGTGAAAACATGCTCTGCTTCCTTCCCCGTAGTGTAAATTAAATAAGATAACTGCGTATCTCCAGTTTGTTTGCAATTTGAAATATTGCAAAATTTTGCTTCCAGACTGTCCATTGTGAAGGTTTGTCAAAGCTGAAGTTCTCTGGGGGTATTGCAGTGCGGCATATTGATGAGATCCTGCAACCTTTGTTGCTGTTTTCCTTATGTTTCTATTCTTAGTTTACTCCTGATACCATGTTAAGTACTTCTGTACAAGATATGGACTGGCTATAAAGCTTGCTTATATACACCAGATGTGTTCATCATCAAATTCTTTTATCCTCTGCCAGGTGTGAGTGAGATTCATTTAGGACCATGACAGTTTTTAGTGATTTTGAGGAAGAGATGGAACTGGAAAGGCAGTCAGTCCACTCCATCCTTTATGCCTTCAGCTGGAAGCGCAAAGTAGGCAAGGGTGCATGGGTGGACCAACGAATGTTGCTTCCAAGAATTCTCTGACTCTGGGCACATGGAGTGCATGTTCACACTGTGACAAATTTGCCCGCACTATTATGATGAGTCCTGCGCTTTCTCTTCTTGTGTGGGGTTCAGGGCACCATTTGTTGCCCCCGAACAGTGTATTAACTGCCCCCGTAGTATCCCAGAGTAGGGAAGTAGAGAGGGAGGGACCCGGGCCTACCCTCTACTCTGGGTCCCAGCCCAGAGGCCCTGAGAATAGCAGTAAACTACTTGAACTAGCTATACCTTCCCCTGGGCTACTTCCCTCTCCTACCCTTCAGCTTTTGGGGCCTCCTGCCCTCTCTCTGCACAAGCCAGGTGTCCCTTTACCTAAGCTCTGGGTCTTCTTAGCTCAGTGCAGCACTTCTTCAAACTCTCCTCCGCTTTCCTCCAAACTTCTCTCTGCTCCCACTCCTCCAAACTGCTCCAACTCCTTTCAACTGACTGATTGAAGCAGGGGATTTTTATCATGTGCCTGGCTTCAGTTACTCTAATTAGCTTCAGGTGCCTTAATTGGCTCCAGGTGCTCCAACCAACTTCTAGTAAACTTGCTTCCCTCTACAGGGAATAAGGCTTCCTTCTAACACTCTCCTGCTGCCCTGTGGCCATGCTGTATTGCAACACCTACAGTGGAATACAGATATGAAGGACACATCTCAAAAGAACCTCCAGTTACTCTTTTCAAAGGCTTATCAATTGGCCAACTTTGAGCAGATTTTCACAGGGCCAGCAAAAAGCACATCCTTGACATAAGGACCAAATTTTAAGTCCCCGCTCCTAACCTTGGAAGTGTGTTAGTTATTCAAAGAAATGATCATCAGAATGTTTTAACCTTACCCTTATTCTTGGAGACATTGAATCATTTTGGCTAAGTTTTTCCAAAATATATCACCCTGAGGCAGACACCAAACATGGAAAATTTCAGATAAGGCTGGGCAAAGTAAGTAACAACTTAAAACAGGATCTTATAATGGGAATTGTTTGGTAAACTTAGGAAGAGTTATCAGCCCCAATTATTATATTATGGACATGCATCTACCTTCCTGAACTTTCAGTGTACAGCACACAATTCTTTTCTTCCCTTAGGTTAAAAATGTTATACAATAAAGAAAATATAGGGCTTTTTTATTCCATGTCCTCCTGCTGGCTTCAGCCTCCCAAAGAATAAGAGCTTCCCCCGTGGAGGCCAGTTTGAGAAAAAGCAGACCTAGATAAGTAGTGGAAATCAATACTAAATTATTGGCATGATCCTACATGGTGAGGAAGTTCTCCAGTAAGTACTTGAGCACCCTCAAATCCCATTGGCTTCAGAGGGAGTTCACTGCTTAGTACATTGCTGTATTGGGCCATGTATGAGATAGTAATTCACAAGAAATCCCGGGAGGTTTAGAGAATCTTTGTCAGTGTAGGGGGCAGCCAGTTATAGATCAATGTCCTGGATTGTGACAGATGCAGTCCTGTCTTCTAGCTTTTGAAGCTTAGAATGTGGTTCACTGATAGCTGATTTCCTGGGCCAGTACATCTGAGAGTTTAAATTCTGTTTAGCTCTTAGGTGAAAATGAATTTGATGTGTCCTCTGTTGGCTATTTCTGTACATTATATAGCCACTATATGAATGGACATGTTTGGTAGGCTGAAGAGAGGCCCAGAACTGAAAAAGCAGAAATGTTTCATGTCAGAACAGAGGCTGAATTGGCAGAGTTTCACTGCACGGTGGAAGCTTTAATGGTGTTTGCCTATGCTGTAGGGTGGCAAAAGATATGCCTGTTTTCTACCACAGGAAGCAAAGCAGGCATGTTCCTTTTGTTTCATTATTTGATTTTGCATAGTGTAGGAGTAAGGTATTAATCTAACGTAGTGTTCATACATTTCTAGTGAAACTCGGTAAATATTAACATATGTTTATTCTAGAGCCTGGCATGAAATTGTTATGTCAGTAAATGAATGATTAATAACTGTAAAAAATCAAATTCCCTTGATTTTGCTTCATGTCCAATGAAAACATGACATGTTTGTTGCACTAAAGGTGGTAGATGAATCTGGTAAACAAGAAGGGATACATGGATTCTGTAAGTACGTTTCCTGCCTTAGCAGCAACATTTTGTTCATTTCATGTTCTTGGAAATTTCCAGATGTTTTCTTCCACTTATAAAAAAGACTTTATCAAATGTGGAGGGCCTCTTTCTAGACTAACACACTGACATATTGTTCAGAGAGCACCCTTTCAGTTAGAGAATCTGGACATAGTCATGAAATTTGTATGCTGAACCTTAACATTTAATCTGACATTTTTAAATATGCTTTTCCTCATAATATTTCCCTCCCTGACTATACAGTATCTGCTGGAGAACTGGAATAGTATTTCTATTAGAAATCAGACCAAAATAGTCTGATTAGTCTAACATGTCAGGATTGTTATAAACAACAGCTAAGTGATGCAGAAATGTACAGAATATAAAAAGTATTCAAATGGATTTCCAATGGATGGAAGACATGGGCCTCTCATTCAGCCAGATCTCTTCTTCACCAGAGCTGGACACCATCTGTCGGTTGCATGATAATTAAAGGCTGGATTAATTTTTAAAATTTCAAAATTGCCTTTGTGTCTTTCAAGGGGCCAAGTTTTTACCCTTATGAATCAAATGAAGAACAGATCAGGTGGTAGAGAAATTCATTTACATGAACTCCTCCCTTCCAATAGCTTCCCACAGCTGACCACATTCCTCAGGGGGAAAACACGTTCAATTACAGAGCCAAGTTTCTGATGATCTTTCATCATCCTTTCAAGTAAACAAATATATGATTCTGTGAGGAGCTGAGTGTCCTCAACTCCCTGTTACTTCAATATCTTGAGGTGTCCGATATCCTCTCCAGAAGGATCCAGGTGGAGAAGTGAGACAGGGTGATCTGCCATCTTAAGGGTAGGGGTGTCCAGGGGTCAGCCCATCCCCATCACATGGCATGGTCCTTTTTAGTTTTTGGGATGTCTGATCTACAAAGACTGGAGAGATATTAGGAGAGACGAAGATGGTCCTGGGAATAAGTAGAGTTCAGGAAGAATCTCTTTTTGGGTACATTCACACAGATTGCAGTGATGAGCCTCCCAGCCTGGGTCAATGGACTCACAGTAGCAAGACTCACAGTAGCTCTCCAAAACTAGCTATGTAGACAGCACTATGAAATTGCAGTCAGGCTGGAGCTTGGGTTCTGATGCCCTCCCGCTGCCCTTGGCTTCAGAGCCTGAGCCACAACTTCAAAGCATTGTGGGCTATTTTTAGAGCACTAGCACAAACCTTGCAAAGCCAAGTCTCTCAGTCTGTGCTGGGAGGCTTGCTACTGCGGACTGTGTAGATGTACTCATTAAGGGCCTGGAACCAGAAGCCTTGCAGAGTGGGCAGGTCAAGGCTCCCCTCTTTCCCAGCTAAATGGGATGAGCTTTGGGAAGGGGACCAGCAAGTATTCTGCCTCCTCCCTTCTAGAAAGGCAGATGCCAGCAGGAAAAGGGTGTCCTGCTGAGCTCTTTAAAATGGATGGCTAATTGAGAATGTGTGCCCAGCTGCAGGAGAATCTGGCTAAAGTCTTGCAGCTGATTTGAACCAAAACCCCAGCTCCATGAAGAAGAGCTGGGGGAAATTCCTGTCTGAAGGAGGGAGATACTGACTGCCCTAAGGCAAGAGGCAGAGAGCCTGCTGAAAATACAACCCAGCTGCTTAAGAGCAGGGCTTGAGAGCAGCTTTGAAAAAGCACCTCCACAGCTGGCTAAGAAGAAGCTGTAAGGAACCACAGACCCAAGATGGGGATAGCAGAGTCCACAAAACTAGTGAAGACATTGACAAGCATGGGAAAAAGTAGAAGCAGTGCAAGGAAGTGAAAAAGAGATTGAAGGAACAATCCATAGCCACCTAAAACAAGGTCCCAGGTGGTGGAATGCAGAGGAAGGAGTGGGCTTGTGTTCTCCTACATCCCCTCAGACGAAGAGCAGAAGTACCTCAGACCAAGGCCTCAGGAATGAAAGAGGTCAAAACAATTGTGAATTCTGGACAGAGGCTGAAGGCCTGGCTTTGAGGCCACATGACTTTGTTTTTTTCTTATTTTGGATTTTTCTGTTAAACCCAAAAGAAGAAGGGACTGAGAGGTGATCAAGTTGGAGGAGTAGGCCCCAGAAGCAGCAGACCTTTGTGAAACCAGGAAAGAAACAGGGGGACACAGAGTAAAAGAACTCCTGCCACACCATGTCCTGACATTAGGGGCCATCCTCGCAGTAAGTGTGTGCCAAACAGAGAGTTGGCATGATCTTTTCTCTGGTCTGCATGAATCTTTATACAATAGTTTGTTGGATGCCTAATACTATTTATTCATCATTTATGAGTGACTGACTTTAATTCTCACAGATTTTACAGGCTATTAGTATTGTCTTGAACCATGTGCAGACAATGTGTAAACTTCAGAGACCAGCTCTGTCGTAATAGCTTGATTTTGACTTGCAGCTCCACTGCTGTTTCCTTCTACAGTGTACCATTTTGCGCTGATGTTCTCCTGGGGTGCTTTCTATGCACCATTCTGCAGTCTGGATATATATTCAGTCAGATGGCTGAGAATTATCCATGTTTTTGTCTTTCAGCACGTGATTTCTTTTCAAACCAATCCTGCATCCCAAAATAATCCAAATGCTCCACATCAGATGTTGAGATTGACAAATATTTAAAGATCTGCCACTTTCATGTGCAATGAATATAGAGATTAAATTACTTTAATTTTTTGAAAAAGGAAAATCTCCATGAACATTTTTAACTCATATAATCTCTTTCCAACAATCAATAGAATAATATCCCTTCTCCTGCCCTATATTTAGACACCAACCATTCAGGTTGATACCATGGTAACTGCAGCACACACAAAAATTGTTAGCAAGAGGTGATTGTTGGTGTTCAGTTTCATTGCTTGTTTATGGATTAAGGATTGTCAATTTTTAAATATTACTTTAAAAAAAAAGCACACCTGGTGGAAATGGACTAAAATGTGGACATCATATCGGAAGCACAATGATGGTCACCATTAAAAAGTCTTAATTTGTCAGAAGTATCTTACCATGATATATCTCAGGATATGTCTACACAGCAGCAGGGAACATGCTTCCCAGCACATGCAGACAGACGTGCTAGCTGTGCTTGAGCTAGTGGGCTAAAAATAGCAGAGTAGCCCATGGTAGTGTGAGCTGTACCTTGGGGTAGCTACCTGAGTACAAAGGATATTCAGATCCCATAGTTGTGGACTCAGATGGCTAGCCTGAGCTGCTGTCAGTCTGCCCTAGCTACACTGCTGTTTTTAGTGCACTAGTTCAAGTAGTGCCAGCCTGCATCTATCTACTCACACTGGGAAGCATGCTTTCAGATGCTGTGTAGACGTACCCTTAGATACCACAGTTTGCTATCCATTGGCAACATGCTGGCTCTCATGAGAAGTGTACCCAGTATAATAACTATAACATTGCAAAGTGCTATTGATCCAAATGTCATGTATGGCCCAAATTACAGTAGTCAGCAACCAGTCTGGCTGGGATTACCAGGCCATTGAGTGAAAGGGATAATAGGACAGAGGACAGGAATCACTGTGAAACAGGCACAATGGAGGGTGGGATGGTGGAGGAAGGTGACTGTTAAAAAAAATTGAGAAGGGGAAGAAAGATAGAGATCTGAAGTACAGCAAACATAAATCCAAAGTTATAGAAGTTTGTGCAAAATGTCAGGCTGCTGCCAGGCTTTACAGCAACACACAATTTGACGGTGTAGTGCACCCCTCTTCTGTTAGAGTAGAGCAGTCACCCACTAGGCCAGGCCATTGATTACCTGATAAGGAATTCATACAACTCTGTACAACTTTGTGAAGACACAGAGAGTTCCTCTTTCTCTTCCACTGTGGCCTCTTCAAAATCTGGACCAGCTGAACTGTTCAAGATGGTTGGCTAACTAATCAACCCAAAACTTCTTTATATGATTTCATGCTCCTTATACTTCTTGCTGTTGGGAGTTTTCTTCCTCAATCACAGAAAACCCTAATCAAATCTGAGACAATCAGTCCAGCACTGTGGATGCAGAGCCAGGCCAGCAAGGAGAAAACTGTGTTGCTTTCACTGACCCAATTTGGCCAGTCTTCCAGGGAAAGGCTTGAAAGCAATGGAGAAAATGAATCTCTGTTGCCATGAGCAAATGGTTCTGTGCCCCTTTTAGTTAATGAAAGATAGTAGGGAATACCTGGGTCTACTTCACACTGAGGTCAGTCCTCAGAATCAACAAAGTAGCCTTCCAAAAACTTGTAAACATGTTATTGAAGAAGCCATTAGCCAGTGATGATGACCTTGCTAATTCCTATTCATATTGAATAGTTTCCATAGGGAAAGTCTGTAAGAATGGCTGCTTGTTAGATAGAAGAGAGAAATTACCTTTGAACAGTTTAAGATCCAGAGACAGTGGTTATAGGATTGGATTTTGTAGATTTTTATGGTGAGAAGGTACCATTTTGGTCATGCAGTGTGACCTCTATTTTAACACAAGTCATAGGCTTTTCTTGTATTTATTCCTGCCTCAAGTCTAACAACTGTAGTTCAATTAGACCATATCTTTTAGAAAAAATCTTGATTTAAAAATGGAGCAGTTGTTCAATAGCTAATTACCTTAACAGCTAAATATTTCCACCTTATTTTTTAGTTTGAATTTGTCTAACTTCAACTTACAGCCATTACATTTTTCTATTCAACTACCAGACTGAACAGCCCTCTACTACCAATTTCTGCTCCCCATGCAGGTACTTGTAGACTGTGATCAAGTCACTCCATAACCTTCTCTTTGATAAGATAAATAGATTGAACTCCTTAAAAATTTCATTTGAAGGCATGTTTTCTACCCTTTAATCATTCTTGTGGCTTTTTTCTAAACCTTTACCATTTTTTCAACATCTGTCTGCGAGTATGCGCACCAGACCTGGATATAAGTATTCAAGTACAAGTCACACCAGTGTCAAGTATAGAGGAATATAACCTCTCTACTCCCATTCTGCTCGCTGTTTATACATCCATTTACTCTTTAGTCACAGCTGAGAGCTCACGTTCAGCTGGTTACCTGCTGTAACCCTCCCTTCCATGGCCCCCACAGTATTTTTCAGAATCACCATTTCCCATGGTAGCATCCCTCATCCTGTAAATGGGCCCAATTTTTTTGTTGCTAGATGGTTGACTTTACATTTGACCATGTTAAAAAACATATTGTTTGTTTGTGTCCAGTTTACGAAGCAATACAGAAGGCTCCATGCCCATGATCTATCCTCTTCATTATTTACCGCTCTCCAATCTTTGTATAATCTGCAAATTTTAGCAGTAATGATTTTATATTTATATCTTTTAAAAATATTAGTATCACATTAGATTTCCTCCAGTCTTCTGGAACTTTCCCAGTTACAAGACATACTGGAAAAAAATCAACATTAATGGTGTGGAAAGCACCTTGACCAGTTCTTTTAAAATTTTTGGATGCAAGTTATCCATACCTCCTGATTTTAAAAAGTCTAATTTTAGTAGCTGCTGCTTAATATCCTCCTGAGTTACTGTTGAAATGGAAAATAGTCCATCAAAATGATCTGATGGCACCATCTGCCTTTTTCCCAAAAATAGAACAGAAATATTTATTAAGACTTTTGTCTTTTCTGCACTATTATTGACAATTCTACCATTTCTGTTTTGTAAGGGACCGATACTGTTGTTAGGATTCCTTGTGCTCCCAACATACTTTAAAAATTCATTCTATTGTACCTAACTCTTCCAGCCACATGTTTCTCCCTGTGTCCTTTTTCTTCCTTTATCAATTCTCTACAGTTCCTAGCTTCTAATTTATATTAATTGCTATCAACTTCCCTTTTTTCCATTTATTAAATATATGTAATATTATTATTATTATAACTGATTTCACTGCTTTTCTAAGTCAGGCTGGTCTTTTAAGCAGTGTATTCCTCTTTTTTATTGTGACTTTTAGGACATCCAGTAGAGTGTTCTTAAATATTTCTCAATTATCATTCACATTTTTCTATTTAAATTCTTCTTCCCAGCTGATTTGGCTCATAATTGTTTTCAGCATTGTGAAATTGGCCCTTGTAATGCATCAAGTATAGCTATTATTGGTTTGTACTTTGTGCTCTCACATAATAAATGTAATCAAGTCCTGATTACTAACACCTAAAGAAATCACTAATATTTAGTTCTATGATCAAGACAAGGTCCTATATAGAATTCTCCCATGTTAGATGCAACACTTTTTGAATTAGGGTGATTGTCATAGTTAAATTTTAGAAATTCCCAGGATGTTTTAATACTGGCAGCTTGGCGTGAGACCTATAACTTGTGTCACTCAAACTGAAGTGTCCCATGAACTTTTCCCCCCTACACATTATAAATAGGTTCTTGTCCTCCTGCTTCCTCATGTGATTTAGCGGTATATAGCAGTCACCATCTAGAACCCTATCCCGTGCTTTATCTGACAGGACATTTATCCATAAGCATTCAAGATCATTTGTTTCTGAGTTGTGACTCAGAAACAGGTAATGCCATTTCTGACATAGAGTATGACTCCCACTCTCCTTTTACCCACTCTGTCCTTTCTACGAGGGATTTTAACATCCCAGTCGTGAATTTTCCCATCAGGTTTCAGTAATATCAAGTAGAACAAATTTGTGCTTATAAATGAGCAATTCCAGTTCCTCTTGTTTGTTACTCAGGTGTCTAGAATTGCTGTATAGGTAATTTAAAGAATTTCTTGAACCACAAATTCTAGTATGATGCTTACTGCTTATGTTCCAGTGCCATATGATGTTAAGAATGAGTAAGGAATGTTTTTTCATTGGAAAATGATGATTCATTTGCTCAAAACATTCTTCAGGCATGTATCAATTTTGATTAAATTCTAATGGAAACAAGTATGTTTTTGATGGAACCCCAGGGTCATGACTCCTCGGCACCCTATTCTCCAAGGGCTTCAGGGTCCCTGGCTCCTCAGCAGTCTGGAATGTCCCCAGCTCCCTGTGCAGCCGGCTACGCAGGCTCTGAGCAGCTTGAGAAAGCTTTGGGAACATTATGAAAAAGTTGAAATGAAATGTCATTTCAACAAAATGTTGGAATTCCAGTTCTGTGAGAAATTCTGAACTTTCCCATTTCATTCTGCTTTGGAACATTTTTTTTTTAAAATCAGTTTTCTGTGGCATGGGAATTCCAGGTTCCAGCCACCGCTAATTAATATTGTCAGCCTCCTGAACAACAAAAATGTCTCTTCCTCATGGCCCTGAATGTGATCTGCTGCATGTTCTTGTTTAATCAGAAACCTTCCTTCACTATTCTCTCCACAAATTAACATACCGTTTCTGATATATTTTACTAGTAGTTCTTTTCAGCTTCTGAAGAACTCAAACTCCATAGTTTGCCTGGCACTAGATTTTGAGACAGATGAAGGGGGAGGTCATATACAGTCTCCTAACCTTGCAGATGCAGGCACAAACTGAATGACTTTAGAGGGGACTGTATTCATTTGAACCTGACCTTCATGCTCCTTTTGACACCTGTATTTTGTTTTCTTTCAGTTATGTTCTATTCTCTTTTGTATAACATAATCTGTAGGTATGAAAGGCAAAATGCTGGAATTAATTATGGCATTAAAGATATTGGAAATCTGAGGATATTGGTCTCTGTAATAGTTGTTTGTTACAGTAAATTCATTTTACTTAAATCCTGGGCCAAATGCTTTCATAACTTAGTCGGATTGCAATTACAGCCACTTATTGTAATGTGCCACTATTCCTTCTGAAACATTATTGTTTTTATCATGAGAAAAATCTTGCTTTAAAAAAAGATTCAGTGTCAGTCAAATTAAGCAAAGGGTTCAAGTTTCTCTTTTTTTCTCTAATCTTGTTGCAGACAGATAAACTGTGATAATGATATGGATGCAGAAGCCTCTAATTACACATTCATTTTCACTTAAAAGGGTTTTGATTTTTTTATCTACTGAGAGAGAAACATTTTAAGGTAATTTTGGATGAAAGTTGAACCCAAAACAACCCTGAGTTACACACATACTTGAACTTTGGGGAAAATAATGTCTGGATCTTCTGGGATGAATAAAAATCAAATCGTAAAAGAAAAAAAATGGTACAAATCAGTGAGAACCTGAAAAGTGAGGGATTAGCAAGAACAAATCCTTCTTGTGCATTTCCTGCTTGTAAAAGTGTTTCACAGTCACTGAGATTCAGAATGTAAGGGCCTGATTTCAATGTGTCTCAGGCCATGGTTACATTTACAGGTTTATAGCGGTATTGGTTATAGCTGTCCTCATATACAGCTATAGAGATAGCGCTATAGCGTGGCCACACTGACACCCACCAGCGGTATAGCCTGGCCATATTTGCGGCACTTCAGGTGACATTGGGAGCAGCACATTAGGGCAGGTATCCCAGCATTCAGCTGGGTGCAACCTGCTTTTCAAACAAGGAGGATGAGGGGGGATGTGTTGTGTGTATGGGTAGGGAGAGAGCAAGTGGTTTTTCCGTCCTTCTGAGAGCCTGTCAGCGCGTGTCCGTTCACAGAGAAGATTAGCAGGCTTTGTTTTCACACAGGCTCCCTCCTTAAACATTTGCATTGCTTATCTGCCAAGTTAAGAGAGAAACGCTGAAAAGGTACTTCCGCATTCCTCCAGCCGAGTTCAAAAGAAAGGGAAGAGACGTCAATTGCCTTAAATGGCTTCAGGCATCTGAAGAGATCACTTGTAGCGCAGTGGGTGTCCACATTCTCACCGTAGCGTTACAGCGGGAGCGCTACAGCCCTTATTCTCCGTGCGGAGGTGGATTACCAACTCCGAGGTTATAGCGCTCTACATGCCTCGCCAGTATAGACAGGTAGTGAGTTATAGAGCTCCTGGCGGCTTTATAGCGCTATAAAGTGCCAGTGTAACCAGTGCCTCAGTCTAGTAAAACTCTGACTTTGATGAAGCTCCTCCAGATTGAACAAATGAAATCAAAATAACCAGGCCTCAAATCAATGGATTTTCAAATCTCAGCAGAAAATGTTCCTCCTCTAGATGCTCCCAGCTTCTTCTTTAGTAAAAACCTATTTAAATGAGTAACATTAAGAAGATGGGAAATCACTGTGCATGCACATTTTTGAAATGAAGCATATGGTGTGCCTTGACTTGCCACTTTCAGTTGTGCTGGGAATAGTGTCACTAACCAACCATTAAGTCTGAACGACTGAGAATATGAAATGATTGGCATTTATAAAGGTAAACATTGCACAGAGACTATTTAGTCAAAAGCTGTTGCTGCTGTTGCAACAGCTATTGCTACTACTACAAACAGTAATAAAGCTTCCAGTGCTGACATGGAGGAGTGCTGGGTGAAGTTAACTCAGGTTACAAAGTTTAAAGCTTGAATCCTAGACCAACACAGCAACACTTAAAAAGTGATCAGCAAAAGATTTCACAAAAATTGGGCTTGCATTCTCTTTTGCTTGTTTACAATGGATAAAAGAAGGCCTGACATAGTTGCTTGCTTGTTTTTGAAGGCGTTTTTTCTCTTCAGAGCCTAGCTTTTTTTATCTGAGCAATATCAGGACTTTCAATTTTGGTCTTTGCTAGTTTTGCTGGAGGAGCTGTTCTGAGTCTTAGAGGGTATATAGTGTTAGCTCTTGTACCTTAATTTAGGGCTGCTCAATCTTCAGTTAAGACCTCATTTCTCCAAATTTTCAGTTAATTTTTGATGTTAAGTGGAATTATTCATGTACACACAATTATATGGTGTGAATGTGGTGATAAAAATGAATATGCATTATGCTCAATAGACCATGTTTAGTTTTCAGTGGTTAACGAGACTTTTCTCCACTCAGGTCTAAGTTCCATTTATGTAGTTAACTACAATGCACTTTATTTCTGGGAAAAAAAACTAAAAGAAAAGTTTAAAAATTCCTAAAATTCCTTATCTCCTGCGTGCTCTTTGTCCCTCACTTTTCTCAAGAAAGAATCAAATCTCCAGTAAGTCAGCCCATCCTTTTTCCTGTTCATAAGTTAAGGAACTGAAACACCACCATATGGCATAGGAGACAAGTCTCACAATTCAAATATTGAGTATCCAATGGGACAGTCTCAGTGAACAACTCATGACCAATCCATTGGCTAAATGAATCCACATAAACCATTTGCTGAACAACTGTGGATAGTGACTTAATTCTTCAAAATGTCATTTAATGTCAATCATCCTCAGTCTGTGAACAAAAAAACGGATTAAATCTGCCAGATAAAATTGTCTCCAGCACATTGTTGTTTGCAGTGTTGTTGTAGCTGAGTTACACTTGGAATATAAGATGGACAAAGTGGGTGAGGTAATATCTTTTGTTAGACCAGCTTCTAGACAAGCTTTCAAGCTAGTTGCCAAGACCTGAAGAAGAGCTCTGAAGAGCTAAAAAGTTTCTCTCTGTCACTAACAGAAGTTGGTCCAGTAAAAAAATATTACCTAACCACCCACCTTGTCTCTAGCAAGGTGTTCATTCACCTCTAATAATGATAGTTACTGGCCATTTTGTTCTCACTTTTAATTAGTTTTTTTTTACTATACTTAAGCTAATTTTGTCACTCAAGCTTTCAAAGCTACACCTAAAGGTAAAATGTGCTCTTGTCTATGATGTGAGTTTACTACGGCTCTCACAGCTCTAGATATTAATTGCTCAACCCACAGTTTATTAAGTGTCTGACAAAGAGTCCTGTGGCACCTTAAAGACTAACTGAAATTTTTTCAGAGCATGAGCTTTCATGGGCTAATACCCACTTCGTCGGATGCGGGTATTAGACCACTTCGTCGGATGAGGGTATTAGCCCACGAAAGCTCATGCTCTGAAAAAATTTCAGTTAGTCTTTAAGGTGCCACAGGACTCTTTGTCACTTCTGCAATTCCAGACTAACACGGCTACCCCTCTGATTCTATTAAGTGTCTGAATCTCTTGCTGATTGTAACATGGCTCCTGCAGGGTCCCCCTGGTTCCTGCCCCCACTTGTCCCAGAAAGTCACTTGGAGACCTTGTTTGCAGTGCTCACTAGTGCTTTATTTTACAAGAGGTGCTCCCACCACCTTTACAGCACAATCTATATTCAATTCCTTTTGGCTTGCCCCCCAATAGGAGAGAAGAGCAAGCTATTCCTCCCTGAATCAGAGGGGTAGCCGTGTTAGTCTGGAATCGCAGAAGTGACAAAGAGTCCTGTGGCACCTTAAAGACTAACTAAAAGTATTAAAGCATAAGCTTTCGTGGGCTAATACCCACTTAGTATGCATCCGATGAAGTGGGCTAATACCCACTTAGGTGCATCTGATGAAGTGGGTATTAGCCCACGAAAGCTTATGCTTTAATACTTTTAGTTAGTCTTTAAGGTGCCACAGGACTCTTTGTCACTTCTGCTATTCCTCCCTGCTTTCCTTCAGGGCAGCTTCCCCTCTTTCTAGCTCCTCCTTTCCACGTGCTTTCCTGCCTAGCCTCTTTTCCGCTGAGGCTTTTATCCAGCCCCAGCCTACAAAGGCAGCAGCTGTTCCTGCTTTGCCAGTCAGGGCCAGGTGGCCTAACCAGCTCCAATTTACCTTTCTTAGCTGTAGCTGGGGTGAGAGAGAGTTTGCTAAGCAGTTCTCCTGCTAGCACCCTGTCACACTGATCTAACCATCCCTGGATTCCTGATATTTTGAAGATTTTAAGACAGGTGCATCAGGATTACAGGGATGTCACAGGGTGACAGATCCATTTAAGGAGAGATGGGGCCACCCACACCTCTGCCATAATTAACAGCTTACCAGCTGGAGGGGTAAGGCTAAGGGATCCCGGAGGGAGCTTAATGATCACTTGGGCCTTGCAAAAAAGCAGTGTGAGGTCAGCCTGGGAGTAGGCAGTGCGTGGGTTCCTGTAGAAAAGCCCTGAGCCAGTGCCTGCAGAGGGCTAGGTACTCCAGGAAAACCAGCCTTGTGAGACCCTGTTTTATACTGGGGCAGGGAAGCAAGTAAGTTACAGAGCTCAGGAGGAGCTGAAAACAGAACTCCAGTGGAACACGCCTCAGGGCTGTAGCTCTATCCCAGATCCAGAAAGACTCACACAGGTAGTCCAGAAAAGGGGCTGGGAACAGGGCCCAAGTGCCAGGCTGAAGAGCAGTCCCCAAAGGGCAGAAAAACCCTTTTTGTTTGTTGGGACTTTGGGCGGACTTTTTGTTATCCTGGAAGGAATTAAGTTTGTCTATGAGTTACCTGGAGGTCTATGCCACATCTTGAGCAAGCACCACACATAATTCAGTGTGTGGAAAGCTGAGGAGACCAACCATGGGGAAGGAAACTGAGGCAGGAGCTCCAGAAGCAGCATGTTCAGCCAGTGGGGAGCATTACAGAGTGTCCATGCCTGACCACAAGGGGATAGAGCAAAGGTTCCCAAACTTTAACAGCCCATGAACCCCTTTCACTAAAATTCAAGTCTCATGAACCCCATCCTAAAAATGAATATTTCCAAGGATTTTCTCCCTTATCTCAGCATAAAAGCAGTGATCTTGGCAATATAAAATTTGTTTTTATGACATGCTTATTACACACTATTAATCATTTATCATTACAGTATTTTTATTACATTATGAAAACGGCAACAAGCTTCCAAGATCTCACTTTTGTAACATGTATCACTTTTGATTAAATCTGTTATAAGACAAGGCTCCTATCAGAGGCACCAATAGAAAAAAAGCGGGGGGCAAAGCCCCTGCATACTACAGAGCCTGGGGAGGCACCACCAAAAACATGGGGGTGCCCTTGGAAAAAAGGAGAGGAACCTATGTAGTAGGCACACCAATGTGGGGGTGGCACATGACCCTCGTTCTTCCCCCATACACCCCATAATGGCGCCTCTGGCTCCTGTGTTTCACCAAGGAGTATCAGATGATGAAAGTATTTAAGAAGCCAACTCAAAGAGTTCCTCCTACACAAGCATTCAGGTCTTGAGCAGTCCAGGCAAACAATGCAAATTACAACAAAGCTTAAATTTGTTCTTCATAATAATTTAAAAACAACACAAGCAGCCTATTTAATTTTAAAAACTGCAAAAATTTCCACCTCCCCTTCTATTTCATAAAAGAAGTCTTGAAGTTTAAATCTCCTCAGTGTGATAGATATGTTTGCTTTGATCTGCTTAGCTCTTTGAAGTCCCCAAAACTCTGGGCTACTGGCCCCGTGCTGCCCAGGGTCTCTATTGACACCTCTGTCCACCATTAGGGATTTTTTTCCTGAGAACCCTCTGTAACATTTCATGAACCCTTAGGGGTTTGCTAACCCCAGTTTGGGAACCACTGGGATAGAGAAATTATGGAATATGATGACTAACCCAAAATGAACTTCAGTATATTTAGACAGGTTGACTGAGGCAGCCTAAAGGTTATACATCTTTTCAGGAAAAAAATGGTAATTTGGAAATGAATGTCATAAATCATTAGTTTAGATTTCCCTTAGACAATAATGAAAGAGTTGCTGAGTTCTTCAGTATATTGAAAACCTTTTCCTTTAAAATGCAGCCTCTGATTCTGCAAACATTTCTGAATGTATTTTCAATAGGACTACACACACATATGCTCATTGTTAAGCATGTGCATAAGTGTTTCCAAGAGCAAGGCTGTATTCTTCAACATATATTTTATAAATTCAGTCTTGTCCCATAACCAAAGGTTTGAAAGTAATGAGGGAAGTGAGTCATTTGCCAAATGAAATTTGTTATATGCCTCTCTTAATTAACAATGCATAGTAGAGAACACCAAGGTTCATTTGGCTCTGAGTTTATGAACAACTCCCTCAGAATCAACAGCCTTCTGAATACGTGGTGGCCAAGAAATTATCATCCAGTGATGATGAGCTCACCAACTCCCACTCCTCTTGCACAGTTTCTACAGAGAAAGTCTCTAAGTGTGGCTGTTTAGTATATTTATTCTCCTTCGAGTGCCTGTCTCTGTGTGTAGTGCACTTCATGTTGTGCATGTGATCCATACGCCCAGGTTCAGAGAATTTTTCTTAGCAGTGACCATTTGGTCCACTGCTCTGCTTGTGCTCCCCACCAATGATTTATAGGAGGGCTGCTGAAACACCGCCATTTCAGTTACTTCTCGCCTCTTGTGATCTGGAAGAGACACTCAGTATCTGTAGTAAATTTTTTTAAATTGCACCTCTAGAAAACATAGAGATTTGAGGAGAAAATCTTACCCATAAGGGATATTAGGCATCTGAATGATGTGCCTGGGAAAGCAGAGGTGATCTAGCAGTAGATTAGAGAAAACACGAGGACTTTGGTGGGACTTTTTGCTACCCTGGAAGGAATTAAGTTTGTCTATGAGTTGTCTGGAGGCTTATGCCACATCTTGATCAAGCACCACACACAATTCAGTGTGGAAAGCTGAGGAGACCCACCTTGGCGAAGGAAACCGAGGTAGGAGCTCCAGAAGCGCCATGCTCAGCCAGTGGGGAGCATTACAGAGTGTCCATGCTTGACCACAAGGGGATAGAGCAGAGGTTCCCAAACTTTGCTCCTTTCATGAGTTTGGCTTTTTTAAGCCCTGTTGTCTCTGATTCTGTTTTGTATTTTACTGAATTAGCCTGAAAATGCTGTGCCTCAGTCTCCCCTGGCTCACTGGTGGTTCTGGTTCCATACTCATTTATTTGTTGACTTTGCCTGTTTCAGGTGGATGTTTTCCGGGTGGAAGCAGTAGATGTTGGGTCTCTGCAGGAGTTGGTTGTAGATAAAGGAAAAGGCTCTGACTGGCAGCTGGAGAAGATTATTGTGCACGAGCCAACATTTACTGGGACAAAGACACTGTTTAAGGCTCAAACATGGCTAAAAGATGGGAAAAAATCTGCCTTGATAACTCTAAAAGCTACAGGTAAATATTATTTTAGAAATATGTTATTTACCAAGAAACTAATTCAAAACTGCCAAATGTAGCTATTGTTTTCTGTTTCCATAAAAGTTATAGTTTCAGATAGTTTAGTATCTCATTGTAATTAAGTAGGAACTGTAGTCCCTGAAACTGTTCAGTTTCAGTGCTGTTTGATAATCCAGTATTTTACAGGGTGCTAATTTCTCCTTTGTTAGTCCAGATTTATACTGAGGCAAATGAGAACAAAATCTGGCCCACTCTATGTAACTTAGTCTCCTCAAGTACAGTAATATTTTGTCCCTTATGACAGGATAATGTTTTTAAAGGTTGTTGCCTACCTTCCCCTGGAGTTTAAATCCTGCCCTCTGCTGTTTAGTCAAGCAAGAAGGATAGGTTTAGATAGTTTGCCCCACTGAATTCAAGTAGTAGAGGAGAATGTCTCCATAGTATTCAAGATGGAATGTCTAGCATACAGCACATTCTCTCGATATAAAATATGATATGCTGGAGGTGTGTCTAGCTAGAATGTACGCTGAAGTCAACAGCAATCTCTAGCCAGAGACAGGTTCAGACATATTATGCTCCTGTTCAGAAAAACATCAAAGTACACTCCATAAATGGTCCCTTAGTCTTCAATGAAATATCTTGTCCTCGCTGACAGCAGTACTCTAGCAGAAGTCACAACAGGGCATCTCTGCTCACCACAGCTTCACTGGCCATAGCAGAATTTGGCCCAAAGGCTATTATTAATTTGTTGTAGCCAAACAGAGTACTATTACAAAATTTTTACCTTTGTTTCATCATCCCTAATCCTCCAGCCTTCGATTTTGGAAATAAAAAGAAACAAAATGTTACCTTTATAAAAGCCAATAATATGTGAGCTGCTTGAACTTTGCTCTGAAAACAAAATTGAAACATTCCTGGCAAAATGTAATAAGGAATAATTTAGTATCTTTTAGATTGCACAATGTTATAAATGGGATCAAAGAATGGATATTGTTGAACTTCTATAGGAACACAAATGTCTTTCCTTGGCTTCTCAGAAGAAAATATTTTATGCTTGATCCAAAGCCTATTGATGTCAATAGGAGGCTTTCCATTGACTTCAGTGAGCTTTGGTTCAGGTCTTTATCTCTAATTAATGCTTTTGTATCCATTCCTACTGATATTAGTGACAGTTGATTTACATGAGAGCAGAATAAGTCTGTTAGATCAACTTTAAAAATATCTGATCTGTGCAGACACACCCAAATCACTGGTAGCAGAATGTGTATAAACAAAGTATAAATTATTTAAAAATGAAAAAAATTGTCTGGATCACAACCATTTCATAATATTGTGTTTGGTTTTGGCCCAGTTCATTATACAGAACAGTATATAACAGAAGCTGATGTAGAAAATCTCATTGCACTCTTCCTAGTCAAATCTTTAATCTAACTGATACAGTGCTCAGTCAACTGCTTCGCCATAGATGAATACAGACATTCATTATAATTTAGACCCTGTTTTACAAAAGCATTAATTTGGTTTTCAATCTTCTTTCAAATAGAAATTCAGGAGAGGAGGAGCACAGCTGTCTTGCCGTTAAAAAAACAGCAAATGAAATCAGGTAAATCTGAGGCCCCAGACCCAGTATTGTGTTCACTAATTTAAAAATGATTATATGGGAGCTTTTTCCATCACAAACTTGTAATTATGTTTACCAGTGCTACCAATGTCATCCTCTATGTAATATTAAGAAATAAAAATATACCTGCATATTAGTTGGTCAAAGTACAACTAAATAATTTTGATACCCAATTAAAATGAAAATAAAAGTACTTGTTATAAATTTTATTTTGGCTATGTTGGTGAACACATGAAAGGAAAAACATATTTATAATCTGTCTTTCCTTCATCACGGTCCTTATTTCATTTGTTCAGAAGGCACATGGAGAATTCATTTAACAAAACTCTGTGAAGAAACAACAGAAGAATTTGATAAGTCAGTGAAGAATATTTCTAAACTGGTCATGGTTTTTTATGGAAGCAATGGCAAGTCAAACCCAATTTCCATGGCAAACAAAGTGTTCCATCAAGCTGAGGATCAAGTAACATCTGATGTAAATATATATATATATATATACACATTTCACTACCTTTTTAGCATCTCTTCTGAAATTGCTTTTATATAGAGATTAGCAGATAGGGACTGTAATATCCCACCTTCATAACAATTTGACATCCCTTTGGGTATTCAAGTAGAGCAGAATTGGATCTTTAACTTGAATACCATAAATAATTTGTGTTTCTTTTATAGTCTCATAGCTCATGGTTATAAAGCATATTCTTTATCAACAATTACTCAGAATTAATTATGCATATCCAAACAATTTGTATTAATGTTAAATATTTACATTTAATAGACAGTACAGTATGTAATTTGAATTTGAGTCTTGACTGATTTCTTATTAGCATATAAGGAACACCACTAAATAGGGTGACCATATTTCCCAAAGGGAAAATGGGACACCGTGCGGGGCCAGCCTCAAGACCCCCGCATGGGGCTGGCTCCAGCTCCTCACATAAGGCACCCCCACAACTGCCACTGGTCACTCTAATCCTGCCAGTCCCACATGCACTGGAACCCTTCCCTCCCGGCAACCTCCAGCCCAACCCTGCCTGCGGCTGGCATCTCCACTCATCCCCACCCCCAGCATGTTCCGCTGCGCTGCATCTCACTTTTTTTGACAAAAGTGGGCATTTGTGCCATTTGCCAAAAGAGTCGGGACAGCCAGGACAGGAGTTAAAAAAGGAACTGTCCTGGCCAAAACAGCGCAGCTGGTCACCCTGCCACTAGAGGATAAATATGGGATTTCGGAAAGCACTTGCTGTTGTCTGATCTCTGCCGCCTTTGAACTTACCGGGAGTTTTGTCATTGACTTCAGTAGGTGCAGAATTAAGTAAGCCAATGCTGAGCACTTTTGAAAATCCCATGCTTTTTTTTTTAATCGTTCTGGATGTTAACTTTTTGTTTTCTTACTTCTTAGGTACATTTCCCATTTGACTTAGGGATGCTTTATAAAGTGAGGTTTGGGCTTCAGAGTTTGGGAAATAACACTTCCCAGTTGTCTCTTCATCACTTTAAAATGCAGAACACAGCAACCCTGGATACCTTTAGTCTCTCTATAAATAAAACACTTTCTTCTTCTCTTAATGGAGACAGATGGATTGAGCTCCCTGTAGAGTGGCCATTAAAAGCAGCACTTTCTGGTAGGTATAAATCTATATTAAAGAGGTAGAATGATCCAGAAGGTTAACAAGTTCTAATAATACAACTGAAATCTTTATCAAAGCAGGATATTTTATTATCTTCATTTAACATTTAATAAACTCTAGATCAGAATTCAAAGTATGTCTATTAGGGAAAATATTACTCACTTCTCATAATTTCTGTAATATATTTTTATATGTTGCCTATAAACATTATGAGTCATATAGAACAGCATTAGGAAACGTTCCTTTCTTTGTTCTGCTGCTGGTGGTGCTAACAATATTTATTATAGCTCACCTTCTAACAAGTGATTTTATTTTTCTTATGTTTGTACAGTCCAAATAATTATGCTGGTTGAAAATTAGCTCAAAATTTGTCTTATAGACACCACCTTTGTTTTTGAAAAGCAGAAGGAATATTTTAATCTGAAACAGTCTTTTCATCCTTTCATATTTTTTACAAGTGAGATAGTAAGTACCTGTACAATCCCAAATGACCCAAAATCAAATATTTGCAGTGTTATTGTAGCCATGTTGGTCCTAGGATATGAGAGAGAGAGAGAGAGAGAGAGAGAGACAAGGTAGGTGACATAGTATCTTTTATTGAACTAACTTCTGTTGGTAGAAGATACAACCTTTTGAGCTACACAGAGCTCTTCCTCAGATTTAGTATTTATCAGAATATAAGCTTGGCAAAAGAAACAGGCGTAATAATTTTTTATTTAATATTTAATTTGGTTTCTATTTAGTTCTTACTCAGAAGAAGATCCATTTATTTGAGTGTGGACACTGAGTCCGCTTACTAAGGACCTGATCCAAAGCCTATTGAACTCAATTCTAGTCCTTCCATTGACCTTATTCACCCTTATGCCCATGATTCAGCAAGGTGCTTAGAAATATGCCTAAGTTTAAATGAGTAATCTCAGTATGATCATCTGTTCTTTTTCTTGAATGCTTTGGCTAGCACTAAATGCTTAAATGCCGTAATTGGAAATCAGACTTCATACTTCTCAGAGCTCTCTGCAGGAATGCAGAATAAGGTCAATTGTTTTCACATTTTATACACAGAATCCAAACGGGTATTAAAAATATCTAGGCACTCAGGTGTGCCCCATGGAGGAGACTGGTTGCTAAAACACATAAGTGATAGATAGATAGATAATATAGTGTGGCAAGGTGCCTTCTCTGGCTCAAGTCTTTTCTGCTCTGGCGAGCCAAGGGCTGTCTAGGCAAGCTACCTAGAAAACGCAAGGGCAGGCTTTCCCTTCCCCTTATCGCTCCATTCTGGCTGGGCTTTCCCCCTGTGATCAGGAACAAAAGCTGCCTCCCTTCTGAGAGGCTCCCAGTCCTGCTGCCTCCAACCTGCTAGCAGCCTCACTCCCTCTATCTCTCTCCTCCCCTTCCTAGCTAGGGAGGAGGGTTTAAAAAGGACTCTGTCAGGGCTTAATTGGTATCAGCTGATCTTGCCTGAGTCTCTGGCAGTCTCTACCCAGCTGAGCCCAACTGACCTGTGGTTACTTCCCTTACCACCACCCCCACTGGTAGCTGCCTGCTCGGGGGTTTACCACACACACACACAGTCAGGCTATGTGGAATTATTAGTAGAGAGCACTGGAATGGGACTTTGGAGACTTTGCTTCTGTTCCCAGCTCTGCCTCTGGTGTGCTGGGAACAGAACTCATGTCACTGCTCAATGCCTCAGTTTCCCCATCTGTAACATACTGATACTAACATCTTTTGTAAAGCACTTTGAGCTCTTCTGATGTGCCATAAATGGTAGTATTATCACTATTTTATAAAATAGTGTATATTCTATGTATGTATATAATATTTACTACTCTCTTCTGAGAACATATTGTCTGATAACTCTCCAGGTAAGAAATGCATCTTGTTTGTATTTATTTGTTTCTACATATGCCTCAGAAATCTGCAAAGAGTGATTTGTAAATATATTTTTAATCACAGTAAAGCAGAGAGCTAGTATAACATGAAGCACATTTCCCCCCTAGTCTTTCCTTTTTTATGTCCAAGAGTGCTTTAAACAGCTCCACAGCAGGTAGCACATGCGGATTTCAAAGTGATCCTTGATGCACAAAGTTATACAGAATTTATTGTGCAAAATAGCCCTGCATCTCTTTCATATTTTTAAATCATAGGCTCATAAACTTTAAGGACAGAAGGGATCATCATGATCATCTAGTCTGACCTGTGGCTGAGGTACTGATATCTTCAAATCATGATTTAAAAAATCCACCATTTATGCTAGTTTAAAACAGCAAGTGACACATCCTCCAGAGAAAGGCAAAAATAACCCCAGGGTCTCTGATGATCTGACCCAGGGGAAAATTCCTTCCCAACCCCAAATGTGGCAGTCAGTTGGACCCTGAGCATGGGGGCAAGACCCAACAGCCAGATACCAGGCAAGAATTCTCTATAGTGACTCAGAGCCCTCCCCATCTAGTGTCCCATCACCAGTCATTGGGGATATTTGCTACTAGCAGTTGCAGATGGGCTATATGCCATCATAGGCAGTCTCATCATACCATCCCCTCCATAAATGTATCAAGCTCATTCTTGAAACCAGTTAAGTTTTTTGCTCACACTGTTCCCCTTGGAAGGCTGTTTTCTGCTCATGCTCCTCCCCTCCCTATTGCATACATTCTTTGTGTCTCTTGCTCTCCCTTCCTTCCTGGTTGGATAACAGCTTTTATGGTTGGACAGTTCCATAGTTAACATCAACTCTTGCTTTCCATTTTAGACCCAACTGTGCTCCTCCCACCACTTTGGTCTGTTGGTGAGATGGGGAAGTACACAGGTATTCCTGCACCCTACGTGACCAATCCAAAAAGTGGCTAATTGTCACATTGCTACTTTTATGAAAATCCAGTTAATATTGTTTTGAATATAATATAACTAATGAGGATAAATGGCAGTTCTGGAACCATAAGTATAGCATCAGATAAACCTCACTTTGAAGATATTACTGTTATTAAATTGTTTAAATTATATGTTTTATTTTTAAAAGGGATACATGTTATAAGATGGGATTATGAAATCCTACACCACTGATGTATTTGTCTGAGAGGTTGCTGCTATCCAGTAGGCATGGAACAAGAGGTAGTTCCTCATAGCTAAAGATGGCCCTAGTGTGAGGCTAGGTCTGTGTGACCTGTGCAAAGTTCGGTTAATATAACAAACCCTGCACATTTTTGAGTTCACTAGACATAGAGGCTGTCAGAGGAAACACCATGCTTGCTGGTCATCCTGAACCTGGATAACCTCTAGTCCTCTCTGCCTTTTAAAGATGTAGGTGGCCACTCTGTGCCAGCAGGCTGAATGGGGTTGATGAGTCTGAGCTATTACCCCCAACTACAAAAGCCTTTTGGAAGAACAAGGTGTATCTGCTTCTCCAGTAGAGCAGGAGCAGCAGCAAACAGTGTGACTGAAAGCTGAAGAGAGCTGAATATCTAGTACTTTAATATAATTTAGTTCTGTTAAGAAAATGTAAATGGATAGGGCCAGATCCTCAGCTGGTGTAATTTGACGTAGTCACTTTGATTTCAATGGACCTTTGTTAATTTACACCAGTTGGGAATCTGGTCCATAGACTTCAAACACTTTAAAATGTACTCAGGTACTGTCCATACTGACTATATCCAAGGCCCAAAACATATTCAGTAAAAATTTCAAAAGTGCCTAAGTGACTTAGGAGTTTGAATCCTATTGACTTTTTTTTACCCATTATGTATCTCCCAGGCAAAAAGGATCTATTTATTCATTCATTCCAAAATGTGGGTGCTGTCTTTAACCATGTGAAAAGGCAAATTAAACTCATGGTCTATTGTTTTAACCAAAAGTTGCAGACCATTCATATGTGGGTGTCTGACAATTGCTAATGTTTCCCAAAGGGAGTTGCAGAATAACATTAAGAAAAAAGTTGGAACCTGTCTGATTGCTTCACTTTGTTGTTATCTCTATCAATTTTTGAATTGTCTTATTTCAGCAGATTGTACGTTGTTGCAATGTTAAATACCTATGGAAAGTTGTTTTGTGGTAGTGATAGGATGTCTCTCCTTTTGATCTTGCAGTGATTACATATCATGTAACAGTGTTTTCCAGCAATGTTTTGAACAAGAGGAATGTAGTACTTGTGACTGTGTGTGTATGTGGAATCAATGGTGATACAGGAGACAGAATCCTTGGCTGGACATTGCAGAATCCCCAGCAAGGAGAGGACAATGAGGTATTTCCTTTCAAAGTTATTGAAAATTTCCCCTTAAGTTCATTCAGTTATATTCTATTTGTAATCTTGGTTTCTTTTCTTCCTATAGAATATAATGTATTGAATATATCTTACAACTGTATCATTGAATAATGTTTTTTGCAGTCGTTTACAGCTCAGATGGATGCTGTTGACCTGGGAGAACTGCATAAAGTTGTCCTCTCTGTCAGTAGCAAAACAAGTAAGTTACTTTTGCTAGCTACAACTGATATCCAACGAGCCTGATCCTGCAGGCCTAGCACAGGCAAAACTATTGAAGGTAATGGGTTACTGTGCAGATATTGTGAGATCAGGTCCATAGTGATTTCTTCTGACTGTTGTTAAATTCTAATCTGACATGGCAAAGATCTAGGTCTTGACTAGCTACAATCCAAGGAACTGAAGACCACATAGTTGATTGTATCAAGGAAGTAAACTATTTCCTTTCCTAAGGGAAAAAAAATGAAGTTAATTCTCTGTTATCACCATTAATTATTTAGGAAAATATTAAATATAGCTCATGAAAATATATGGAGAGGAGCACTGTCTGTCTAATGGTTAGTACTTTTTAGGATTCAGTACTTTTTTTTTATATTCCCAGCTCTGCTGAACTCTCACTGTGGATCATTTAGGAATGATCTTGCATGTATTAAGTCAGTGAGAGTTTTGACTTCTATGGAAGTATGGTCAGGCCTTTATCTTCTCTGTCCCTCACCTTTAAAGGAAGGGGAGGGGAAAATAGTACAGTACTAAGGACAATTGTGAGGTTGACTTAATGATTTTAAAATATACTGAGATTTTGACCAAAAGATGCAATGTAAGAGCAAGGTATTATTAATGATTACTAATGCAGTGAACTAGTTTTTGGTTCAACACTTCTGTTTTGCATTCCATCTCAGTAATAAAAGTTGTTGAACGGCTCAGAGCACACATGTGACTGACTGTTCTAATGACAAAGAGTCCTGTGGCACCTTAAAGACTAAAAGTATTAGAGCACAAGTTTTCGTGGGCTAATACCCACTTCGTCAGATGCACGAAGTGGGTATTAGCCCACGAAAGCTTATGCTCTAATACTTTAGTTAGTCTTTAAGGTGCCACAGGACTCTTTGTCACTTCTGCAATTCCAGACAAACACGGCTACCTCTCTGATTCTTGACTGTTCTAACTCACTGAATGCGTCCACTAAAACTGTGCCAAAGGACGGCAGGCAAAACAAGAGAAACAAAGTTTTTCCAAGCCTGTCTGAAAATACTGTTCGGCAATGCAAGATACTGGGGTGAAGCAGGAGACTTTATTTTTCATAATTGTCTGTATAATTTATTTTTCATTGTCAAGGAGGCAGACTGTCTAGAAGTTAAGCACTAAACTGACTGTCTGGACTCTTGGGTTTTTTTCCTGACAGCCGCTGACTCCCTGTGATCTTGCACAAAAGGCTTGAAATCTCTCATCAGTTAAATGTGTGTTCTAATACACACTTCAGAGAGGCAGAGACAAGCTTAAGTATGACCAGATTCTGCCACCTTTACTGATTTATAGTATTATCACTGATTTCAGAGGGACTGCTCATGTAGTAAAGTAATAACTGCCATGAGTAAGTGTGGTCAAGTTGGGCGTTCAAGTTTATCATCTTTCTTGGACTATGTTTACAAAATCATCCTTGGACTAAGTGCTTAGTGGCCTTATTTAAATCATTAAAGCTATTGGGATTCCTAGTTTACCGAACTAGGGCAAAGGGAGGAAAATACATTTTAATCATTAAATGCTAAATAGAGCCAATAAACTCAGTCTGAATAATGGGCACTCTACAGCTGCAGGGTCACAGCAGGGGCCCTGGGAAAGAATTGCGACTCGGAGTTCAATCCTTCCTTTTCTCCCCTTTTGTGCTGGGTTGGAAGTAAGTTGCAACATCCCTTTTTGGGATGCAGCTTATTTCACCCCTCCTGTCTGGCCAGTACCTCTAGCTGTTGTACAGGGAGCTCTCCTCAACAACTAGCCACAGGGAGAGTATCAGATGCCCAACTCCTGCTCCCCCCACCCACAACCACTCAGTCATGCATGGCCCATTCAGGGGGTGGGGAGGGTTTGATGCCTTTGCAAATCTGCCTGGAATCAGAGCATAATCTTGCCCTAAACTTGAAAGTTGATGTTTAGAATAGAAATCGTGCAATTAGATCTTTTCAACAGGGGAAGCTATAATGGTGCAAAGCTTGTAAAGCAGGCATTTTAGTTGAATTTTGATTGACTAAGAAGCTATATTTTTAGTATAATAAGAATACTATAACTACATCATTGCCAGATTCCATATAAATCCTGGCAATACAATTAAGTATCTTAATTTTATTTTGTTTCTGTTTGTAGACTGCAGATTGGATGTTAAGACTTTACATTTGAAGGAAGCACTAAAACAAGAACCTGTCTACATATTTGAAGTGAATGAGTAAGCTTGATCTTTTAAGCTAAACTTAAAAAAACATCAATCAGACAACTGATCAAAAGCAATTTTTGTTACATAGTATGTTAATTGCTGGGTATTTAGTAAAAATATATATGCTAGATTCTCTCTTTAGCACTCAGATGGAAATTAATGTTTTTCTAACTTAACATGTACTACAGTTTCACTTTACTGTATATGGTTTTGTCTTGCAGAGTGTTCTCGCTGGATGCCCATGAACCTGAAATAAGGAGAGAGATCCCAGTATCTTTTGTTAGCAGGGAAGGAGTTAAACTCAAAAATGAAATAGATCACACTTTAAATACGGAAAAAAGCCCCCCGGAAAGTCTGGTAGAATACATAATTAAAGTGTATACTGGTGACAAGAAGGGAGCAGGAACCGATGCCAATGTGCATGTAATTTTATTTGGGGATGAGGACTCATCTGAATTAGTTCAGCTCACTAAACCATTGGACCATCAAGATCCTTTTGAAAGAGGAAAGGTTAGCATGGCAGAGTCTATGTTATATATGTTATGTTTGTTTCCAGATTAGACAGGTCATTCATGATCAGGACTTTTAAGGAACAACAGCCTCCTGTTGTTTTCCAAGTGACTACATGAGGCATGACCCCAGACATCTTTAAATATTTGGCTAGAAATTGTATCATAAACCCTTGATAAAGTCTCAAAAAAAATCATCAAACCACCAAAACAAACACAATCCTACATTTTAACCTTCTCACCAGAATGATCATTTGATACAGTAGCTATTGCAGGACTTCTATTCTAACGGAAGTGGAGAATCTCTTACTTCTAGTAACTCTAAGTGCCTCTGAGGCCTTTCTGTTTCTTAAGCCCATTGCTTTGGAATCTGAATGAACCCACTTTTCTACAGGCATCATGCAAATACAAAGTGTGTGTGTTGCTTTGTGTAAACCTGGAACATGAATACTTGCATTTTCATGCTGGGTGGAAGTATACTACTCTTCTAAAATTCCAGCACTCAAATTTGTCATGGACACTGCCACTGTAAAGAGTCCTGTCAACCACAAATGTGGTGAAGCCACATAACCAGATAAAAGGACAGCATGCATTCAGGTCAGAGTCTGATATCCTTCTCCTCCAGGCCATTGTCAGATGCTTGGCTACAGTAAGCTGAAAATCCATGTCATGTCATAGCCACAGAGTATCTGAATCATGTCAAAATACATGAATAAAATATTCTTCCCTCTCTCCCCCCACCATCTTTTTTTAACACATTACATTTGGCAAATACCACATAAGCATAGATCCACTTGTCCACACGAGGCGACCTTGAACTATGTGGTGGTGTCATGTTGATCATGCCTGGCCTTGGAGCTTCCCATTAAATAGGAAGTAGAATATCTTCCCTCCTCGTATTTTCCCCTTAATGACTTTTGACAGGTGATGACTGAGTCTAGTCTGGGTACTTTACTTTTGAGTCCTAAATCATTATCTCTTACTCTGTAGCTGAACTCCCAACCATCCCAAACCTCCTTCACTTACAGTTGTCCTGAGTAGCTCTGGCCATGCTGCCTGCCAATGTCTTCTAGTGGATCTTCACCCATATGGCGTCCTTCATGGGCAGAGAGTTAGTGGAGGTAGGAAAAGCTGTTGCTGCAGGCAGGAGGAGCAAAGAGAAACTAAATCTGCAGGAGCAAGCAGATTCTAACTTTCACCAGCTGTCATCATCCACCGGGACATGGGAGCAGATAGGTGGAAAACCGTGGAGCAATCCAACCACATTCCCTGAAGATGGGTGCTATCAAATCCTTTTGATTTCTTGGAGAAATGCCTTCATGAAAAAAGTTGCTTTCTCTCCTTCCTATAATATATGAAACAAACACATATTTTGAACCAAAATCTGGAGCATTTGAGAGGTCTGACAGTAAACAGAATAAAAATCACTTATCTTTATATTCTCAGAGGCATCTTTGTGTATCATAAACCAAAAATAATAAAAGATATTATTACTTTATCTGCTTGGCAATTCATAATGTACCAAGCAGAAACATCTCTCTTGTGTGTGGAAACCAATAAAAGGGTAAGAATCATTCGAATATAACTTGAGTAGCACATCTTTCATGTTAAACTGAAAGAAGACTAGCAATGCAAAGCCTATACCAAAAGACCTACATTAGTAGTAGTAATACATTTGTATTGTCAGTTGTCTAGTTTTCTTCCATTTGGCTACATTTGAACGATCTCAGAACCGAGCTAGGCAAGCATGCTACTTTCCAGACTTTGACTTATTATATTTTAATAGCTGCCTCTTTTTCAATTTTGAAGTCTGACATATTCAGGATTAAGACAAAGAGTTTAGGAAGCCTGCGTTCAATTGAAATTGGCCATGATGGAAAAGGATTTGGTAAGTACTCTCTATATGTTTTCAGTATGTTTGTAAGCAGAATATAGATTTTAAGGATCTGCTTGACATTTGGAAATGCCTGTAAACTCATTGCAACTGATATAGAGCTTGATCCTTAGCTGGAGTAAATCCATGTAGCAACAGTGGCTCCATTCAAGACAATGGAGTTACACTGATTTACCCAGCTAAGGATCTAACCCATGGTTAATAAAAGTAACCTATCACAATGGCATACTTCTGCATCACTCAAGGACTGATCCTGAGGTCACTGTTCACCTCACACCCCTAATAAATACTGCAGGAATGAGCCCTAAAAGTGAAGACTAGATTGAAACATTTTTATATCTTGGTGCATTATATAAAAATTAAGGAGAGGGAATATAAGAATTGGTTTGTTTAAAAGTTTGAATTGAAGACAACATGTAGCACCAGGGAAAGAACACCAAGCCATACTTAACTATGCAACGTTATGACACATTTCAGAGTGGTAGCAGTGTTAGTCTGTATCTGTAAAAAGAAAGAGGCATACTTGTGGCACCCTAGAGACTAACACATTAATTTGGGCATAGGCTCTTAGAGTTGGTATGACAACCCCCATCTTTTCATGTTCTCTGTGTATATATCTTCCTACTGTAGTTCCACTCTATACATCTGATGTAGTGGGTTTTAGCCCACGAAAGCTTATGTCCAAATAAATTTGTTAGTCTCTAAGGTGCCCCAAGTACTCCTCGTTCTTTATTATTAATATTACATATGTATTTATTACATTAATGTTCCATAAGGCCAGAAGTTAACAAAGAAAAAATAGTAATACTCCCAGGATATATAGTGTCTTGAACATATATTAGTTTAGTTAATAGTCCTAGTTTTTAAAAAAAGTACACTAGAAATATAAAACTGGAATCAGAGAACAACCTATAGCTTGAATCTAAGAAAAATCTATTCTGAGATATTCTGGTCAGATCACTCAGTTAAATCTCCCCTATATGACAAAAATCAGTTGATATTGAATGCAATGCTTTAATTAAAAAGCCAAATAAAATTCACATTTATTTGACCGCATGGGCTATTAGAAGAGGTCACAAGTTTATCATAACTAGGAACCACTGACAAATCTGTGATGATGGCAGATCCTGCTGCCTCCAAGGTTGGACAATTTTTTGCCAACTCTCAGTCACAACCCACACAACACTATCAATATCTTTTGGAAACTGTATGACCTGGAAACTTTGCAGTTGTTGTTCATCAGAGTGGGCTGATGGCTAAATTTGCAGGGGTTTTTTAGGTATCTACTAAAATATCTATAATAAATAAAATCCCACTTCTCCGCCTCCTGCTGTTTAGTCTCTCCCTCAACCTTTCATCTTAATGCTCCTTTTGATTTAGTATTATTAATAATAATGTTACAGTGGTGCTTAGAGACTCCATGAGAACTTGGGATACTATTGTGCAAGGTGATGAATACACACACACATAGTAAGAAATTATTTCTTTCCTAAATAATTTAGTCTAATAGACAAGGCTGGCAAAGGAAAGGAAGAATTATTCTCCTCATTTTACAGATGGGGAACTAAGGCCCTGGGAAATTCACACAGAAGTCCATGGCAGAGCCAGGAATTGAATCCAGGTCTTCTGAATCCCAGTCCAACACCTCCACAACAAGACTATCTTTCTTCTCTGTCTCCTTGCACCTTTACACTGCATTTGATAGTGCTGACCCCTATGCTCTGAACAGTCACTATGTTGTCATCCCACCTAACTCCCTCACTTTTGTCCTTCAAATCTCTCCCTAAAACTCTTTTTTAGGAACACTTATGATTATTATTATTATTACTTATATTACCATAGTATCTAGAAGCCCCAGGCTTGGCCCAGGACCCCATTGTGCTAAGCGCTGTACAAACACAGAACAAAAAGACTGTTCCCACTCCAAAGAAAACACTTCGTTTCTACTACACGTTATCTGTAAAACCCCCACCCTTAACATAAATGCTACGCAGTGTCCTGTCTTACATTTATTGATATTGTCTAATATAGATCCTTACTCAGGACAAGCCCCCTAAGCATGGAACTCTCATTGAAGTCAATTGGAGTTCCCTGGATAACAATAAAGCCCTAGTCTGTAAACTCTTCAGGACAGCAGCAATGCCTTCCTTTGTGTTTGTTAAGGGGGGGGGGGTGAGTGTGTGTGAGAGAGATTTTTAATAATCATTAATAATATGCTCAAGTCACAGAGATTTCCATGAAATGTCACATCTTATGAGTAGTGTCTGTGATATATGAAACAATTCAGAAGATTTAATTAGAGGAGTACCAAAAGTACTTCACTATCTCTGTAAGTGACTCTTGGGAACTGGAGATGAGAATGTGGGCATCCTTATATCCTAAATTCTACATAGTTATCAGTTAATAACCATTCATGAGTAATAAGAAACTTTGGCAAGCTTTGACCTTTTTATGCAAATAGGTGAAATTCTGCAAAATATTTTGTAAAGGATTTTTTGTCTTGTTTTATACTCTGTCCATGGTTCTGAAAATCAGATTAAAGGATTATAAAATTGTATCTTATTCCCAAAACATACAAACTGTGCACAGAAGCACCCAAATACAATTTCAACCAATAATAGTATCTTTTCTATTTGGCTTCCAAATGTATATGTGAAATACTTCTACTGTCAAACCCAACTTCTAAAAAACAAACACAGTAATGGTGTACTCACTACAGTAAAAACAGTGTTCATACTCTAATATTAAATGAAACAAGAAGTGCTGTGGCATAAATCAACTGTGGAGCAGGACCACGGATATTTCTCCATTTGGCAAAACATTCCCAAAAGGCACCAGTTTGTTTAAAGATGAAAGCTTCCGTAATGAAAACTTGAAAGATGTTTGTTCGAAGTCTAATGTGTAGAGTTCTTCACCTCTGAAGATCATGAACTCCCTAATCTCCTCCTGTTGCTCAGAGGCCTCCATTGAAATTCCATAGATTTCAGTGGAACTTATGCACATGCTTAAAGTTAACCACATATTTGAGTGTTCTCCTGAATAGAGTGATTTTCTGAATTGAACCTAAAAACATGTTGATATAGGAAACATTCATACTTGCCAATTAATTTGCACAAATCTAAATACATTCATTAAAAAGAAAAAAAACTGGCTAAAAGCTTTGTTTTCCCATTGTTTTATTAAGAGCATTGTATTTCCTTAAGGATTGTTTCTACTTACAAATTCTCTCAGGTTTTTTTGATTACTTTGGCAGCTAATGTAGATCAAAATACATTAGCCATGTAGTATGTTCTTAGATAACATTTCACACTGGAAAAAACCCCCAGCAAAATCTGATTTCAAGAATTTGTGCCATATGGCTGTGCACTCTGCTTCATTTAACTTACTAACTGCTCCTTTTAGTGCTGAAAAAAATTATTTTAGATGTAATCAAAGCTTACCTTTTTATTTTCTGTCAAAAACATCAAAGGAATGTTCTTTAAAAATGAAGAGTCGGTAATAACTTGGATTATCTGTGTTTCAGTTTTGTTATTTATATTGGATACATGTGATAGTGCTGAATCACAGAAGGACTGGAAAATGACACTTTTTTCCATACTTTGCATTTGAGTTGTATTAAATGTCTGCTTGCTCTCTTTTTGCCCTTCTATAGCAAGTGGCTGGTTTCTGGAAAAAGTAGAAATCACAGATACATCTACAAATGAAGTGTATTGCTTCAGCTGCAGCAGGTCTGCATTAAATGTCTTCATTATCTGAATGCTATTTTCTTAATAACATATACCACAAACTCTACTTTATATTTTCACAATTGCTTTTTAAAAAACATTCAGTTTCAGGGTCTATTTATCCATTTGGTAGAGGGGCCGTAAGATTTATTTAGCTATGCAAGGTTAAAGCTAAAAGGAAGGCTTTTTCATGCAAGTGGTACACAAGGAGAATCATAACACTAATTTGGGGGTTTATCTGAAAAAAACAGTAAGGGGATTGGTTAAGAGTAGTACTGTACAAGCAGAAACCCATCTTAAACCTTAACTATTAATGAAAATATTGATAATTTACAGCTATTCATAAATATGTGTCAGTTAAATTGAAGAAATACACTTGTTTCTCAGAACTGAAATTAATAACTGAATACCTTTAGCATGATATTCCCTGCAATACCCTGAATTCTTAACATTTTTATAGAGCTTCAAATTAAATGATAGAAACAAATGCTAGTAAAGATTTATGTTTATGGGTTCCTCCTTTTCTAGTGCACAATATAATTTTAATGAGCCTCTGAACAAAGAAGTATAAAAATTTCACAAGTTTCCTGCTTTTAGAGAAAGGGTTATACTCTAGTGGTCCGAAAACAGGGTTAGGAGCTAAGAAAGTCCGATTCTGATCCTGACTCTAAATACTTCTGTGAGCTTGGGCAAGTCACTAAGGCCAAAAAATTCAAAATATCCTGTGATTTTCGATGTCTTTGTCTTTTGGATATTTAGCTTCAGACTTCAAGGGTCCAATTATCAGAAGTGTTGAGCACCTGTAACTCCCATTGACTTTGGCTGGAGTTGTGAGTGCACAGTATTTGTGAAAAGGTCCTAGGTGTCTCAAGTTGAGCATTCAAAATTAGTGGAGATTGTAAAAGATTCTGTCTTTCCCAGTTATTCCTTATGTAAAATAAGATTCCATGGTGATGGGCGTACTAAAGAATCATGGATGGATTATGTATATAGTTATACAACCAGGTTCTGACCTGCATCCATCATATACTGGGCTGATTGTAGTCTCTTGATTCTGAGGTTGGCGTTGCGCCTGACATTCTACAGCAGAATCAGGTCTGTAGTTCCCAGCGGCCATTACACCAGCCGGTATTAGAAGGAGCTTAATAGCATTCCAGCCAAGCCCCATTCTACTCTCTGACAGAGCTGCAGGCGTAACTGGTGATTAATTGGCTCTACGGCAGCTGGTAACACCCCTTTTTTGCCCCCAGGGTATTCCAGCCCCTTTGCTAAACCAGAGCAAGAAAGGGGCCAGATCACACAAGAGAATCTAGCCCATCCAGTATACTTCACAGAAGGGTTTAAAGTCTTAGTTATTTTTAAAGCTTTTGAAGACAAAAATTGCTACCCATAAAGTAGTATGTATTAGCCTTGGTATTGCATTTGTACATTTTAACTTTGGATCCAGTCCTGTGTCCACTGAAGTCAGTGGCAAAGCTTTCACTGGCTTTTATTGGAGAAGAACTGGGCTACTGTGGAAATCAAAGGAGGGAGGAGGGTATCTAAAGGTCAATAAAGAGACATCAGATTTAAATAGTAGCATACTTAGCCCTAAGAAGATATGATATGATATATACATTAATCTGTTAAAATATTTTTTCTTAATCTAAAATGACCAAGATTTGTGCCATTCAGTGAAATCATCAATTTGTAACTTATCTATATGGTGCTTTTTTCTTTTGGCTCACTTCTGCTCCTGTTAAAATCAATGCCAAATTTCTCACTGAAATCAGAAGGTGCAGAAGCAGGCCCTTGTTCTTTGTCTATTTGTTGGGTTTCAGATATACTGTATCTAATGTACCAATTATGGGTTTTTATATTTTTCCTTCAAGGTGGCTTGCTGAGGATGAAAATGATGGACGCACAGTAGTGCAGCTTTATGCATAATTGTTTTCTGGGATTCAAAGTGGATATGCTGCTTCTTCAGATTCATGCTGATTTGATTTATTTGTATTTTAAAATGATGAAGGTACTGTAATTATAATGGAGAACTGTCAAAACAATAGATTAAAAACATCAGTGGAGATTAAACAGGTCTAATGTGAACAACACATTGCAACCCTACTAGGAATTCTTAACAGCTTTGCACAACTGAACTGTAAATAAAGCAGAAATTTAGAGCTATACTATGGTTTTCTGAATTTGATATGTGCATTCACAGGATGGGGTATATGTAGTAGCATTTATTAAAACAAAATTTTTGTTTGGTGATTTGTGTAAGTGTGCTAATCATAGTTAATATTTGCATAAAATCTATTTCAGGATCAATATTTATTAAAATTTATATTTTCATGATCACTTTTTAAACAAAACATACATCTCTTTCACACCACCATGCATTTTGTGTCCCACTACTTCACCTCCATAATTCTAACCCCTGAAAAATTTGTTCTCTTGGCTCTATCTTCACTGAACAATTCATATCCATTATTTAGTTCTCCATGTGTATGCAGGCCTCCCATTGACATTTGATGCATAATCTTTTGGAGAATACAGATCCAGGAACCTTTAGATCCCAAGGCTCTACCTACTGAGAAACTTAGAAGAGAATTTCCATCAGCTGTCATTAGTAATAGTCACTACATCCTCTTTCTGGCTTTTAACTACTGTCAGAGAAAAATCTTAATACCTTCCCTTTCCCACAATTCTGAATTGCAACATGCTCAAAATAATAATAAATAATGCATTTGTGTCTGAATATGTCATTATTTATGAACTCGCTGTTTATTTTGACTTTACCAGTGTTGGTGCTTCTAGTGTTCATAGAAGAGATGGCCCTAAAATAAAATCTTGAATTGAACCCTCCTTGATCAGAATACAAACCCAGTTCTAGATGTGAAGTTTGCTAGGTGCCCCTTTCTTTTTGAAGGTTGACCGTAAACCCTGGCTCTAAACACTCCTAAACTTTGGATATGTCTATAATGCAGCTGAGAGTGCGCTTCCCAGCATGGAAGCTCTTCTTGAGCTAATGTAACCCACATGTCTTCTGGGTGTGTGGTGTTCTGTCCCTTCTAGTGGCAGTGAGACCATTTTGATAGAGAAAGAAATTAATGAGTTTGCTCTACAAAGTTAGCTAATAGCCACTTTGCTTTTAGCTCCTGGGATAGACGCTCCTGCACTAAGCTCCAGAGGTCCCTGGTTCAATTCCCCCAGGATCAGAGTCTGTGGCTGTTACGCTAGTACACTAAAAATAGCAGCATAGTCCATGGTAGCACAGGCAGTGACTCAGGCTAGCCATCCTTGTGTGTAGGTGGATTTGTGCTCAGGCAGTTTGTCCACGGTACCCTCACCTACACTGCTATTTTTAGCAAGCTAGCGGCCATAGAGCTAGTGCATGTCTGTCTAGCTGAGCTAGAAATCACGATCCCAGGTGCAGTGTGGACATATCCTGTGAGGGTTTAAAATCTGTTTTTGGATCTGAATTTTATAGCATAGGCCTAACTCCCCTTCAGAGCACCATTAGATTATATGCTTTCAGTGATCACATGAATTTGTCATAACTTGTAGGTATCAAATTTAGTTTTCACATATTCTAATGAAGTATTTCCAGGTTTTCATTTTTAAAAAGTCCTGCGTTTATTTCCTCATATTATTCTTTCAAATAAGGTATGTTGGCTGATACATTAATGGGAAATGAAACCTCAGTGGCTATTTTGATTAAAACAAACAACAAAAACACCTTATGGGTATCACTAGCTGAGTTCTGTTCTTATATACCTTGTTAGATCATCACATAGAAGATCTGCTGCAGGATGTGATCTGACTGAGCAAAAAAACAGGGTTAATTTATCTCTTCAGAAATCTTCTTTGTGCTTGTATTGCTAGCACGCACACTGGAACGGATTTAAAACTGTATCCCCAGAGTGCACAGTTCAGCTACTTAATATCAGTATTCATTACACTGAATCACATTGTTGTGATCTACTATGTGATTTGTTTCATTATTATGTCTTTCATTAATAGTTTGTAATACTACTCTCTTTGATGCCATTGCTGATTTATCAAGTGTAAATAATGCCGTCCTAATCTGTTTTCCATTACTAACAGCAAATACCTTCTTTCAGCAGCTGTCTTCCTTATTGGAAAATTATTTCCTCTACCTGTACAATGTATAAATAAGTGATTAGATTCACTCTGTTAGGTGCAGGGAATGCTAGCTATACCCTCTGTGATGGCAGGAACTGGAGGGAAGTTCTTCAATACAAGGGCATGGCAGGATACCTTCCACCTTGACAAGACTGCTTTAAATTTCATAGGAGTCTTAGTAGTAGAGACTGCCTGGAAGATGTGCTTACTTAGTACAATTAATATCTGACTTGGCCTCATGCACATAATGGGCCTCGCTGACTTGCTCCAAGTTCTGCACTGTGGAGTATGCCACAGTGCCTGGAAGTGAATCAGGCCCAGTATGGGCATTCATTGTGGGTCAATTTGTTTGTTTTTAAATCTCTTTCAACACCCTAATTGAAAGGGGCAGGTCAGTAGACAGTTACAATTTCATTTATCCAGTTTGTAATGCACTGGAGTAAAATTTTCAAAAGTGCCAGACCCTCAAAGATATTTAAGTGCCTGAGTCCCATTGATTAACTCAGTGATTCTCAACAGGGCTGAAGGTTGTGGCAAAATGGTTAGTGTTGGTATGGTAGGTTCCATGCTTTTCTTGGCAGGGGGGCTAGTATGCTACCTCTTACCCCTGCTCCTGGGGCACTGAGGACCCTGCTAATGGCCCCTGAAGGTGCTAGAGGAGGGAAGTGGGGAAGGGGTCTGGGTCTGAGCCCGAGTCTCTCTCAACCCCATGCAGGCCCTCTTCCCCCTTGGGTAGTTAGCCTCAGTCCTTAATGCTGGGGGAAAGGACCTTCCTTCCGCTGGACTTTCAATTCTTTTCCTCCCTTCTGCCTGAGGCAGGGTTTGTTTGGTTTTTTTTAGGTTCCTGACAGGGCCTTAATTGACTACAGGTGCTCCAATTAGCCTGTAATAACCTTTCCTAGTTTACAGGGAACCACACCTTAATTAGCCTAGGGCTTATATATCTCCTCTCTCCCACCCTTTCATTGCTTCTTGGCCCTGCTGTATTACAAGGTATTTAGTGTTTTTTCAAGGGGTATGTCACATCAGCAGTGGTCGTCAAAGTAGGGTGCGCGAGACCACCCCCGGGGGTGCGCGATAACCCAGCGCCGCCTCCGATCCCACGTGGGAGATTGCCGAATTCAGCAGCAGCCTATTTTGGTACCACCGAAATGCCGCCACAGAAAGTGAAAGCTTTCTTTTCGGGGGCATTTCGGTGGACATACCCGGGGGGGGGCCGCTAGCGGACACCGCTCCGCGGAAGGGGGCCGCAGCCAGAAAAGATTGAGGACCGCTGATCTAGAGCAGGGGTCTCCAAACTTTGAGACGAGGGCCATACTAGATTTTTGAAGGGGCATCGCGGGCCAAAGCAATTGTGAAAAAAAATCAATATATGCAAAATTCCCCCCCTTTGCTCCTGCGGCCATTGCAACGACCCCTCTCCCCTTTGCTCCTCCAGCCGCTGCTGCAGGGGCGCTCACCCCTCCGCACATGGGGCCGCCGGCAGCAGTTTGCGGAGGGGAGACGGGGACAGCAGTGGCTTCTCCACGTGCCTGCTCAGAGTGCCTGCTCAGCTGGAGGGCCGGACAAATCGAAGCCGCAGGCCGAATCCGGCCCCTGGGCCGTAGTTTGGAGACCCTGATCTAGATATTTGCCTAGTTTTACAACAGGCTACATAAAAAGCACTAGTGAAGTCAGTCAAACTGAAATTTCATACAGATAATGACTTGTTTATACTGCTCTATCTACTGTACACTGAAATGTAAGTACAATATTTATATTCAAATTGGTTTATTTTCATTATATGGGAACAATGAGAGAGTACACCATTTTTCAGTAGCAGTGTGCTGTGACACTTGTACTTTTATGTCTGATTTTGTAAGCAAGTAGTTTTTAAGTTCAGTGTAACTTGGGGTTGTGCAAGACAAAATCCAATTCCTGAAAGAGGTATGGTACTCTGGAAAGGTTGAGAGCCACTGGACTAAGTGAGTTAGGAGCCTACATCTCATTTTCAAAAATTATTCTGGCACTTGGGAGCCTAAATCTCATTTAGTTTTAATGATCTTTTCTTTGAATAATCTCTTGATTTTCCATGAGACTATGGTTGCTTACACTACAAGTGTTTGAGTGGCACAACTGGAGCACTTCAGCTATGCTGCTGTAGATACTTACTATAATAACAGAAGGAGTTTTCCCTTCAGTGTAATAAATCCATCCCTCAAGAGGTGGCAGATAGATGGATGGATGAATTTTTCTGTTCCCTTAGCAGTGTCTATACCAAGACCTAGATCAGCTTAACTATCTCTCCAAGGCAGTGCAGCTCCCACTGGACCGGAGCGGCGAACCAGTGGCAGCTGCGATTGGCCGAACCTGCTGAGGCGGCAGGTAAACACACCGGCCGGACCCGCCAAGGGTGCTTACCCTGGGGGGCTGCGTGCCAAGGTTGCCGATCCCTGCTCTAAGGGATGTAAATATTTCACACCCCGGATTGATGTAGCCAGGTCAATCTAACTTTTAGGTGTAGGCCAGGCCTTAGTTTTCCAAGTGCCTATGGCTCAGGTTTCTAAAGGTACTCAGCATTGCAATGCCTAACTGATTGAGAAGCACAAAGCTCATTTTCAAAACAAATTTATGCATTTAGGAGCCTAAGACAAGTGTCAGTTGTTGGGAACTGGACTCCTAGGTACCTAACTCTCTTTTGAAAATGCAGTGTAGGCTCCTAAGTCAGTTACGCATTGCAGTGCTAAGTGGAGCAATGACTAAATACCTTTAAAAATCTGGGCCTTAATCATGTAGAAGCTTTTAAAAATGTAACTCCTGGTCCCTAAACATCTAGAGTCATTTACATGGAGCAGAAGTTTATATTTATATTTCAGCTTAGAATATAAGTCAAGATGGAGTCAAGACTGCTGATATCTGTCTAAAGAATGTACAGTAAAACTTGAATTAAAGTTTTCTCACAAAGTTTAGAAGTTGCTTCCTCTTTCATACAGAACATTCCTGTCAATGTGCTCACAGAAGTAGGAATAAGAAATCATATTTCACATTACAGCCTTTACTCAGATCAAAAAAAAATGAGTTTAATGTTTCAATGCATATAATTAAATATATTTAGATGCTTAAACATATGCATAGGTGGTTTCTTAAGAACTCAGTATTAACATTATATGCCAGATCCAGCAAGATATTTAAGCCTAAATTAAAATACAAGTAGTCTCGCTAACATCCATGGGGCCACTGGCATGCTTAAAGTTATGCATGTGCATAAGTACCTTGTTGGTCTGGTGCCTACATCCTTTCAAGATATATCATTTGGGTGTGTATAATATGTGCCTGTATGTTTATATACTCATACATAAGCTATGAAAAATGGAATTACACAAAAGTAATGGATCTATCAGCAAACATCATCATGCATGGATATTGCCAAACAAAATGATTTCTGAAATCATACAAAAAACTTCTGGAAGACCTTTGTAAATGTATAAAAGGATTCCAATATAGACACGTCTGACTGATGCTTGTTTCATGAACTTTAAAAATATGCTTTTAGTTCAGAAATGTTTCCATATGTACACATGCATATGGTCCTATAAAAAAATGGCATTGGTCTAGAGTAAGCAACACATGGCATGCTAATATCCAAATAATATATTTAATTTAGAAATTTATTAATCATTCCTTAAAGTAAAATATTGTAAGAAACAGTACTGTGAATATGGTCAGAATTAATGTCGTCATGTGAATTCTGATTTCCTATTTGTTATATAGGTGAGTTGATTGTTGGGGCACAGCAGGCTCCCAGCGTGGTTGCTAGCCAACCCAGCACGCTCAGCTGGGCTCACTGAGTCCCCTCCAAAGGGCTGTACTTCCTGACTGGACAGGAGATCCCCCGGTCTGCTACTTAAGCTACACAACAGCAGCATAGTGGTTGCTTAATGCATACTGTACCTGCACTTACCTTGTTCTTACCTTTGCCTCCCACTCCCAGCGCTGTTCTGGTTTCTGGCTCCATCTCTTGGCTACATTCCCTGCCCATGACTCTGGCTTATCCTTTGACTTAGGGCTTGGCTCTGGTTCTGACCTTTGGCTTAGCCACTTAACCCTGACTCTGGCTTCTTCCTTGCATGGGTGCCAAATCTCTGAATCTTTGCTTGTCAGTACCAGAACTGTCACCACATCCACCTGGCAAGATCCTGCTCTGGCTGCTAGGTAGGCATTTATTGATTTAAATACTCTATATTAGTTTCATTATAATAAAATGCCTTCCCCATCTACCATAAAGTATGGAAATCATAAAAAGTATTTGTTGTCAAATGAATTGGAATACATGAAAAAGGTTAGGGGGAAAATGTAAATGAATCCTTTATTCTGTAAATAAAGGGTATGTAAATAAACACATATCCTATTCTGCTGACTTTACCATTATCTATACATGTGGTAAATTTGTAGTTATTTTAATTTTTAAAAAATCAGATTAAAGGGCCCCAAACTAGTGAAAATTTTGTAACATGATTATTTTTAAATGTTTCTAACATTAAACTTTTTTTTAAAAAAAAAGAAATGCAATTGGTAGAGGAGTATTAGTCAAAATAGAATCCTCTTTACTGTCTTAACTATGTAAAAGCTATTGAAGTGCCAAGGTAAGACAAAGTCAATGACACAAGAGAAAAGACTTGATTCTCCATAGTGTTACACCAGTTTCATGCACTAGAATTATACTAGCAGAAAACCAGAGCAATGTAGTGGAGAATCAGTCAACAAGAAATGGACTGTCTGATCCTCCCACTTGTAGTAAGCATCAAAAGCTGAATGTTGAGGTACAACTGAAATCTCCAAATAAATGTATCGAATCTGGATAAAGCTGCTTCCTTATGGGTTAGAAGAAATGATAGTAAGGAATATCACCCTGAAGCAAGAGGTCATTGTCAAAAATATTGCCAAACAGCTTTGGTTAAAGATATTGATCTGTGCATGCAGAAATTAACTAATCTTACTCAGTACAGAGCTAACCTAAAGTCAGAGTGAGGGAATAGGGAGTAAAACCAGGAATCAAATGCATCAAAGTAGATAGACCTACTTGATATAGCTAAATAAGATTGCAGATGGGCTCATGTGTGAGAATCTGAAAAAGTTAGAAAATACCATAAAGGAAAAGGAAGATTGGAACTAAAGAGAGCATTTCCTTGACTTTTGGAGCTGAGTTGGTCAAGGCCCCCTGTTCAGGAACACAGAGAACCAACCATAAAAGCACAGGAATAAAACAATTTTTCTTAAAATAGAAAGATGATTTGGGAAAGAAAAAGAAGCAGATGAAGCTGTTCAGACCTATAACAAAACAAAAGATATTGCACCCAAGAAAATACAGCCTAGAAGAGTGAGATTTTGGCAAAGAAGAAAAGTCAGCTTTGCATGGTTTATGAAGCAGATGTAGTGATGGTTGCAGTCACAGTAATTACCCTTGAATTATATTTTGTAATGAATAGAATAGGATTCAGAAGTGATCTTGCTGAATGCATACCAGTTTATATACTGTGCATACATAAATTCTCTTGTTATACTGGTGTAACTCCATTTAAGGTGCACCAGTATAACAGAGTGAAGAATACTTTGATAGGTGCTTCTCTAGCACTTATATATTGCTTGGGATATTTTCCATTATGTATCTAGTTGAGGAGAAGAAGAGAAGAAAAAACTGCTCTGGCAGTATAAAGGGGCCTTAGAGTAGATATAGATTTATGCTTACTCCCACTAGAAGGCCCTATTTATACCCAAAGGGGGCTTAGTGTAAATGAAAAGGCCAGTGCACAGTGCCAACAATTGAGAGTGGAGAACTGTACTACTCCACTCAGAACCAGAGCACTAGCTTAATCCACAGGAAGAGGGGAGAAAGAAAAGGGGAAAATAAGCAGAGGGAGCTCTCTTCTGGATGCACAGTTCCATGGCTAGAACAATGAATGAAATGGAAATGTATCCTGTCAAAGGAAAAAAGTCTCCTACTGACTTCCAACACTAAGGGCCTGATCCAAAGTGCACTGTGATCAATTGGAGTCTTTCTCTTGACTTCAGTGAGTTTAGAGTCCAATCCTGCACCCTTCTGAAGCCATGGGGAGAAAAGTTGGACTTTTATGATGTAGATTCAGAAAACTCTTGGTAATAAACTTATAAGAAACTGCTGTTATGCAAAATTCCATGAAACAATATTGTATGGTAGGTCCAGGCAACCAATCAATGCATCCAAAAAAGCAAGTTAGGAAATATAAAGCCGGTTGCTGATGCAATAACTAGAAAATGAAACCTATTAGAAAAAAACTGGTTACTTAAATGGACAAATCAACAGAGGTTAGACTAATTTTGGCTCTCTTTGACAGGATTCATAAACCCCAAAAAAGCTTTAAACTGAAGTGAGAGGGGATCAAGTTAATACTAATTGCAATATTTTAAACTTGATCATCTAAATAGATGAACTTCTTTACATGCCCTGACCCTGAAACCTTTATTCAGAGATTGTCCTTCAAGGCCCTATTGGGGAGTTTCTCTCCACAGAAAAGTTACCTTCAAATCTGATGGAGGATGCCAAGTGATCCCTAGCTTTGTAAACTAGCAGTAGCTCTGAATCCCAACAGCCACCTCCCTCCACCTTCCATATCTCTCAGTTGTCTGGCTCCAGCAGCTTCTGGGGACCCAGGAGAGGATAGGCATATACATTAATACAGTCTTTGCTTTATAAATATCTGCTGTAAGGCCTAATGGGGACATCCCCTCCACAACTCCAGCCATTTCCCCTCGGGTGGACCACAAATCATGCAGAAAGATCTCTCATGGGTCTATGAAAGGAGTGAATGCTGATGTGCGGGCACCCAAGTCCTCTTCTGTGCAGTGAAGAGACCTGCATACGTGGACCCCTCCATGCCTGGATCGTTGGAGCACCAGCTGGGCCCTAAACTGATTGATTACATTCTGTTTTAAATAATATATTGCAATGCAATCTCATAGATATGTTTGTAGCATCTTGTAGTACTGTGTCCTACTCTAGATGCCAACCCAGTCAATTAAAGTCACATATTAAAAGTCCACACTAAACTGATTTTATGAGAACACAAGTACAATAGAGTAACACTGACAATCTGCTGACATATATGGTAGCTTAACTTGATACATAGTTAATAGCACTATCCTTTGACATGGGAATCTAGTGTATACATTACATACCACATATGTGCTGAATAAATTATTAAATCAGATATCTTTAGAAAGAAGCAAATTTACATAAAACTAAGGTAATAACCATATGCTGAACAATTATGACAATGAAATCCTTGTCGGCTTACAAGAGTGACTAGAAATTAAAAGCAGGGCCATACCTGTTTGTCTAAGGTTGCTGAGCAAGTGTACATTATTTGAGAGATAAGTGCTCCTGTCATTAAAAATTGTATTGTAAGGCATATGCACAAAGGGGGCAAGGTTGATCTTAAGTGTAGCAATTATAACCTTATCATTCCTTGACTTTTAAGTGCTCAATTATATAGCCCTTACCAGTCTCTTCATAGACATAGTTTAAGGCAGTAATTACCATTGTCTATTTTCAGAGATGGTATGCATATAGGTTGTCTGTAGACCCAAAAGCTCTTCTTATACTCGGCCTTCTATTTGAAGGCATTGCTTTAATGTGTATTTTTATTTGTTAATATAAATGGTTCCGCTTCATTCCTGGATTGGATTGGGCTGTGTTAAGCAGCAGATTTACCGCTGGAATTTCCCATGATGTTTTCATTAAGGTTTCTATTAGGATTTATCTAGCAATACGATAAAATTTTTGGCTGCTTTATTTAGAAAGTGAAAACATAGTTATGAAAACACATCACAGATAAAAATGACCATAAAATAAACCAGTAGTCGACCTTCACTGGTACAATCCCATTGATGTCAGAGGAGTTATAGAACAGAATTGTTCTTCCATTCCCACTCTCCCTTCCTCATGCCGCATTCAGAGCTCTTAGGCCATAGTTAGCTCCAGGTGTTGCTTGTTTAACGGAGCCCCGTTTAACTGTTTATCACATCGTCATGTGGCTGAACTGTTGTTTTTAGCGAAATATGGAACTTAACCAAACAACTGTGCATACGCTGCCACCTTGGAGTGCGAAGCAATTAAAGCAATTTGACGCTGTTGCACTGAGAATAACAGTGTAACGAACAGCCAAGCGTTTTAAGAGGTCGGGCTGTAGCTCAGTCGCATGGCCAAGTCAGCAAGGCCTCTTTTGGAGGCGAGCCGCGCTTATTGGCAAGGGAAGTGCTGAATTGGCTAGAGTGACGGAGAGGTTGCTGGAGCGGAGAAACAGTGTGGAGAGCCGGGACCAGGCTTTAGATCGCTAAAAAGTGCGAGCTGTGGGGCCGGCTGAACAGGCCAGGGAATGATTTCCATTTCAAGCCATGCTCGTGCTGTCCCCTAGCCGAGCCGGGAGTGCTGCGGTGGGCCGATGAAAAGCGCAGCCCTCCGGCCCTCTGTGCTACTCCAGGTGAAAGGCGCAGCGGCAAAGTTAGCACTTCACACAGTTCTGGAGCCAGCCTCGCGTTAGCAGCGGAAAGTCGGCTCGGAAATGCTGGGAGGACGTGGGCTGGGGGCCGGGGGTGAGAACTCTGTCACGCCTTATTGAACGACGCTAATCCCCCGACGTCTCTGCGTGGCGGGACAAAGCGGGGTCTCCGCACCCTCCCCTGAGCGCCTCTGCCAGCCTGTGAATTACGGTATCCTTTCAGAATGGCACCGCTCGCTGGGACAGGTGCCAAAGTTAACGGAGGTAAAACATTTCCGGGAGGGGGGAGTATAAATTCTTTGTGCTTTGCCACCAGGGATTTCAAGCCAGTTACAGGATCGGAGGGAGCGGCGGTAGGGTGACCAGACAGCAAGTGTGAAAAATCGGGAGGGGATGGAGGTGGATGCGGCGAGTTAATAGGAGCTTATATAAGAAAAGGACCCCAAAATCGGGACTGTCCCTATAAAGTTGGGATATCTGCTCAGCCTAAGCGCCGTAGCTTTCTGCTCTGAGCGGAGGCGCGGGCGGGTAGCCGGAATCCTCAGCACTGCTCGGTCCTCTATGCGTTGCGGAGGACACCGCTCACCTGTTCCTGGCTCTGCTTCCAGCACCGGGCTCGCTTGTGCCCCACCATTCCTGCGGCACCAGCCCCAGCCACTCGATCCCAGCGCAGCTCCCCACGGGACCAGCCTTCCACCCCGCCCCCCTCCCCCGCGGGGAGACCC
>ML677334.1:64473036-64511632 GCA_007922305.1 Dermatemys mawii
CCCCCCAGTGATTTCCCCCCCGTATCCACCCCGTGGCCCCTCCCCAGCGCAGTTTCCCGGCCGCTCCTTGTCCCCGCTGCCCCCTTCCGCGCTCTCCCCGCCCAGCCCACGTTCACTCCCTGCCTCCCGCGGCGCCGGGTGCCCCGCCCCCTCCCCGCCCGCGCGCCGCGGCTGGTGCTGGGGGCGGCGGCGGCAGCGAGGAGGAAGGGATGAGGTCATCCTCTTTCCCGGCGTCAGTCAGCTGGGTGGCGGCGGCGGAGGGCGGAGGGATGCGCCGGTCCGGGGAGCGGTCCCGCGGCTGCTGCCGGCTCGGGCGGAGCGCGCGGGTGGCGGGGCTCGGGGGCTGAGCGTGGCTCCCCGCAGGCAGGCGGCGCTCCAGGCGCGGCGGCCCCGGGAGGAGCCGGCGGCCCGCGGCCGCAGCCGGGCAGGGGAGCGGAGCGGCGGCGGGGGAGGAGCAGGGGGAGGCGCGGGATAAAGGCGCGCTCTCCCCGGCGGCGGGGCGGAGGCATCATGGCCGCGAAGTCGGACGGGCGGCTGAAGATGAAGAAGGGCGGCGAGGTGGCGTTCACGCCGCTGCAGAACTCGGACCACTCGGGCTCGGTGCAGGCGCTGGCCCCGGGGCTGCCCGCGGGCGCGGGGCCGGGCGGCGGCGGCGACGACGAGGCACCGGGGGGCGGCTGCTGCGGCGGCAGCGGCGGGGACGGCTCGGGCGGCGGCTCCAGCTGCTGCTGCGGCGGCGGAGGGGGAAGAAGCGGCGGCGGCTCGCGGGGCTCGGGCGGGGGCTCGTCGTCGCTGTGCCTGCGGCTGGGCCGGGAGCAGCGGCGCTACTCGCTGTGGGACTGCCTGTGGATCCTGGCCGCCCTGGCCGTGTACTTCGCCGACGTGGGCACCGACATCTGGCTGGCGGTCGATTACTACCTGCGGGGCCAGCGCTGGTGGTTCGGGCTGACCCTCTTCTTCGTGCTGCTCGGCTCCCTCTCCGTGCAGGTGTTCAGCTTCCGCTGGTTCGTGCACGACTTCAGCACCGAGGACAACGCCGCCGCCGCCGCCGCCGGCCACTGCCCGGCCGCCGAGAGCAAATTGCTGGTGAGCAGCGGCTCGGCGGCCGGGGACGTGGACGCCCCTCGCCCCTGCACGCCGCAGAGGCAGGCGTCCAACGCCAGCAAAAGCAACGCCACCACGGCCACCAACAGCAGCAACAGCAGCAGCACCAGCGGCGGCAGGGCCGGCAAGAGCAGGTCCGCCTCCTGCGCCTTCTGCATCTGGCTCCTGCAGTCCCTCATCCACATCCTGCAGCTCGGGCAGATCTGGAGGTACAGCCCCTTTACCCTGCTTACCCCCCTCCCCCCACACCGGCTACAGCTTCCCCGGGCTCCCCTCGGGACCTCGCCTCCGACCCGTCCAGTGATATTGTTGGGAGGGATTCCTCTTGTGTATTTAATTGAGCGAAAACTTGGATCGCTGTTAAGCTTTCCCCCTTTTCGGGAAGCAAGTCACCCTGTAAATAATGTAGCTTGGGTGTATGCAGTTCTCTAGTGTGTGGATACGTGAGCGTGCAAATACACACTTGCACTGGATTAGAGTGTTATCCAAACTAGGTAGCTCCTATGGGTGTGAAGGAACATGGATTAATCAATTCAATTGCCACCAGTGGCAATACTGTCCGTTTCCGAGTGGCTGGATAGGTAGACAATGAATATATTGCACACCCTGCTCGCCCACTATTTTTGATTTGCTTGGTATTAAATATGCACTGTGACAATCATGCAAAAACTATTGGTAACTGCTTCTGTTGTAACACGTTCAGGTGATTTGGATGGTTGTATCATGGTGAATGGCTCTAGAGGAGGTAGGATGACCAGCTAGCAAGTGTGAAAAATCAGGTTGGGGGTAATAAGGTCTGGGGGAGAGGGGAATAGGGTCCTACATAAGACAAAGCCCCTAATATCTGGATGGTCCTGATGATATCTGGATGGCTGGTTACCTTAAGAGGAGGATTTATGTAAAAACCCTTTTAAAAAAGGGAGGCTGTGGTAAGGATCATAAACTTTCCTAAGTTTTAATGCTAGCGGGCATTTAAGCTGGAAGTTTAGTTGTCATCTGATTCTCTGCACATGGCCAACAGTCCCATTACACCCAGATTATATGAATTTGCAATCTAAAACATAATACACCTCCAGATTTATATTATCTCAGAGTCTGGCAAACCTTAACTTTCTGAGATAAATTTTAAAAAATTAGTGTTTTGAGAAAATATACTATATAATTTATATTATCTAGAATTGTCTTCATATATGTACAATATTAATATGATTAAAGAACTTCAGAGAGAGTAAAGATTATAGCTAGAAAAGGATGCACTGCCTAGGAATGTATAGTCCTGTTGTGCTTGGATAACATCTGTTTATATAACATCTGGTTCTCAAATCATGTTTACCATTTATCATACATGTTGTATGTTGAAGAAATATTTCAGACAAACTTTTAAACAGTTACTTATCTCTAACGTGTTGCTCATGGAAAGGCCATGTTATAATGGTCTATAGCAGATATGGTACTTGACTGAAAGGACACTTACACTGAATATCATCATTGGTATTAAAGTTTTTGGCAAAAACTATGCCATAGTAAATGTATCGTTTCAAATACTGCAATGCTATTAAGTACCATATAGCTTATGTGTTCTTATAGATCCTGTCTTCATTCCTGAAATATGTTTTTAAGAATATAATTTCAGTTCCAGACTAGATTTTAAATTGAGGCATAGTCATTTGCAAGTGACTTTTACCAGTGTTTTAAGCAACCTAGTTTTGGGGAAGCATAATGTATGCAGACAGTTACAATTTCAAAATAAAATTATAGTATACAAAAGCAATGTTTCAGCTATGCTGAATGTAGCAATCTACTGAAGCAACAGTTGAAAGTATTATTGAAGTTTCTCTTTTGACTGGTGGAAGGTATATTTTTATGTTTTTATTAGCATTTGTTGTAAAAAGATTTCCTATCATTGTTGTATCATTTAGTAAGAATTATTTTAATATTTCTGTTTCATATTTGGACTCAGTACAATGTTCTAAATTTGGAATTTTTAACTTCCAGGGATCCCCTTTTTTGATGAGAGATTGTCTCTTAACACAACTCAAATCTGGTGGTAACCTTTGGATACTACTTTATTTTTAAAAAAAATCTAGAGAATTTGACAACATTAAACAGATCATTTGTTATTACACATTTCTTTTTTATAACAACTGCTTTACTGTGTCTTGAATATTATTTTTCATCAAATATATGTTGACATTAATCCAAAATCACAGGTTTTCTAAACACTGACTGAGAAGCAAATAGAATTTCAATCAACAAAGTATGTGTTCAAGATTGCTTTTGTACTTCCCCCGTATGGGGCTGAACTCAGGACTTCCAGTGAGATGCATAATAATGAATATTTGGATCCAATTCTGCAAACACACAAGTACCTTTATGCACATAATTAATGCCATTAAGTACAATGACACTATTCATGTGTGTAAAGTTGCTCATGTGTATTTCTTTGCAGATCCAGACCTTAATAAGCGTGATCTGATATCATGTAATTTTAATATATTGAGAACAAATTCCCTGCCCCACCCTACCCCCAGAATGGTCAAAGTGACAGGAGTGAAACATTACAGTTGTGGGAGTTGGCAGTCTGTAAAGAGGCAATAAAAAAAAGAGTCTGCATCACCCTCAGTGCCGCAGAGCAGAGCTCCAGGACATCTCTCTGGATAGGAACATGCCAGGGTAAGGATAGGGTTTGTGGGTGGATCTGGATATGGTCCAACATTGCATGGCAATGCAGGCAGCATGGTGAGTTGGGATTGAGGGTTCTTCAGTCCCTTGTTTCCTTTTGTTTTTTTATTATTATTATTATTTTTCTATAATAATTAAATTCTTTGTGCATGAGATTTTGCTTCATGGAAGAGTGCTTAATTCTTTGCCCTTAAATTTGCTGACTGTCCTTTAATTGTTATAATTTTTCTTCATAAATTGTGTCCATTATAATGCCAAAACCCACATAAATATCAAATTCCACAACCTCATTTAAGTTTTAGCATGCCATGTTTGAGCAATAAAATAGAATTTGACTAATTTGTTCGCTGTTTATTGGTAACTTAACTATTTCTCTCTATATTTTCATAAGTCTAGTTATTTTATAGGCCATAATTTATAGTATTTTACATAGCCAAATGGACTATGAACAATAACTAATTTGTTCCTTTCCTCCCCAATATATTTCATGAAAGTCAGAGTCCTTATGGTCATCAAAAGTGAATGATATGAGAAAAGAGGTGTGCATCTACCATTTCTGTAGATTTGAAGGCCGGAAGGGATCATTATGATCATCGGGTTTGATCTGCTGTGCAACACAGGCCATAGAACTTCCTCAGAATAATTCTAGAGAAGATCTTTTAGAAAAACATCCAAACTTCATTTTAAAATGGTCAGTGAGGGAGAATCCACCATGACCCTTGGTAAATTGTTCTCATGGTTAATTTCTCTCGGCATTAAAAATGTATGCCTTATTTTCAGTCTGAATTTGTTTAGCTTCAACTTTCAGCCATTGGATTGTGTTATACCTTTCACTGCTAGATTGAAGAGCTAATTATTAAATATTTGTTCCCGATGTATGTTCTTGAGTTACTTGAGTCTATCACTATAAGGCATGTTTACTAATATCATCATGCTCACTGCTCTTCTCTGAATCTTCTCCAATTTATCACTATCTTTCTTGAATTGTGGGCATCAGAACTGGACATAGCATTCTAGCAGTGGTTGCACCAGTGACAAATATAGAGGTAAAATAACCTCTCTATTTCCACTAAAGATTCCCCTGTTTATGCATACCAGAATAGCATTTCGTTTTTTTTGACCACAGCATCACATTGGGAGCTCATGTTCAGCTGATTATCCACCAAGACCCCCAAGCTTTCTTTCAGAGTCACTGCTTCCCACGATAGGGTCTGCCTTTCTGTAATTATTAGCTACATCCATTGTTTTCAGATATGTATGTTTTCGCTCAGCCATATTAAAAAACACATTATTTGCTTGTGCTCAGTTTACCAAGCGATGTTGATTGCTTTCAATCAGTAAATTGTCCTCTTCATTATTTACCACTCCCACAATTTATGGGCATCTGCAAATTTTATCAATGATGATTTTGTTTTCTTTCAGGTCATTGATAAAGATGTAAAATATTGTAGGATTAAGAACTGGTCCATAGGAAACCCCACTAGAGATAAACCTGCTCAATGATGATTCTCTGTTTTTACAGTTAGCCAATTTTTAATCCTTTAATGTGTGCCATATTAATTTTATATTCTAGTTTTCAGATCAACTTAAATATCTTGCAGATATCTAAGTATATTATGGCAACACTTCTCAGTGCAGTCGTGGGTCCAAAGGAAGTGTACACTCTGGAAAATATGTACTTCCTTCTGGAAAAGTAAGCACAATTCCAATTCCAGTAAGAAATCTATGAAACTGAAACTTCTTCCACCTGACAAAGCGTGTTCGCCAGCCTGAGAGGTTGTCATGTAAGCACTCAGAATGCAGGCTCACATTTTTGTGAAGTTTGGTTTGTACTCATTAGGAATTCCTTCTTTGGCAGGCCACAGTAGCACACTACACATTGTGTGTGTGTCATATTAGTCCTACATGCTCGTTTAGTCTAAGAATTGAAGTCCCTGCTGTTGAAAACCTGTGCTAGTTTCTTCTCTTTGCTTGTCTTAGTTTTCAGTTACTTGTTTTCCTTTGGCTGTGGTTAAATCTGTCCCGTCTGTCTAGATTCTTCTATTGTCCCATTACCATAATATCTAAGCAATTTCAATAAGTAAAAATGGCAATGAAATCTTGCTTTCTCCCCATCAACAAGTAGACTTGGGTGTTGAGATTGCTTTTTGTTTAGTTGGTTTGGGCCAGATATATCTAGCTATGAATGTGAGGGTATAAGAAGTGGGTTTTGCGCTTAGCTGTGAAAGCATGGAAGCTGTTGTTCATTCTCATTGCATCTGGCAGTGAGATCAATCTCCTGTAAAGCTTTTTAACTCCAGAGGTCATCAGCCATCTCTTATTTGCTAGCTGATTTACTACTCCAGTGGAACTTAGATATCAAGGAAGTAGTGGTCATGTGGAGAGACAATCGCTCAAATAGCTAAGAACAGTTCCATGCAGGGTATTGAAATGGTGACGTGGAATTGGATTCTGAACGGGGAGTTCATACTGAGAGTAGTGAATTGTGGTGATGTGTTCCTGGTGACCTCTGAGCAGTTGGCTTGCTGAATACTGAGTTCTCTGGAACTATCTCAGAGCATGGAGCTTCAGTCCTAAATATAGAGAATTGCAATAGTTTTGTATGGACATTATGAAAGCCAGTTCTGAACCCCGTCAGTTTGGTACATGCATGAGTAGCCCACCTTGATGCATATTTTGATATGACGAGGCCTCTCTTTGCATAAAGAAAATACTTTGGAGCAAATTTTTAATTTTGTTAAACTATTGAATTACTAGAAATTGGCCTTTCTTAATATTATGTTCAAGATTCATTCTTATTTACAAATATAAGTGTGATTGCTAAAAATGATTACATATTAATTGAAGTGTGCTAATGGGAAATTAATGGGGGTTTTAAAGCTGCCTGGGGTGATGCTGTGAAACAGTGATTTAATATGAACTTTTACTATAGTGTAACCAAAAAAATGGTGTGATTACAGATGAGCCACAAATGTTTTATGAATAAAAATTTAGGTTTCTTTCTTTTGTATTTTGACACTAATTTCTACAAACCGTTTTACTGAGGACTGAATTCTGCCATTTGGAAGAAAAAAGGCTATCTGTGAAAAGATTTGACGGGTCTCTGCAGACTGTCAGCCAGGACTGGTCCTCAGTTACAGTCCCACTGAAGTTAGTGGGGTTGGTTGAGCGTAACTGAGGGCAGATTTTTGGCTGTGTAGGCAGCTGAATTTATACTATAATCTGTTAATTGCTTTGTGTTTTTTTAAAATTCTGCATACAGACATAGCTGTGGATATGTTTTCTTATCCATGCCTCTGATACATTCTGTGTTTAACCCATTGTGATTCTCTGCTCAGGGTACTCTGAACCATAATCCACCGTGTTACCTCTCTGCCAACACGAGGCAGTAGTTTCATCAAGGAAGCACTGTCTGCACTGGGACTTTTCACCGTTAAAACTTTTGTCATTTGGGGGGGTATTTTTTTCACACACCTGAGTGACAAAGGTTTTAATAATGAAAGTGCAGTGTAGACATGGCCTTAAACTGTCTTTGTCTTTTTCTTCCCCTTGTATTTCCCAAAGTCTATTGTCTTTGCCTCAAGAACACAAAGACCTCCCCGAGGTTCAGGCCTCGTGGAGTGTTCACTAAGCACGTTCCTCCACTGCTTGTTACCTTGATTGCTTTGTTTACTTGATATGTAAATGTAATTTCATTATCCCTGGCTTACATCCCTTGTCGACCCAGACAAGTAAATTCACATTCTTTTGTCTAAAGCAGGCTTGTCTATCGACTGCCTTAAAAACATATTTTAAGAATATATTTCCAGCACACATACATAACTCATTATACACAACCTATATATAATACATATTCATAACCAGCATGTCACCAGTTTTTATGATATCTTAAAGGACACTGTTTTTGGTTAAATATTCTGACAACAGTGTGTTGAATTCACCCTTTGCCAGTTAACATAATGGAGCTGTTAAGGTCACACCCATACATATGTGCATCTAGAAGTAATTATGCAGCTCTGTCCTCCAAGTACATCTGCTGCTGGAGATAGTTATTTGGCTATAGGAAAAATGAGGGTGCAACTAGCACTGCCTATAATGCTAGTAGTCTTTGTATTTTCAGAGTAAGGGTGTGTTCATGGCCTTGTCAGCCCCACATGCTGGCAGAGCAACACTGGAAGAAGCACAGTGTGTCTCCCCCTTTTTAATGGGTAGAGCAAGAGCCACCCTCAGCCTAAATCTCCCCACTGCCTCTTCTTTGCTCTCCTTCAGGCATCTCTGCCTAAATAATTTAGATCCTCCAGAGGACCAGATGTGTAACTTCTAAAACTCATTCCTCTTCCTTCTCCTTCTTAGATTTTGTTGTGGAAATGTTAAGCTGAAGTGAAGTTACATTTGGTTCTGAAAGCAGTGGGATTTGTAATACTCCGATCTCCTATGGAAATGAGCTTGGTAATATTGGGTCATTTGCCAAGGAAGTTTGGATGCCTGTCCTCATAAGTCTCACCCTTGCAATTAGTTGACAATTGAATGGTTTCTGAGGAATGCAGCTGTCAAGGGAGATAATGCCTTCTGTACATAAGGCTTATCCCTACAGTTCTTTCTTAAGTGCACCTGAGTAAAGGATTGCATGATTGGACCCTTACTTTGGAATAGAGAACAAGATAATACAAGTTAAGAAAAATAGCACTAGAAATTATTTTGTTAATATATTTTAACTTGAGTAATGAGTCTGCAAATGAACATATTCATGGATAGTGTTTCACCATGGTGAGCAATCAGGACAAGGGCCAGAGATTTGGAGTTCTCAAACAGTAAAAATGAAGATTCCAAGTGCAATGCAGAAAGAGAACACAGCTTTTGATTTGGTTAAATTAAGGTGTATAATGTTGAATTCGTATCCTCTGTATCTGAGAGGCATGGAGCATGCTGGGAAATGTTGCAAAAATGTTTTAATCTTTGTATGAGTTACTTCTGTGTTTTTTCACACACTGTTTTTGAGACAGTTAGTTTTTTTAAAAAACTCATTTTGCTTGGCTAGCAGTTTTGGAAATTCAAAAGATATTAGGAGGGGAAAGAAAGGAAACAGGTAAAGTACCTATGAGCATGAATAACCTGTGAATTGTATATGAAAATAATTAGGTTTTAAAACTTTATTGAGCTTTATAACAGTTTGTCACAAAGAATAATGGTATTTACCATACAGTGATGTAAGAAATGAAACAAACAGCAGGGACGAAGAGCAACCATGTTAATTAAATGTCAGTCCAAACAGCGTTCTGTTTTCCCCACTGCATTGTTCTAGAAGATTCTTGATTTTGCACGGTCAGAGCTCCCAGAAAGGGAGTCTGATGAGCATACTAGAGCTGATAATTTCTGAATCAAAAATAAGCACCAAAACCACTTCAGTTTTTGCACCTTTATAAAAATGTGCTTTAAATACACATTCATAAAGTATAGATTTTCTCTCTCTCTCAATCAGCAAGCCAGTTCACAACCAGTTAAAGGAATCTAGGGTGACCAGATGAAAGGAACAAAATATCGGGACATGTGATGGGGGGTAACCACAGGCTCACCGTTTTCACCCAACTGGAGTCATGGGGAAAGGGAGATCCAAAGCATAAGGAAGCCATCGGTCAGGGGCATAGGGCCCCAGCTCCCACTGCAGGTTGGGGGCTGATGGCTCCCACTCCAGCCCTGCTGCAAGCCGCAGGTTGCGGGGGCACATGGACCCATCCCCTGCCACAAGCACATGGCTCCAGCCTCTGCCCGCAGGCCCACCACAGGCTGCAGGTGCAGGGCCCCAGCTGCAGCCCCACCACTTAAGTGGGGGTTGGTTCCCACCCACTGGGAAGCACCTGGCAGGTTCCTCTGGCTCCTAAGGTCAGCAGCAGCCAGTGAGGTGTCCACTCCATGTGCTGTGCCTGCCATAAGCTCTGGCTCCAGCTGCCATTGGCTGGAAGCTGTGGGGGCGGGATTTACTTGGGGGCCCAAGTAGCATGCAGCACCTCAAGGTCAGGGTTAGCCAGAGGGAGGGGCAGTGCCCTGTCCATGGCCACAGCTCGCACTGGCTATGATGAAGCCAGCGCTGTGGTAGGTGCAGCGCGCGTTCACACACACACGTGCACACACACCTGGCCACCCTTGTGCCTAGGGTCCGCAGGGTCCTGCTGCCCACTGTTTCCTGGGAACTACCCCAAATAAGCACTGCTGGGACCCCAGGTGAGCGCTCACCAGTGCACTCCTCCAGCCCTGAGCCAAAATATCAGGATAAATGGCATCCCAACTGTACATCGGTCAGGACGTGGGACAAATAACTAAAAATCTGGAAGTCACGATTTTATTGGAACGCCTGGTCACCCTAAAGAAATCAATCCAATTTATAGTCTTCTATAAACTCTCCTCCTACAAAAGATACATGCCACCATCTTTTCCAGTACACCACATAAGACAAAAGTCCTGAATGCATGGATTTTGCACTGTTCTCTGAAGGTTAATAAACCTTGGCAGGGGAAGTGAATCCCAGACCTGTGTACCACTGCCTTAAGTTTGCTGATACAGCATTCTCTGTTGTTGGTTCAAGTATATTAACTGACCGCCTCTATCCTGAAGGAACATGAGTAGAAAGACGCTCTGAAAGGTAGGCAGGAATGAAAGCAAATTATTATACACAGGTTAATATAATATGTAATTTTTTCTATAGTATAATATGTTCCATGAGAGAAATAGTACTAAGTGGGTTGCTGCATTTTGCACCAGCTAAAGTTCTGAGACACCTTCATGTGTAGTGCTATGTAGAGCATATTACAGTAATTAATTAAACCTAGATGCGGAAAAGGTAAGGATCCTCACCTGAGTTTGTGGGGGGAGGGAGAAAGCAGCCATGGTTACAATTGCTATTTGATCCTTGAAAGGAAGTCTTGCTTCTAATAAAATCCTGTCTATTTTGTGCGCCTTTCTAACAAAAGGCAAGTTCAACCCCTCTATCAAGAGAGCTGCTACCTATCCCACTTATCTTCCAGAAGGGGACCAATGGATATTGTTTCTGTCATCTCCATACTGAGTGTAATCAGCTACCTCATAACTAGCTCTTTATCACACTTAAACATTGGAAATTCTGTGAAACTGCTTCATCTAGATCTGATGAAAAGGAAACAGAGCAGAATATGTCATAGTCATTAATGGCAATTCAGCTCAAAATGCCTGTCCAGTTCCCACATAGATAGTGAATGGGAAGTGACCAAATAAAGCCTTGTAGCTTTCCACACTATAAAGTCCTCATGATAGAAGAGCAATCACTATCAATTCTAGGTGCATCAGCTACCTGGTAACACATGGTCTTTTCACAGAAAGGAACTCTCTGCTTTTGGCCTGAGGTGAGGTGTTTGGTGGTGATAGGTTTTTGTTTTTATTTGCTCAGATGTGGGGAAAATGAGACTTTTTGTTCTTTACCATTTGGTATTTCTAGGTTTACAATCTGCCACTAGAATGTTCTCTGTCTTGCAAGTCTTAAAGACAATCACACAATCTTCAGGGTCAAGTCTTCAGCTGGTGTAAATCAGCATAGTTTTATTGACCTCACTTAGAGCTATGCCACTTCACACCATCTGAGGATCTGGCCCACAGGGTCAGATTTAGGGCATTAGGATAACCTAGTAAGGCCAATAAATGATACTTTGATTATCTTCTACTGCATATTTAGGTCCCAGATTTTTCAAAAAATGAAGGATATCTATTTTCCTCCCATTACAGTAGCCAAAAGATTGTATTCCCAAGATGTATTTCTAGTATCTCACTGTGATGTTTCTGATATTTCTGTCCTGTTATACAGTGTAGGAGTTAGACGGTCAGTAATTCCAACTGCCATTGGATCCCACATAATAACATGACAAGCTGTCACTAATTTTTCTCAATGTTTTGAAATCTGTCAGTTTGTTACATTTGAGTTCAAATTCATGAGTTAGTTGTTTTTTAGAAAAGATTATTGCATAGCCTTTCCATCTGTTTCTCAGTGCACAGGAAAGCTACAACTCAGAAATACCTTATTTCTTCCATGAGGCCTCTGGCTAACTGTATTGTTTCCTTTGACTTAAGTGCTCATGAGAGGTGATTGATTGGCAGCAGCAGAAGGGGCAGTTCCACTTATAGAGAATTTATCTATGCTAATGCATTTTAGCTGCTATTAATCCATTCAGTAGAATAAATATTTCTTTTCTTTTGTTGAGACACAGTGATATGTAGATGGATGTTATGTTTTGAGATATTAATGTGAACCTCCATTACAGTTCTTTGGAATCACTTACTGTAAGATGGTATACAAATTAGTCTTCCTGTTCAGTTTATCCTTATAACCCAAACTGCATATAAATGTTGCTGAGAGACTTTAGAAGGAAAGATACCACAAAGTGCAAATTAAAAACAAGTTTCTCTTATAGGAATACTTAATACTTATAAAGGACTTTGCTTTTTTCAGAGCACTGTGTAAACACTAATACTTTTGCCAGTCTGTTTGGTCCAAGTAGGTGAACTTATTGTTGTTTGCCAAAAGGATGTTTTTAGCAACTTCTATGTAGAGGAATTAGTACTTGGGTTGTCATAATCCTATACATCTTTCACTTTTTAAGAGTTTGTGTTTTAGAGGACTTCATGTTGCCATACAAAGAATACTAGAATTCTCTAGTGCAAATACAGAAATGGCTATAAGTAAATAAAAAAAGACCATGTTTCAGGCCCATACCTCATTTTTGGACACTTTACTCCTATTCTCACAGAAGATTTCCGCAAACAGATGAATATTCTAACTAAAACTACCTTATGTAGTGTTACTTACACTTGGAAGACAATTTATGGCTGAAAGGTCAGTTTCCATATACAAATCTCCCTGAAAAGGAGAAAAGAATAACATCTTAAAGTGAGCTATGTCTTCCAGTTTTCTTCTCATTTGTGCTTAAGTGCTTTGGATTATTTGCTGCAAAGTTTACCTGGTAGTCTAAAAGAATATTCTCTAACCAACTAACTTGAGTCCCGTTGGACTATAAGGACAAACTTTATTAAAATATATGCAGTTACCAGCAACATGACAATTTCATTCTTATGTAATAATAGGGGTTTTTAATATTCCTTCCACTTAAACTAATTTTCTTGTGTAACCTGTCAGTTATAACAGTTGAAAAAAGAGGTTGGTGGATTTTTTAATTGGATACTTTGTTTCAACACCTAAAAAAATTAAACAGTACCTTTGTTTGCAGTTGAAGGTTTGTACATTTTGATGTTGAAGCTTTTTTATAAAGTGCAATACCAGTTTTGTCCATTTTATCAACATTATCTATTTAAGGTGTTATGTCCAATGGACATATAGGTGTGAAGTGTTAGTCCCATCAAAAGTAGGCTTTTTAAAAAATGAAGGGAGACAGCAATAGGAAGGGATATGGATAGAGTTTGGGGCAGCAAAAGTGGGGAGGGCAATAAAAGGAAAAATGAGTATGAGAGGATGAACGGGGACAGTTTAGTCCATAGTGAACAAGGAGTTAACTCCAGTTCCTCTTCTACTACCCATTGATCAGTGAAAAGTGACTAGGTTGATTCCTATTTGAGGGACTGGGAAGGTGAAAGGATTCCACACCTGGAGACTGAACAGAATCCCACTAACATTCTGAAATAAAATTAAAATCAAAACTTGCAGTTTGTATTCATACAAGAGAAAACTAACTCTAAAAAAGCTAGGATGCATTTTTGAATCCCTAATTTCTATTTGTCTTAATTTTTTTAAAGAAACGGAGACCTCATACGTAGAATAGTCACCAGTATGCCTCAAATGTCTTTTTGTTAATTTTAATGGGTTCCATGTGTTATGTGTTGTATTAGTTTGGTTACTAATGTATCCTCTACAAAAGTATATCCTCTACACTGAGTTTGCAGGGTAATTCACTCTGCCCAGATACCTCGTCTGATCTCTAAAGTGCTGTGATCCTCTATGTATATAGTGGAACAAACGGTGACTTAAATTAAAATATACTTTTAAAGTTTATTTTTTTCTTTAGTGCAGTAGATAGTGTTGCTATGCTATGTCACTATTTTTGTTGAAATGCTTTTTTCTGTGTGTGTTAGCTGGGATGTTATTGGTATAATCAGTATACTAATGGTATTGGTAGAAATGTGTCCCTAGAGAGTCACATAATTCCTTTGGATTGGCAGAATTAATCAGTGGATGGGGTGGTTACCATAAATTTCATGTGATTGAGAACACCATCTGGAATAATGGAACTAAATTATTCAGAGTGTTTACGTGTGTGTGTTTAAAGAAAGTTTGGCAGCCAACGATATGACAACAGCAGTTAGTTTCTTTTAAAATATTGAAATTGTTCATTTTATTTTAAGCAAATTTGGTTTAAATTTTAGGTGCCAGACTAACTGTCCAGGAAACTGAAGCATTCTGTCTGTCCACATAGCAGAGCTGTCATCAACAATAGCAGTATAAGCTTTCCCATACTGCTCTGCTAATGAGACTCAGCCCTGCATAGCAGATCCATCCCTAGGGATGTGGGTAGTTCCATTTCTAATGCCTATTCAATTCTTAATCTCAGAATGGAGACAGGCACCTGTTCCTATGCAACTAACATGAGATCAGCTGATTTCACAAAGCACTGAACTGCCTCCGTAACAGATTTTGTAGCACTACCAACTTGGTGTCCTAAAGCAGAAATTTGTAGGTCACACTGCTATTCCTTGAAATAGCTGGTGCTTGTTTGGTTCTTAGTTTTTTGTTATTTAAAAGTACACACACGCCTGGTTTTTGAACAGCCATATTCTGCCCACAATTTTGAGCAACTCTTATTAAAAAAAAAAAAGTTTTTTTTGTTATTTCAAAATAAATTGAAAACTTTTCTATTTGATTTTTGAAACCCCAAACAAAAATTTAGAAACAAAGTATGTAATTTAAAATTTTAAAAATTCCTTTAGTTGAAAATTACATTTTCCCTGAAAGCTTTTTGTTTTTGATTAAACTCATTTTTCAGCTGGAACTTTTTTTCAACCAATAAACACATGTACGTGCACACATACTCCCCTGTTTTATTTTGGGGTGCAGTCCAGACCAGTGAGGGGTTGTCATTGTGTGTCCCGCAGCTTTGGTGCCTCACAGTTCTTTGCTGTTGTAGCTCCCAACCTGGGCTGCTCACAAACAGCCTGTGTTTAGCTGTAGCTCTGGTCCAGAAGCTCTGACCCCAGCGGCCAGTCAGCAAGGTCAGTGACAGTCTGACTTCCACCAGCCTTGGTTACTTCTTGCAGGGTGACCCCTAACTTACTCCCAGTCCTGAATTTTCCACAAAACATGCTCTGCCCGATTTTGGACAGCTCACTTATTAAAGGTCTGTTGCCCTTGATCAATATTCAACAGTTTGCTACTTTAATTGACATTACCAAACAGCTCAGTTTCAACCAACACTGGATTAATTTAAATTAAAAATAAAACAAGCTAGAGTTGGCTCAAGTCTCAAATCCTTACCAAATGTCTCAGCAACATAGCTAACCAAATTCTCAGGTCAGGCTCTGCCCAACCCCAAAGTCAGAGGGCTGGTTCCTTTGTCTTCTTTGAGATGAATTGAGATGTTCACTCACCCTTTGAAATTTTTTTTTCCTGAGGGTTACCGCTGTCTAAAGGTGATTCCTGCTGTGAGGAAGGAGAGCTGGAATCTGATGGTAAAAGAGGTTCAATTGCTTTTGTTTGCTAAAATGCTGCTCGATCTATTTCTGCCCCCTTTCTTTGCCAAAGAATGTCCACTTGACAGGGGATTCCCAATCAACTTTGACACCTGGCTAGAGGAGTCCACTTGTCCTTTGTTTTGAGAAACAGGTTTGCCCCCTCTACATACTTGTCTGGTAAACACCATTTAGCCGTAACTTCAGCTTATGTTCATAACTCTTAATATGCATTTTGTACGTACATCACACAAGACTATTAATGATCAGTATGTTTTAGCTTTTAAATGATACCTCACAAAGCATATTTTGCACAAAGGTTATTACAGTAACATGTAGGATGTGAATACAAGTGTGCTTCGGGTCACCCCATCCCCAAAGATGGTAACAGAGGCATTGCTATATCAGATAAGACCAGTGGTTCATCAAGAACATTGTCCTAGGGGCCAGTACCAGATACTCCAAAGGAAGGTGTGAGGACCACATTGTGGACAATTAAGGATTAAGAAGAGATTCTCCCTGTGGGTAGGTTATTCCCTATTAGTTAATGGTTGGTTTGTGCTTCAAAGAAAAGTTTGTATTCCTTATAACTTATCTTATCTAAGGTAACTGCTTGATGTCCTCATTAATGTTATAAAATCCTTGCTTAGAATTCTACAAGGTTCTTCAATGGCATCTTGAAGTGATAAGTTCCACTGTTTAATAATGCATAGTGTAGAAAAAAGTATTTCCTTTTGTTCAGTTTAAATTTGTTGCCTTTCCTTTTTCTTATACTGTGAGAAAATAAGTAATTCTCCTCTTCTTTTGACTCTTTTCAAAAGAAAACCTGTCTCATAATTTTTGTTGTTTCATTTTGGAATCCTCTATCTCTGCTATCTTAAAATAATTGCGTAGGTGTCCTTATGTTGCCACTATAAATTTAATAGTTCTGTTTCCACATATTTCTCTTGCTAATATAACCAACAACAGGAGCATAAGATGCACATCTATGTTCAATTATTTGATTAGCTCAGAGAAGCACGTTTAGACCCCCTAATGTTTGACACTGAGGGGCTGGTTTTTCACATTTTATTCAAATGTCTCGCTCTGTCACATAAGACTTAAGAAGAGAAGAGGAATGGCATTGGTTTTTGATGTGTGGTAGAAAAAGGGAGTAGCTTTGAAAGAAGCTTTAAATATCTATCCTCATTTTAAGTAGTTTGGGGGTTTAAAAAACACACTGCATATGCTTCTCTCTTGGGCATATAGCAGATTCACAGTCTGTTTTCCTCAGAGTCTTTTGATAACCATCGAAGAAGGAAGCATAGGCTTGTGGCTAAAGGAAAAGCTAGGAAATCTATCTTGTCTTTTCCCCTCTCCAGACTCTGTTGCAAACTTCCTTCGTGTCCTTGAGCAAGTTAGATAAGCCAGAGCTTTGATGCGTCCATAACTTGGGTTGGCTCGAATCTTAGGCTGCATGTCATGAAACACTTATTGCCTGACCTTCAGGGATGGAGAGCATCTGCATCACCCATTTACCTTCACTAGAGTAAAATACTTATTTTTCCCTCCGGTCTTTTTAATGGAGAAAAGGGATAGGAGAAACCTCAAAGTGGGCACTCATATAGAGGACACTTGTGAAAATGTTTCCCTGTAATCTGTCTCAGTTTCCCCATCTGTAGAATGAAGGTAATACTTAACTGCACTATAAGGGTGTTGTGAAATTCAGTTTTATAACGTTTGTAAAATGCTTTGAGATACTCAGCTGCAAAGCTCTCTAAAGTGCCAACTATTAATATTATTTTAATGTGCATTATTTATTATGCTTTATGTTAAACCTGTTTTCAGAACAGATCTATCCTAAATGGAAACATTTGGACACTAAAGCAAAAGTTTAATATAGAAATCTTTCTTTCACATAAGACGTACATATAGTAGATGGCAGGATCTTCCTTTTGATATAGTGGAGCGAATTTAATTTAGTTCATTTGAGAGCATCCAAGAACCTGACATTTCTAATTGGTAAAACAGAGGAACATTTATAGGTGATAGTAGTAAACTATAGAGTTATCATTAACATTTCCCGTAATAATAGTGAAAGCTACATTTAATATAGGCTTATTGGAAACGGCATAAACATAAATAGAGTTCATAGCATATTAAGCGAAGATACGCTGTAAGTAAAGACTGGGCAATTAAAAAGGTTTACCCAAGTGAAGCCAAATATAGTGCAGAGGATAATTAATGGGGTTGAGACAACTCAATAATAACCACTTTGAACTTTAACAATAGTGCATTAATGCATGTGTCAGAAGGAGGGATTACATTTACAATCAACAACCATTTGCTAGAAATTTTTACCACATAGGTTAATTAGGAACTCATGATAACAGTATACTGATTAACTCACTGAACAAAGGGCTACACATGGTATTTAAGCATGCCATTCATTCCCCCCCCCCACACACATTTTTGTTCAAGTGCCTAAAGAAGGGACTTGTTTAGATATAACTGATTCCATAACCAGTCCTCATTTCATGTGTATCACTCCTTGTGACCGGTATGAAGCAGTTCTGTAATAACTTATGAATACACTAGGTTGACCTGCTTATTGGAATGTTGACTGTATGGTGTTATACAGAGCTGCTGGGGGGGGGCGGGGGAAACCACACACAAGCAGGAAGAGGAAACAACTAAGTCACCACAAGGTAAACCCTTCAGGTTTACTGAACAGTGGCAGAGCCATTGGCTCTCAGTGTGCTGACTTGACCCCCTGTGGAGCCTACAACCTGGCGTGGGCAAGCAGGACCCTACACCCAGGAACTGAAAAGGACAAAGGGATTTTGGATGGGTTAAAAAAAAAAAAAAAGGTGTCAGTCTCTTACCAGAAAGGAGGCAGTTGTTGGGGAGCTGTTCAGAATGTCACCAGCATCTGCTGAGGCCTGGAGAAGTTAGGGCGGCCTGCTTTTCACTGAGGGACGGGAAGCCCTTTAGGGAAGGGAGAGATGTGTACCGTTTTAAAAAACCATTTTGTTTAAATGATTTGTTACTGTTAAATGATGATTTGGCAGAACTGAGTGGAGAAAAAATGGTGAATAGTAAATTTATCAAAAATGAAATTTTTTAGAGTACTGAAACATTTAGGAAATTCTGATTGAATTTGCAAACCATCTCAGCCTGAGGATCTGGGAAAGAATTTTCATTGGAAATGTCAAAATATTTCAATATTTTCAAAGCAAACCATTGAGGCATTTCTTTTCATTTCAAAATATTTTGTTTGACCTGAACACGTGGTTCACACACACACTTCAGCGAGCGGGGTGGGGTCGGGGGAGGAATCAGTTTTGGTTCAAAACGAATTGGCCAGCAAACTGAAAAATCAATTACTTGCACAGCTATATACTTCTTAATAAGTCTGTCTGGTCACTATATTCACCCCTGGTCACAGACTCTTGAAGGGAAGAAGCACAGGTGCTAAATTCAGTTGGATTTGCTAGGGAAGTATGGTTGATACGAGGCTACTGTATCATTTAGTAAAAATATTAGAATGTAGTGATGTGAGACTACTGTGACAGTTCTTGGGATGCCCAGGACTGAGAGTTACCTTGTTATCCTCTTGCTTCCTTCCAGCAAGGGGGAGACTTGCTTTTGCTTAACTGGGTGTCAGCTCCCTGACATCTCCAGTCTACTAGCCACCAAAGCAGTAGACTCCTCTCCTCTGAACTCTGCAGCCCTTCCTTTGCCTTGCATGTTAACAACAGGTGTACCTCAGCCCCTGATCCTTTTGAAATGTTCCCCTGTAGTATTCAGCCCCATCTCCACAGGACACTCTCAGTAATACCTGCCTGTGGTCCCCACGGGAATACTGCACACACCAGGTTGAATGACTCAACTCGGGATCAGTTCCTGGTACAATACCCCTGCACTGAGCTATGTTTATAGTGAAAACAATCATAAGTTTATTATCCAAGATCAAGATTTAAGAGGTAGTGAGTAAGGAAAATGAAACAAAAGGGTTACATATAAAACAAAATCAAAACATGATTTATCTCGCCCAAAGCCTTTTTACAGCGTTTCTAACCAGGGCAGGTTGGGAATCATGTTTTCATGAATGTATACATGCTGTCCATTTACTTACCAGATGAAGGGGTATCTCCTTGTCTTCAACTTATATCCTCAAAGTTCATTGTCTGGCCCCAGAGACAAGACAGTTCAGTCTCTGGTGTCCTGCCTCCTTGTTGGCTTCCAATTCTCTCCGTTGACATCACATGTAAATGACTCCCATCATGTTGGTTTATGTAGCCGAGCAGCAACTCACCCTGCGGCGCCCCCTGCTAGTCATCTGGGAATTAGCTCGTCTTCAGCATCTGGAGCACCCTCTTCAGGCTGTAGTCCCGCTTGCTACTGGCCCTCGTGGCCCTCCCCTGGAGCCGGTGTGCTCTTACCTAGGGTGCTGCACCCCTGCAGTACTCCCACAGTCTCAGGGTCTCCCCACCTCAGGGAACCCCCACTCCTATCCCCACCTTGCCTCAGTTTAGGCAACTGCCAGTCACCACTTGCCCCCATTCTCTGGGGCAGACTGCAGTATCATTGCCATTCATTAACAAGGAGGGTTTGGCCTGCTGCTTCTGCCTCTAGAGCCATGGGCTGCCCCCTGCAACTCCAGTACCCCTTTGTTGGGCCTGTCCCCAAGGCCCTGCAGTCTGGGGGTTTCCATGCCAGAGCTCCCTCAGCTCCTCTGCCTTGCCCCAGCCCTGCTTCCATCTAGGAACCTACTCAAGCTCCCAGCAGCCAGGCCTGTCTGCGTCTGTAGACAGAGGAGACTATCTCTCTCAGGTCCAAACTCTGGGCATTTTTATCAGGGCCAGCTGGGCCCTGATTGACCCAGCCGTAGCTGTGGCTGCTCTGCCTTCTGTTGCAGTCCTCTGCTGGGCTGCCTTTCCCTTGCCACAGCCCTCTGCAGGGCTGTTTTAAGCCCTTTTTTGCTGGAGTGGGGCAGAACTCTGACTACATGGTATTATGACAAAATTGACATATGACCAAATGAAGACTTATCAAATAATAGTGTAGGATTTGTCATATTGAACTCCATTTCCTCAAGAGAGTGTGAGTTTGCCATTGCTGCAACAGTATTCACCATTCTCCACAGATCTCATGGAGGGCACGTTGTGTGTCTAGGGATTTTCACAGGCATAGTCTAGGATGTCTTGCCCCTATCCCCATTCCCAACTTAAAGCCCATCAAAGTTACGGTACAGCCCTGGACTGTATTTCTGCTGACCACCCTCTCAGTGGTTGAGGGGAAGCCTTTGCATCATAGCTGCAGGAGCTATATTGCTAGGGCGCAAAATTGGCTAGTAGGGACAAACAACCGTAATGGAGGCACAAGCCCTCCATGGGGATAGTCTTGGGATCCAACTGGTCCCTACCACATGGCTTTTAGGTAGGTGATCTCTGTCTCCTGCAAACAGTTTCTCTCTTGTGAGACTTTTCCCATGTGAGGAGGTGATCAATTCCATTGTTTATTACAAGGATTTCTAAGGTGCTCATCGACTAAGTATCTAGGCCTGGCAAAAAGTTGTATGTGGCCCTGGAAACAAGATGAAACACATGAAAAAGGCATGTAAAATCTGCAGGCTATGAATCATGGTGCTTTTTAAATTCCTTTTTCTCCTTGCAACTATTTTTTTATCATATTTAGGCATTAGTTTGGAGAAGAGATAAATAATGTTCACTTCAAAAGGCACTTCCTCCTTAATAAATAATTCAGATGTAGATTGTTGATATTCTGTTCTGAACACAGTAGTAGTACTTAACATTCGGAGCAATCACATTAGCTCTTCCCCACATATGATTTAAATGGAGTATGACGGTTTAGGGTCTATATTCGCCCCATGGCATATTAGGATCAGACTTGGCAAGGGGTTGCAGTGCTCTCATATCTGCTGGAGGAACTGAATGAAAGATGTATAGTTCAAAGAGGTTTTCTTAATTGTATTGCAACTTCATAGTTTTCAGATGCTAAAACCCAGAATTTTTCCAGCTATATCAGGATATAAATTGTTGCATATGATCAGCTTTAGAGCATGTGGGTATTTTGCTTTCCTTCATAAATGTGTCTGTTTTTAAACTTGTCAAATAAGTTTGAAACAAAGGTACAGTATATTAACTTATTTAAGTTTAGCAGCTGTGTTAGTCTGTATCCGTAAAGAAAACGAGGCATACTTGTGGCACCTTAGAGACTAATCAATTTATTTCAGCATAAGCTTTCATGGATGGGCTATAGCCCACGAAAGCTTATGCTGAAATAAATTGGTTAGTCTTTAAGGTGCCACAAGTATTCCTCGTTTTCTTTATATTAGCTTAGTTTGTTTTACATTTATGGTTACATTATGGCTGGTCTCAACCCTTGTGAGCTGTTTACCATCCATGAAATTTTCCTCAATGGACAGACCTCTGTGTGAGTATGCTCAGAAGTACATTCTAGTAGGCTACGTCATGTTGCTGTTCTGATCCATCATTGTTTTTAATTAGGTTGCTGACAAACTGATTCCATAACAGGGTGCTTGTTACTGATTTTGCTGAAATGAGTTGTCTCTTATTCCTTTGTTTTATGTGGTCAATGCAGTTGACCAGCTCTTGACCAACTTCGTATTTTAAGGGATATGTTCAACCTATAGGGAAATAACAGGTTGTGTTCTATGCCAGTAGCTCATAGAATATGGGTTGGGGCTTAGTCAGGAGAGGTGCCCCAGGTATTGTGAGCTACTTGAAAACCCCCTTTGGTCAGTTGCAGAACTTAAGCAAGAGCAGCTCTCTGGATGTTCCATCTTATGTTGGGGATTTGCATACTGGCAGGCCTCAAAATCAGGAGGGTGGCCAAGGTGGCATGCAGCCATCTCTTCCCTCTCCTTTGTCCCTAAACAAGCTGCCGCAAGCTGAGCTCTCAGTCAGGACCATTATGTTCTTGTGAAGTATTAAGTACATATTCCATCAGACCATAAGAACCTTAACTCTGATCCCAAATACATACTATTATTCCCCTGGAATCTCAAAAATAAGCATAGCACAAATCTTTATGAAAAGAAACATTTTATGTATCTACATATTAATGATCCACACAGTTTTGCCTGAAATGCATGTCTACAAATATCTTCCTGTCTTAGAGGTTTGCACTGCATAACTTTATTGTATGTTTTCTACTAAACAATATTTTCAAGAAACAGCAGCCAAGTACTTTACAAAAAATGATACTGTCATTTGATATATATGGATTGATACTGTGCATTGAGTGTTGCTAAAAGAAATATTTAGATACAGACATAAAGACTAAAATATATTAAACCCTCTCCTCTCCACAGATGAACACACACGCTGACGCACAACAATCTATGTGTTAAGGTTGTGGTATTGTGAGGGAATGTGCATTTTGTTAGTTTTTGATAATTAGAAGTGCTGCTGCATTGTTATCACAAGCACTCTTAACTTTATTAATTACATTTGGTATTTAACAAGACATGTTTTTTACTGTGGTGAGAGTTTTTAAAAATATCAGTTTAATACTGATGTTGGAACACTGCTCCTTTCACAACATGTGAGCTCTGCTATTCCTCAGTCCCCCTCTGAGGTCAGGACATATGCATCTACTGCACAGCAAATGATTAAAATAATAATAAAAAAATCCTCCCTGAAGTCCCAACATGAAATAAACCTAAACCGTTCAATTTGGCTCATGTATCTGGACTCCAGCTGAAAGGTTCTTGGTTCCTCTTGGCCCACCATAGAAAGCCTACCCCAGCAACACAAATCCTACTCAGGGCTCAACAGTCCTTTTGGCTCTTGTATCAGGGCTTCAGCTGATGTTTCTTGGCACTTGCTGCTCCTCACACATCTCTCATTCTACCAGTCAGTCCCTAGTCTTCGTAACCTAGAGATCTCAGACCGCTACCTGTTTTCTTGGTTGCATGATCTCTGGATTTTCAATATTTTCTGGGAAACTACATTTCCCAAGATACCTAGTCTTCAAAGGTCTTAGAGCCCTAACAGATGCACCAGGACATGTGCATTTGTCTGCAGGCTCAGTGTCCTGTTTATATAAACTCATGGGCTAGGATATAACTTTACCAGCTGTTCTGGGGTAAGAGGCAATGTATTCTTGTAACATGCTGGGAATCAAAAAATTTGTGATTTTGAATGTAACCATTCTTTCCCTTGTTCTGAGTGAGGAATATTTAATTATTTTCTGTAGCATATTCCCTCTTGCATCCAGCCAGTTATTCTGGCTGGTGAGTGAGGGGATAGAACTGTGGTTCCCACTACTCTCTAGCCCTCCTCACTTACTTTATCACATTGTTGAATTTCAGGCAATCTTCTATCCCCATGGCTGTAGTTACAGTCTGAGTAGGGTTTAACAGGGGAGCAAGATAAGATGAGCCTTATTCCCCAGCATAGCATAGAGAAGGCTGTGGCAATGTAATCCCAGGTGATTTAGTTGATCATTATGACAACATCATGTGATCTGTTGAAGTTCTATGAACATGCTTGTCAGCCTGATCTGAGAGTCTGTGGTGGGAGAGGAACTCTGGATCTGACAATATGAGATGTCCAGCATCCTGAACTGAGTCAGTGTGAGTTAAGGATTCTATATGGTCTTACAGAACCAGGCTCTCTATGGCTGTTTCAAAACCCCAAAAAGTAAGAACTGAAACAATAAAAAATACCTATAAAAAGGTTCCATAAATGGAGCTGTGTAATTAAAACATAAGCACCCAATCTGAACTGATGGTTCCCATATTTTAATATATAATTATAAAATCATCTTGCTAATTATGTTCCTTTTATAAATAGTCTTCTAGTAAGATGGGTTGCATGTAAATGTGATGCATTATTATAATGAGGAGGCTAAATCAGTGGAAGATACAGGTAATCAGAAGTTTCAGCTCAAGAGAAATATTTAAAATGTTCATGTCCCACAGAGGATGTAGGGCTAGAACTAGTATCCACTAAGATAAATTGGAGTCTTTCCTGCAAATATAGAGGTGAGTAACTTGATGTAAGTAGTTCCTTGAAATCAAGGAGAACACTCATGTGCATCATGTTACTCATGTGAGTAAGTGTTTGCAGGAATCCCGTACTGGGTGCCCTTGGGCAAATCACTTCCCCTATCTGTGCCTCACTTTCCCATCTATAAAAAAGGATAAATGATACTTACTTCCTTTATAAATCATTATAAGATCTTCCAATAAAAAAATTCTTATAATGTTAGGTGGTGGTATTTATGTAAATGAAGTTTCCAGGTGCTCAGGACCTTAGCTCAGAATATTGCAGAATCAAGCCCTAAGATGTATAACAGTGTATTTGCTGCTAAATAGAACTTGCAATTTAACATGTAAAAAATATACACACAAGATCAAGAACCACCAAGCTTTAGATTCTCTAACCCTGCAGTCATAAAGAAAATCTTTACATCAGCTCACAGTACAATTAAGTCAGAACAGCTATATTAACATTTTGGAAGAATTTCCAAGCTACATCTGCGTTGACTCCCAAAAATAAGAAGTTCTAAATCAGAAATTTCCATTTTATAGCCCAGTTTAAGTCTGCTGAAATTTTGTTTATTCTCCAGGCATGATCTGATCAAATAGAAAACTTGCTGGTGGAAATTCAGTCAAAACAAATTCAGGCTTTGAAAATTTTGATTTTGTTCCACAGAGATGTATTGTCACATGCTATGAAGTCAAGAGGCTTAAAAGTTTCACAGTCAATGATTTAAGCTTCCACTAAATATCTCCTCAAATAGCATTCAAGTTTCTGGGTACATGGCTTTCCCTAAGACTGGTTAAATTAGAGCTCCGTGATGCAGCACGCTATATAGCTGTTATTCTTCACTATGACAACATATATGTAGGTCAAGATTTTGAAAGTTACAATCAAAAGTTAGGTTCATAATGTTATCAGGCATTACTGAGTGCTCAGTGCTATTGAAAATCAGACCACTTAAATAGGATTTAGGAACCTAATTTTAAGTTTATACCTATGGTGGCTGCTGTTGACTAATTTTGTGTAATGGAGATCTGGTGTGTTGGGATAATTTAAGTCAGTCAAAACAAAGAAGATCTCTTATTAATATTTTATTAGGCACTAACCATGTGCTCAGAATTCTGGAAGACACAAATAGAGAGAACTTCTCCTGCCCTGAGGAGCATTTAGGCTTTATTGAAGGGACACTCAGTATCTATAGACCAAAGAGCTAGGATTTTTTCTTGTTTTTGTAAAATTTTTAAATCAAATAATATTAAACTGTGTTCTTTTTTCTTATTCTATACTTTCCTCTGAAGTATTTGTAACTACAAACATTGCAGCCTACACAAAGAACCAGACAATGCAATTGACTTGGAAAAAGAGAAGATAAGATTTCATTGATCTACACTGTGCAGCATGCGTCAAAATCAAATAACTACTTAATGTACAGCCACTTTAGAATGTGCCACATCAGACTGCTGAATATAATATAGAATTTTTCATACCTCAGGGTGGAAAGATGTCTCATATTTCTTGTACCGTACAGAATGATTTTGTGTAAAGGTGACGAACTCCATTTCTGAAGTACTGTGAAGTAAAACTCTGCTGTGGTTGTACAGAATCCAAACTAGGGCAAAATTTGCTCCTATTTGTTTCATTCAGACCTCTCTAACTAAATTCTGTCAGTTCTTGTTCCTGGTGAGTAGTAATACCTTACTTAATGAATGAATTCCATTGACTTCACTAGGACTAATTATGAAGTAAGCAGTACCTTACTCACCATGAGTAAAAAGGACAGAATCGGATCTGTAAATTTTAGTAGAAGCTTTCTAACAATAAGTGAAAAATGCATTACTCAGTCACTGTGAAAATATTTTTTCTTGTAGATGGCAGCTTTTAGTCTGTAAGTAAAAGATCTAGATAAGTTCATGGAGAATAGGTCCATCAATGGCTATTAGCCAGGATGGACAGGAATGATGTCCCTAGCCTCTGTTTGCCAAAAGCTGGGAATGGGCGACAATGGATGGATCACTTGATGATTACCTGTTCTGTTCATTCCCTCTGGGCACCTGGCATTGTTCACTGTCAGAAGACAGGATACTGGGCTAGATGGATCTTTGGCATGACCCAGTATGGCCATTTTTATGCAAGTACAGCAAAGCCCCAGTATAACGCATCCCAGTATAATGCAAATTTGGATATAGCGCAATTATACCATGGCTCCCAAGGCTGCAGGTGCTACTGTTCTCTGTCCCCGGCAGGAGTGGGGGCCACGGCTTCCAGAGAAGCCACGGCCCCTGCGTCTTCGGGGACAGGGGACTCCAGGGCTGCAGGCGCTGGTGTTCCCTGCCCCCAGCAGGTGCGGGGCTGCGGCTTCCACAAAGAACTCCGGGTTCTCTGTCCCCGGCAGGCGCAGGGCCGCAGCTTCTCTCCCCTGCTGGGCAGCAGGGAGAGAAGCCGCAGCCCTGCACCTGCCGGGGACAGAGAACCCACTATAACGCGACCCCGCATTTACTGCAGTGGGATTTATTGGATCCCATTTGTCACATTATAGTGGGGCTCCCCTGTACTGGCATTTCTTCACGTATGCAGCAGTATATTGAGGGGTCCCAATCCTGAAAACAGTAAGTCTACTTATGTAGACTTCAGTAAGTCTACTTATGTAGTAAAGTTAAGCACCTGCATGTTAAATTATTCAAAAGTTCAAAAAAATTCCCATTTGCTTCAGGATGAAACTGAAGCATTTGAAGTTTTACATGAAAAACAAAAGGCCCACCTCACAATGACAGCTTGGTAGTCAGGGCATTCATCTGGGATGTGGGGAGGCACATGTTTAAGTCCCTGGTCTGAATCAGGCAGAGCAGGATCTTCAACCTGAGCCTCCTGTATCTTAGGTGGCTGCCTTAAATACTATGTATTGGCTATTCTCAACTGGGTGGCTTGTTTTTTTTCTCTCCCTCTGTCTCTCTCTAGCATGTCAGACCTGAAATTTTCATCAGGAGAGATCTGTCAGTTTTGACAAATCAGCATTTTCTGACAAAAAATGCTTCATCAAAAATTTTCTGATCAAGCTCCAGTCAAACCGAAACTGCACTCTGTGAGCCAGAGAAGCCTATAATGAAACTCTTCAATTAAGAAGACTGTGTAATTCAGCGGAATTTTTTTTTTTTATAATATCACTTTTCCTCTTACCATGTTTCCTCTTGTCCCTAGACCACTGATATAAATCTAGATCAGAATGTTGTTGACAAAAAATGTTCGAATGGCTGTTCAGTGGGCTATGTGAAATTAGTTAGCAGTCTATCTAGTTTCTAATAAATAAGACTTTACAGCACAAAATCTAGTAACTGCATTGGTGACCACGCACAAAGATAAAAAAAAATTAAATGACCTGAGCATGGCACATTCTTACCCACACAACTAGATTGTCAGTAACCATGATGAGGTGCATTGGACAGCAGTGCAGGTAAATTTGCATTGGTAAAGCAACCAGACCTATCTATCTATTGTTCAGATATCCATCTCGCTATCCACTCTTAAGAAAGCAAGGGTCAGCAAAAACAAAACAAAAAAAGTATTCACTGTAAAATAAGAACATTTTGGCTGAATAATAGGACAGAACTTAATAATGAGATTAGTTAGACTGTGAAATAATCATCTGAGGAAAATGGTGGAAGACCAGTTGTATGTGTCATTTAAAAAATAAATCATTAAAGTCTGTTGCATGAAATAATCTGACATTGGCAGGAGAATAGACTGGATGATTTATTAGGTCGTTTCCATCTAGTATTTCTTATTATGTACATATAAGTCAAAGGTGACCACCTGACTTTGGGTGTCCAGTTTAGGACACCTTTCATGCTGATTTCTTTTCAGGGGTGTTGAGTAACAACAACTTCAGTTTCAGTCAGTGAGAGTTGCGTATGCTCAGCACCTCCAAAAGTCAGGCTCTAACTGTCTTAAACTGAGTCCTGCAAACACTGAGACATCACCCAAAATCAGTAAGTATTTCTAAATGTAACGAAAAAACAGCTTTAAAAGGAATTCAGTGGTGTGTAGGCCTTGCACTGCACTTGCACACAGGGTGAATTTCACCCATGGAGCACTGAAAAATGCCTTATGTGTAGTACTTATTGTATTTATGTGGAATACTTCTGTACCTGCTTTTGGTAAAGGTTATAAGACCATGATCCTGAAATCAGTGAGGCTCTGAAAAGGCACAGGGGTTCATGCCAGAGCATGTGACTTCAGGACTGGGGGCAATGTTTGTAAAAGATGGCAATATTTGACCGTTTATGCTAGTGAATATCTAAAGTTAAAAGTCCACTGCTTTACTGAATGCTAATTTATTTGTTCAACATTAGAATAATGTTTCTTGTTGTGGGGTTTATGAAACTACAGCATGCCTAAAGATGGAAGTTGTCTGCAAAGACTGTTACTAGCTGTGTTGATATACATAAAAGATTTTGGTCCTGTTTCTCTCCCTTCCCTCACTCTACTTCTCTGTTGTTGGCATCAATGAAGGAAGAAGAGATGGATGTATAACATTATGTTGCACATAATTTCATCTGAATATTTAATCACAAGTGATTAAGTTGAAGATTTATAACACAGATTTTGACATTCTGGCTGATTATAGCAAGGTTAATAGAGCTATATTGTCCTTGGATATGGATTGTCTGGGAAAGCAGGAAAGACAATAATATCTAAAGCTCCCGGAAGAAATAAGACCTTCACAAACTCTCTCACTTTTGTATTTTTAATAGGGCTGGATGGAAAACAAGAATTCTGTTTCACAAAAAACTTTCATTCTGCGGGTTGGAAGGAAAATGGCACCTTTTGAAATTCTTCACAAAGAACCAAGAGCAAGACACACCTCAAAATAGCCAATAACTCAGTGCTTAGGGCACTCATATGGTTGTGGGAGACCGAGGTTCAAGTCGGGCATGATTCAGAAAAGGGATTTGAAACTGGGTGACTCACATTCCTAAGCTCCAGGCTGCTGGCTATTCTGGGGTGGGTGTCATTCCCTTCTCCCCCTACCCCCAAAATATTTCTGCAGAACATTTTGGTTTCTGTGAAATGGCATTTTTTTGACTGGGGGGCAGATGGGAAAGGGGTTAACTGTCAAAAAAAATTTACTAGATCTAATTTTTACAGTAATCTATTGTACTTTAAAAGTTAGAAAATTGATGGTCATTATAACAAAGTCAAAAGGAAAGCAGGCTCATTATCCAACAAGATACACAACAATGGGTTTTGTAGAAAAGTAAAATCAGCAAGACAACTGAAATCAAGCATACACCCAAACCCCACAATGAGGGCAGTACTTGACCAGAATAAACAGCCAATATATCTGAAAAGACTCAGAGGGCCAAATTCTGCTCTTATTTACATCCGTGCAATCTCATTGATGTTAATGGTTATATATGGGTGTGACTGAAGCCAGAATTTGTCCAATAATATTCTGTAAAATATCTATATGTTCTAGAGATTAGTGAGTTTTATAATGTACCTACAGGCAATCAACTAAGATGACACTAAGATGAAGTACTGTACAGTACCAGGTCAAATATTCAGTACATGGAAAGATAACTGACCCCCCACTCCGATTCTTATTTATAGGATTTTCAATGGCACTTGTCAAAATAATATCTGATAATCCTGCAAATACTAATTACTATGTATTCACAATTCCCCTGTGACAGATGGAACTATTATTATGTAACTTCCATTTTACCGCTGGGGAATTGAAGGACCAAGAGACTAAGGGTAGGATTTTCAGAAGCATTCGGTATTGACCAAACTATGCTCCCATTGAAGTCAGTTGTTTTTAGCATCCCCTTCCAAAAGGAGCAGGGTAAGACCACTGCTAAGCGCTTTTGAAAATTGACTTAAAGTGACTTGCCTGTCATTTTCCTCTTCTATCTTGCACTTATTGTGTCTTTCCAGCCCTTGACCACTTTTTCCCTCTTTCTGTTCTCATTCTCCCATTGTCTTTCTTCACTCTTAGCTGGTGTGCAGATGGGAAAATATCCTATGCAGCTCACAAGTGGCTGGGTAGCATTTAAACTTTTCCAGACTTGGCCCATCTCCAGTATTTATTCCTGTTTGCATAGGATAGCTTTTGAGATTAATCATGTAATTCATATCAGGGACAAAAGATCACTTTTCTATACTGTAGATGTCTGTTAGGTCTTTCTTCTTTTTTCTGCACAGAATGTACATCTTCCAGTGATAAATTAGATACCTTGTCTTTACAAAAAGAGGACAATGATTTTCACTAAAGTAAAAATAATTGACATGATAGTTCATTAGTCTTTCCCAGAAATGCTAAGATAAATGCTGTGTATACAAACAATGCATGGAACTGGTAATGCCAATTAATTGGTAGACTTCATAACTTTCAATTGTAAAACACAGTTTGTATGAAGAGGATTTTTCTTTCCAGGATTTCTTTGGGGAATTTACTAATGTTTCAGGGGTAATAAAATGTTTTAGATGTATTAATGAAATATTATCAAGAGATCATGTTTGAAAGTCAAAACTGTGAACCCAAAAAAAGGTATGGATATGTTCCCCTAAGCAGTAGTACTCTATTTATGCTGCATTCTCAACCATTAAGAATAATGATACAACATTTTTTTTAATACTTTGGTAGATATGTGAGGCAGTTGAAGGCTCGTGGAAAAGATATAACTCAAACAGGTTACACGTTGTGGTTAATGCTTTTGACTGGCTATCAGTTTAGGACACAGCTAGTTTATGCTGAAGCCTTCTGGACCTGTGTCTCCATTGATATTTATTTGGGATACTCATTTACACCAGTGGAAAGTGTAACCTGCTACCAAAACAGAATGGTAGTGTTTAACAGCCGCTTTACAGTGGTATAAATGACTACGAAGGTGAAGGGCAACAGGGAATCACTGTTATCCAGTCCGCCCGTCCTCCTTCCTCTTCCAGTTCCTTTCCCCTATGTATTTGTTTCATCCATGTGTTCTGGCTTGTCTTTTAGGCTCTGATCCTGCAACTGGTTGCATGTGTGCGCACCCCTGCACGCCCATGAAGTCCAGCTGAAGCAGGATCAGATTGTAATCTTTCTTGAGCAGTGACTGATAGTTAAGTGCTTATACAGTGCATACCTCAATGGAGACCTGGGGTAGTCAAGATCTTTAGGTGCTACAACAGTAGAAATGATGCATAATATTTCTAACACTGTGTGGGGTTGGGAATAGTTAATAAACAAGTAGGCTCTGAGCAAATTGAGACAACTGCTGGTTCACCTCAGTGATGATGTAAGGGATGCCTGCTATTCCAGTCATAACTCCCTTTTGAGTAATAACACAACATTAAATTGTGAAGCAGATTGGTGATGGTGACTAAGATAAGAACAATCAACTGATTTTGACTTGTAACATATGTGAGATTTGAGGCTATTATAGTGTCTAAAGGTGAATCTAAAGATACATTAAGAAGCTCAGAATTATAGTAGCCCCTCTGAAAATCCTTGAGGGGAAAATATAATAAATCACAATTCTGATACAACTACACATATTTCATATGCCCACTACTACATTCCTCAAGGGAAAAGTTATCTCTTTGAGTGATAAGTTTGCAAAGTTGTGGGAAAGTTGGTGTCACAGGGTCCACAAAAGGTTCTCCAACATCCCCTGTGTTCTGGATCTTCCAATAATAAAGGTTTCCACACCCTCTTTTGGTGTTTTCTAAGTGTCCTTTATTTACAGTGCAGATTCAATGGTTACTGTGCCAGTAAAGTGCTCCCCTTGTCCCCCAACAGTCACCTTGGCCATCCTGGATCTAGAGTCTCCGGCCCTGAGGCACTTTGCCCTCAGCGAGGAGACAGAGCAGCCCCCCTGTCCTCCTCCCGGGCTGCCTCCTCCCTGAGTAGGGCTCAGAGCTTTTCTAGCCCTCTCTGCTCCCAGGTCCAGCTGTACCTGTTTAGCCCAGCCTAGTGCTGTGAGCTAGCCCTGGTTAGGGCTCGCAGCTGGGCTCCCTGCTGGCCAGTTCCAGCCTCTGCCACTGGCCCTTTGGCCAGCAAGCTGGATTTAGCCTGCAAGGGCAGGGCAGTAATTTTTACCCTAGCCCTGCCACAGTTGGTTGATATAAAAAAAGCCCAGTAATCTAAAATCATTCTTTCTATTGCCAATTTACAATAATAGATGTGACAGATTTCCATAAAAGAAGTACTTTTCCTTCACATGCCAAAATCAAGAAGAGTATAATTGAGTGATGATCTGAGAAAAAAATTGAATAAGTCATCTTATTTGACAATCATTTAAATACAGCTCCCAATTGTCAATGAATATCAGCCTGGCAAAAAGTCCATTTGACCACAATCTGTACTTTTAAAGTCTCTGAATGTCGAGTCTGTTGAAGATGTTCATGGTTTTGTTACTGTTTTGCTACTAATACCTCTAATGATTAAATTCAAATAGATGGGCTCCACTTTTAAGCTGTTTTTATATCTGTACTTACAAAACATTAAAAATCCCCATTGGAGCTGTTGGTAGGAAAATTTGGTTTTCGGGGGCATTATCCTACATAAAAGTAGCATTTTCTAATAGCATTTGATAATAAGAAGTATAGAATGGTTATTTCAATGTTCTTTAAAGCCTTTCTACAAATACTTGATTATGTTACTTTAATGTTACTGCTTCCAAGGCAGTGGGTTTCTTTATAAAGATGTACAGCTAGAATTCTGCCAGTAGGTGATCAATAATTCCTTGCTAGAAAACAGTCTGGCTAATACTAGTTTATTTCTTAAATGGGTTTATCAACATGATTTTTTTGAATAGACCAATTTTAAAAGTGAAATTTTCTGACATACCATACCTATAAATAGTATGTCTGGAATGTGTGTGTGTTTGTTTGTTTTTAAATTGGTATAAAGCTTTTCTTCTTCACTGTTTAAGAGGGTCTTTCTGGCAGTCTGAAGAGCAATAACACCAAACATGCTCAGGTACGCCCCTTCTTTTGTCTCTTCATGCACCTTCCTGTTGCTTGCTGTCAGTTTGCTTTCAGTTTCAGCTTCCATTTCAATAGCACCCTTTATGCATAGAACACCCTCCCTTAAGTGGTCCAAATCTCTCTCCGGGACCCACTTCTACCTTGAAGCCTACAACTGGTTTCCCACCAGGAATGGCTAGGTAGAAGAATATTTTAACAATTTTATGTACAATGGACATACTCATGATTATTTGTGACTGTCAGGTTGAGCAATAGCTCACCTATGTAACCTCATCCTTCATTACACTCACTTATTGGGTCTTGTCTTAAGTTAGATTGTAAACTCTTCAGGGCAGGGATAGCTTCTTCAGATATGTTTTTGGAAATTACTTAGCGCAATGAGGCCCCTGACTGGATCCTTCGAATGCTTGGATAATGCAAGTATGCCCTGATTCAGCAAAGCACTTTAGCAAGAACTTACCTTTGTCAGTTGGACTGTCAGTTGGATGCTTAAAGTTAAGCATATGTTTCAGAGCTATGTGTCGAGGCCATAATTAAGTTTATTTTGTTACGTGTCTCTGCTTTTGTTAAATATGCTCTTGAAGGACCTGGAGGAGAGGTTATGTATAGCCAAGAAAGCAGTAAAAAAAAAACTCTTAGCAAAATATAGTCCAATACACAAAGTATGCAAATGGAAGAAAGAAAAATATTCCTTTTAATATCTTTCAGTTATTATAATCCTAGGGTTTATTTGTGATAACAGTAGTTTAAAAAAATTCAGATACAAATGTGATTTTCAAGTTGACAGTGTTCTTTTAACTCATCACTCAATGCTACGTTATGACGATAGAAGTAAAGTGAGAACACTGCTGTCACTAAGTTTTAATTGTATTAGACATCCAAGTGACCATTTGTTGTGATAAACTCATGTTCTATTAATGAATTCAAGGATTCAGATCTGTGGGAAATTGAGATTGAAACCCAAAGTCAATAATTGACTACAGCTGACTGTGCATAAGGTTCCATGTTTCGTTATTTTCCCTGGGATTAGAGTATAGAGTTGTAGTAGGTAACTGTTCCTTGGAAATGTTTTGATTTTTTCCCCAAATGTGCATTTCAAATGAGTAATGCATAGTAATTAAAGAGAATTGTAATGCAACTTGCAGCTCAGCCTCCATTTTTGCTTTGAAATTTTATAAAAGTCAATAGATTCTGAGATTATTAAATCACAAGGGACCACTGCGATCACCTGGGCTGACCTCTTATATAATACATGCCACAGGACTGCCTTGAACTAATTACTCTTTGAGCCAGAGCACATCTTTCAAAAAATTAGCCAATCTTTATCTAAAAGTTACCAGTAATGGAGAATTCACCATGATCGTTGGCAAACTATTCCAGTAGTTAACTACCATCACTGTTAAATTTTTTCCCCTTTATTTCTAGTCTGAATTTGTCTAGCTTCAACTTCCAGCCATTGTTATATCTTTGTCTGCTTGATTGAAGAGCCATTTTTTATCAAACTTCTGTTTCACATGTCCGTAGTTATAGACTTTGATCAGTCGCCTCTTTGTTAAAATAAGTAGATTGAGTTCCTTGAGTCTATCACTATTAGAACATGTTTTCTAATCTTTTAAACAGTCTCCTGGCTCTTCTCTGAGCCATCAAAGGTTGGTTAACATCCTTCTGGAAGTGTGGACACCAGAACTGGACACAATATTCTTGTAGTGGTCGCAAAATAGGTGCAATATAATCTCCCTTACTCCTATTTGAGATTCCTCTGTTTATACTTCAAGTATTGCATTGGCCCTTTGGGCCATAGCATCACGCTAGACATTTATTTCAGCTGATTTAATTTCTGATGCCCAAGTCATTTTTTCAGATTCACTGTTTCCCAGGGTAGGGTTCCCCAATCTGTAAATATGGCCTCCGTTCTTTGTTTCTAGATATATGAGTTTATATTTGACCATATTGAAGCACATGTAGTTTATTTGCTCAGTTTCGCAGGAGATGCTGCGGGCTCTATATCCACAACCTATATTCATTTTTTACTGTCCCCCAATCTTTATATAACCTGGAAATTTTATCACTGATTTTGTTTTCTTCCAGGTCATTGGTAGAAATGCTAAATAGTGTTGGACCAAAACTGATCCCAGTATGACCCCACTAGAAAATCACCTGAAATGATGATTCCCTGTTTAAAATTACATGCTGAGAACTACCCGTTATCCACTTTTTTTAATCCATTTAATGTGTGTCATGTTGATTTTTGGATTGTCCTAATTTCTTAAACAGATTGTCATGTGCTACCAAGTTTAAGTATATTCCATCAACCCTCTTACCTCTATCAACCAAACTTGTATTCTCATAAAAAATTAGCTTAACAAAACCTGTTTTGCATAAGCCTGTGTTGGTTGGCATTAATTATGTTATCCACCTTTAATTCTTTATTAATTGAGTCCTGTATCAGCTATTCCACTATTTTGTTCAGGATTGGTGTTGGGCTGACAGGCTTATAATTGTCTCTGTCATCTTGTTTCTCCTTTTTCACCATTGGTACCACATTGGTTTTCTTCTAGTCCCCTGAGATTCCCTAATGGTCCCAGACTATTAAAAATCAACATCAACAGTCTAGTGAACTCCTTGGAAAGCTTTTAAAAAACTTCTGAATGCAAGTTATCCAGCTCTGCTGAATGTCTAACTTTGGTATTTGCAATTTAACGTCCTCCTGAGTTATTATTGGAATAGAAAATGTTTCATCGTATATGACTACATCGTCTGTCCCTTCCCTCCCCACAAATACAGACACAAATGTTTTTGAAAAATTCTGCCTTTTCTACATTGCTATTGAAAATTCTACTGTTTTCATCTAATAATGGACCAATAGCATTGTTAGGATTCCTTCTGTTCCTAATATACTTAAAAACTTCCTTTTTATTAACCTTAACTCTGCTTCCTGTATTATTTTTCTATAATTCATAGCTATTAAATTCTTTTCATTGGTATCAACTTCTCCTATTTGTCCATTTATTTGTAGATAAAATACAACAGCCTGTCTTAGATCATCTAACCCAGCCTGGGCTATTTTTTAAACCAGTGTAGTCGTCTTTGTTGATTGTGGGAATGTTGGCTCTGGGTATCTAGTAAAATGTTTTTAAACAGTTCCCAATTATTGTTCACATTTTTTGGCTTAAATTCTTTCTCTTAGTTTATTTGGCTCATGCTTGTTTTCTGCTTTGTGAAATTAGTCCTCTTTAAAACACCAAGTATATCACTGATTTGAACTTTACTCTGTTTGCATATAACGGAAGTGATCCAGTCATGATCACTTGCACCTAAGCAAACCAGTAATTTTTAGTTCTATGATTAGTTTCTCTATCTATCAAGATGAAGTTTGATATAAAATTTTCCTGTATTTGTGACATTTTTTGAGTTACGGAATTGTTGTCTATAAGTTTTACAAATTCCAATAGAAGAAGCAGCTTTAAAGTTTGGGCAGAATTTGTCTTTTCTGTACAAAATGTACACACTGTGTCAAAGGAAAAATCACACGATGTGCAGCCTCTTAAATGTGTCCAAGGCATGTTGTTTTTTCTTTTGTATGTGCCACAAGAAGCTGCTGAATCTAGAATCTTTCAGAACTCAAGGTGGTGAGATGTATTATATTTCTTGTCTCATACAGAACAATAGCTTTGTGCTGTCAATAGCTGACGTGGGAATGAAGTAGACAAACCCAGGATAATTTAGTCCTTTTCCCTGCCCCCAATTTACAAACAGATTCTGAAATGCTTAAAAATGAAAATTAGTTGCAATTATTTTAAGAGGAGACAAGGCAATCCTGAATGGGCATTAGAGACTTGCAAATGTTGATTTTTAATTGCATTCTTTTTAGTTTTTTGTGATTTGTGGCTGCTCTGAGACTTCAATAATCAGAATTCTGTAATGGTATTTTTGATAAAAAGCAGTTACAGGGAACAAAGTATCAATTATGGGTTTCTTTTAACTATATTCTGCATATTTTTATCTTTACATTTGCCAACTTTTGTTAAGACAACATCCGATGTAAGAACCTTAAAGATCAAATGCCAGCCTTTAAACATCCACATAAATTACTGTCATTAATGTTGTATTGCGGATAACTAGAAAAATAGGTGTGTAAGAAAATTAGGTTTTAAATGCCTGCTTCTTATTTACCAGAAGAATAGGATCTGAAAACAAAGCCCTGACTGGGAAAAGTGTAGACAATGAAAAAGCAAGTTGTTGGAGAAACATTCTTGCATCTTTTAATTAGGGGGAAATTTTGCCACATTTTCATTCTGTATCATTATCAGAGCACAATTTCCATATCTTTCATATTCTTGCAACTCCAAAATGACACACATTTATTTCTAGTATTAAATTATGCTGTTAAAGCACATTCTGTTTGGCATGATGTCCTTTTAGTTTAATTTTCTCAAAAAATCTGCTTAAGCTTTTCACGATATAATTGGGAGGCCACTGACCCTTGCACTTTGTGCGAGTGCAGTACCCAGGTGCCTAAATCGGGAACACATTCCAGGGGTGGTATCTGGCTCTTTGGGGAGCTCCATGTCAGCTTTCCAGATGGTTCTTGTGTTGTGGAGTGAATTTGAGCTTTCTCTCTCTTATTGTTAATTTGAAGGAACTCATACAGTTGAGAATAAGTACCCTCTCCTCTCCTCGTGAATCCATTAAAGTCCAGGCAGGTACAAGTCCTAAACACTGGCATGTTAAAGGTTTATTGCTTTTTATTAAACCAACGCAAATGTAATTCATAGAAGTTCTCAGCAGAAAGCTCCTTCCAGATACTGGTCCTATCCACAATACCTTCCTCCAAATGTCAAGTCTAAATCACCTATATCTTAGAAGACCCTCTGTATCAAGAGGTTCTGAAACTAGAAATTAGATTATATAATAAGGTTTACTACTCTGGTGATTCTTTGCAAAATACAAAGAACTATGTCATTATTCTATACATAGGCTTGGAAGGATTAGATTTTTTCAGCAACCATTGGTAAACATCCATTTCTCTGAGTACACACAAACTAAGAAGACGAGGAAGTCTTTGTAGCGCCTTAGAGACCAACCAGTTTATTTCAGCGTAAGCTTTCGTGGGCTATAGCCCACTTCAT
>ML677334.1:64511732-64557247 GCA_007922305.1 Dermatemys mawii
CTCCTGCTGATAATGGCCCATCCAAATTAAACAGCCTCTTAGAATTGATATGCTAATGTAAAACCTTTTTTTTTTTTTTTTTTTTTCTTTTCTGTGTGTATAAATGCATCTTACTACTTTTCCTTTTTATGCATCCGATGAAGTGGGCTATAGCCCACGAAAGCTTACGCTGAAATAAACTGGTTAGTCTCTAAGGTGCTACAAAGTCTTCCTCTTCTTATTTATGGATACAGACTAACACGGCTGCTAATCTTAAACCTGACACAAACTAATGATGACAGAAATTTATAGATGGGCAGTGCGATGGGTTGTCACTCCTGGGGCGCAGTCTGGGAAACTGCTGCACCTCTCTAACCACTCAGTTGAGTTGGAGACACAGGGCCCATTATCACCCAATACAACAGGTGGTGCCACTCACCCAAACTGGACTACCTTAGTGCAACCAGCAGACACCAGCCAATTTCCCAGCTCCCTAGGCATACACCCACCCTCTGTAGTATAAACACCAAATGGTACCATCTTACATTGAACAGAGATTTGTACAAAGTAAGCTCATAAAGTTTGCCCCTCCCTTAATGTGGGGAGGAAATGCAACAGCCCCTACTCGTTGAGCTAAGATTTCCAAGCACTTCACTCCAAACTTACTGGTATAGATAAAGCAAACAAGTTTATTAAAAAGGGTAGATGTTAAGTAATTATAAGTGATAGCAAACAGATCAAAGCATATTACCTAGTAAATAAACAAAAATTCAGACTAAGCCTAAGATACTAGAAAGATAGGATATGAATGAGCAAATTTTCACCTTGGCTGATGATACATGCAGGCTTTCAGATTCTTAAGGGATAAGCTGCATTCGTTTTGTACTTTGGGATCCCCACCCTCTTTCCAAGTCCTTTCCCTTAGGAGCTTTTCTTAGGTGCTCAGTTGTGGGGGAATGAAGAACAAGAGATGATGTCACTCCCTGCCTTATATAGATTTAGCATATGGCGGGAACCATTTTTTTCAAACTTTGGTTCCCAGACAAGTTTGTGGAAAAATACTGACACCCCAAAATGGAGTCCAGAATCATGTGGCTTGGTCATATGCCCTTGCAGAGTCATAGCAGCCATTACTTATGTGCTGGCCAAAAGGTCCACATGAAAGTTAAGCTATTCTACAACATATTGTCTTTGTTGATTGGCCATTAACACTGTCTGGTTTTTTCATTGTTATACCTGAAAGGCTGGCTGTGGGTATTTTCCAGAGTAAATGCATTTGAAATACAGATCCACAGTCAATATTTATAATTTCAGATGCAAAAGTGTTACACGTATACAAACAGAATAATTGTATTTGGCAAATCATAACTTTTCCAATGAGACCATACATGACCCATCTTATACAAAATGCATCGTAGTTATGCCATAATCATTTCATAATAATATCATTTTGAAGAATATCGGGTGTAGTGTCACAGGCAGAATTAAAAAATGTTGTTTAAAGTTTATTAAAGGTTGGTTTAAAGGTATTTATTTTCCATATTTTGATCTGTGATATTGTCTATTGGTATTTTAATGGTTATAAAGCTTTAATTCTTTGAATCTCAAAGTCTCCTGCAAAAAATTGAATTCTGCCAAGCCTGTCTGTCTCTTTAGAAACCGATTGTCTTGAGTATTGTTCAGGGAATTTTGCCACTTAGGTGGTACTTGTTGTTAATCAATCTGAGATTGTTTTTAGTGAAACATCTTGGATGTAACTGAAAGAAAATATAACCTTTCAGTTACATCCAAAGTATTTTTTTTAAGTGTCTCCTCAGATAAGGACATGTAAAAAGAATAAGGTACTTCTAAAGCTGAATGTAAAAAGTGTATGAAAGGAAAAGCTGTATTATACATCAGTGATTTTCAACCAGGGGTACATGTACTTCTGGGGGTACACAGAGATCTTCCAGTGGGTACATCAGCTCATTTACCTAGTTTTACAACAGACTACATAAAAAGCACTAGTGAAGTCAGTACAAACTAAAATTTCATACAGATAATGACTTGTTTATACTGCTCTATATACTATACACTGAAATGTAAGTACAATATGTATATTCCAGTTTATGTATTTTATAATGATATGATGAAAATGAGAAAGTAAGCCATTTTTCAGTAGTAATATGCTGTGACACTTTTGTATTTTCATGTCTGATTTTGTAAGCAAGTAATTTTAAAGTGAGGTGAAACTTGGGAATATGCAAGACAAATCAGATTCCTGAAAGGGGTACAGTAGTCTGGAATGGTTGAGAGCCACTGTCATAAGTGCACTGGAGGCTAATTCAGTGCAAACTCTCTTAAATTCTATTCCTTCATATTTTATTCCTGGGTTTAAAGCTAAATGAGGGACTCTGTGTAGTGTTACAATGCTCTCTGGAGAGTTTTAGATTTGATTAAAAGTCTGTTAAGAAGTTTTGTAATATATCATTTATGCAATTTTCAAAGAATGAGAGATTTTACATAGTACTTGCTGCAAGGTGAGCATTAAGAAAATAGTCTCTGAAAACACTGTTATGATGTAATATAGTTTAATAAAATTCCCAATTATTGCAATTTATAAGTGTAAAGAATACCAGAAGTTGAAATAACTCCTTAACTGACTTTTTTTTTTCAGGTTCTAGCCTATGATAGTAAGGCACTCATGTTTTTTTAGACAGTTGAAACCTAAACAAAAAATGCCTGTCTGTTCATAAGGTAATAAAAGTTTAGTAAGAGGGCAACAATCTAGAACATTCTTCAGAAAGGTCTCTACAGTTCTGAAGATCATATATCCACAATTCCAATTGCCAGCCCAGAAATAGCTAAATATTTTAGGGAACAGTGAAGAACATGGGAGTTAGCTACATAATTTTTATAAATATTACATGTACCTGTTCATTTGATTGTCGTTATGCTGTTTGCCTCTTGGTTTCAAAGGAGTTAACTCCAGCAGGAACTCACTTCACATCTGCAGGAACCAGGCAATGGCTTTAGATGACCCAATCACTGGTATTTGACAGTAGGGTGACCAGACAGCAAGTGTGAAAAATCTGGACAAGGGGTGGAGGGTAATAGGCACCTATGTCAGACAAAGCCCCAAATATCAGGACTGTCCCTATAAAACCAGGATATTTGGTCACTCTGCTTGACAGACAATACAGAGAGCAAACTGCTTTGAAGGTTATCCTGACACTCCCCCTCCATGGGGTACATAAGCTTAGAGTTACCATGTTTTAACATTCAAAAAAGAGGACACTCCATGGGGAGGGGGTAGCCCCACCCCCTAACCACTCCTTCCCACTTCCGGTCCCCTGGCTGCCCCCTACTAAACCCCCAACCCATCCAACCCCCCCCTGCTCCTTGTCCCCTTATTGCCCCCTCCTGGGACCCCTGCCCCTAACCTCCCCCCGGGACACCACCATCCCTTCTCCTAGTCCCCGACTGCCCCCTTTTGAGACCCCCCCACACCCTAACTTCCCCCCTAGGACCCCACCCCCTACTTGTCCCCTGACTGCCCTGACCCCTATCCACACCACTGCCAGACCCCTGGGACTCCCATGCCCATCCAACTGCTGCCTGTCCCCTGACTGCCCCCCCAGAACCTTCAATTCATCTAACCCCCAATTCATCTAACCCCCCTGCTCCCTGTCCCCTGACTGCCCTGACCCCTATCTACACATGAGGTTAGGTTAGGGATAGTCTGCTGTCTCTCCGATGAGGATAGGGATAGTCTGATGTGGGACTCCTGTATCTCTTGTTTGAAGGTGTTCCACTTTAATTAACTAATTGAATAACTAATTAATTAATCCGGTAAAAATAACTCTATGACCTGGTGGCTAGGGCACTCACACATCAGGTGGAGGGGGCACTTGAACTGTGGATTTCCCACATCTTACATTAATACCCTAATCACCAGACTAAAGGTTATAAGGCAGGTCCTCCTCCCCCTGCACTGTTTTGTGTGGACTCGCCTGTGGGGCCTGATCTGGTAGGCGGCTTCTGAGCATGCCTGCTGGATTGGGCCCTGCACACAACTTGAGCACCTGAACTCTTATCTTTCCCCTGATTGGTGGATCACTTTGGAGCTTATCTGGAAGATAGGGGGCCTAAAGTGAGGCAGCAGGGCATACGTTCAGAGGCAGGAACACAGGCACCCAGGGAACTTTTACTACAAAATCTTAGGTTCCACATGAGTTTAGGCACCTATTGAATTAGGCAGCAGCAAAGCAGGAGTTTTGTTGGATCCCATTGGAGCCTAAAAATGGGACTTAGTACTTTTGTGGATCCCATTAAAGTGATATGATTGATTTTGTTGGGGATACCTTAGATTTGCCCCAGCACAAAAGAGATTAGAATCTCACCTCAGAAGTCTGAGCAATTAAAATGACATGCAAGAAAGCAAAACCATTTTTGTCATTCTTACACTCTAAGTTGCACTTTGATATTAAGTAACAGGAATATAATTGTGGGTGAGATTTCCAAAAACACTAATTTATTGTCTAATTTTGCTCACGTTCAAATCAAGTGGAGTCTTATGGTCAACTTCCACGGGATCAGAGTTAGGCCAATAGTGAGCATTTTTGAAAACTCCACTGCTTTTGTGTTGTTAATAACATTGTTGTTTCAACAAGATCCTCCATTGCTTGGGCATCGTAGATGTTCGGAAGACTGCTACAATGTAAAGTTATTTCTCAAACTTAAGATGTTCTCAAATGTACTAAAACCTGCTAAATTCTGTGTTGCATACATTATTAATTAGTAGTAGTATCGTGATTATTTTATATTCATATTTCAGAGGTATGGAGAGGCCCAATAGGATGAGGGTCCTATTATAATAGGTGCTGTACATACCCATACTACGATAGTATCTTTTCTGAAGTGCTTACGATTGAAGAAGACAAATGATACACGAAGAAGGATGCAGTCTCACACATACATTTTTGTACATTTTAAAAATAATTAAACAGTTAGTGTCTACTAACCCATCTACCTCCAAGATATCATTAATTTAACTTTGATCATTTCATTTATGTGAAGATAACAAAGTTCTTGCCTTGCACGTTAATGGCCCAGAGTCTACTGTTTGCTTACATTTACAATAATAATTTAACATACGCCAGGGAAAAAAAATAACTGGCACAGCTATAAAATCCAGAGTCTGAGGCAGGGGTGGGCAAACTTTTTGGGCCCGGGGGCCACACTGGTTTTCAAAATTCTGCAGGGGGCCAGGTAGGGAAGGCTGTGCCTCTCCAAACAGCCTGGCTCCGCCCCCATCCGACCTCCCCACCCACTTCCTGCCCCCTGACTGCCCCCCTCAGAACCTTCCACCAATCCAACCCCCCCTCCTGTTCTTTGTCCCCTGATTGCCCCCTCAGAAAACCCCCCACTCTAACTGCCCCCCCCAGGACCCAACCCCCTATCTAAGCCCCTTTGCTCTTTGTTCCCTGATTGTCCCCTCCTAAGACATCCTCCCACACACGCTTCTCCTAGGGAGGGTATGAAAACAAATTAGTGACCACCCTAACCACCACCCCCCAGGACCCCACCACCTAAGCCCCCCCCCACCTTGCTTACCATGCTCAGCCAGGAATGGGGCCCCTGGGACACCAGCTGGGGGCTCCTTGGGGACAGTGAATGGAGGGTTGGGGGATCCTATAGGACATGGTATGGGGGCTCCTTAGGGAAGATAAATGGGGGCTCCCTGCATGTCTTGGGGGTCCCTGGAGCAGTGGATGGAGGCTCCCTAGGGGGTAACTGGGGAGGTCCCCGGGAAAGGGGATGGGGGCTCCTGGGGGGGGGGGGGGTGGGGCAGGAGAGGGGTCTCCTGGGAGGAGCTTCACGGGTCTCTGGGAAAGACCCCGCCTAGGGAACCTGCGACACCTCTCGAGCCCCAGCTCTGCACAGCACCTTCTGTCCTTCCCGCTCCCCAGCCACCGGCCCCGCACTCACTCGCCACTCGCTCCCCGCTGGCCAGCTGTGGCTACAGCATGTGGGGGCCACGCTCTGAGCCACACCTTGGCCCGGGAGCGCGGAGCCTGCAGCGGGCGGTACTCGGCCCGGCACCGTGGCTCGGGAGCACGGTGCTCGACCTGGCCTCTGGGGCCCAAGGTCGGGAGCTCGTGGCCCCGCAGAGTACTGCTTTCGGCCTGCCCCCAGCTGGGGAGCGCTGTGCCTCGCAGCTTCCCGCCCAGGGCCGGGAGCGCAGGGGCACTAGCACCAGGCCCCCGGCCTGAGCTCGGCGGGCCGGATAAAAATGGCCAACGGGCCACATATGGCCCACGGGCCGTAGTTTGCCCACCCCTGGTCTGAGGAGTCACTTCATTATAGCCAGGAAAATGTAAATATAGCTAGGACATTACTGGCAGTTCCATTAGAAATTAAAGAAGATAAACCTTAGATTTTTTTAAAAAATTATAGTTAGGATATCGTTTTCGGTATCCCTCATAAATTGATTCAGTAAAGTTAATACATATAATACTGTATTTATTGTGCATGCAAATAGTAACTTTACCAGCATATACACTGCAGGACTGTGCTACAAGCTGACAGCTGGTTTATGCTTTAGACCACGGGTCTCTAAACTTTTCGAGACGAGACGAGATGAAATCTAAAATATTAGATTTTTACGGGGCTTTGCAGGCCTCTGCCATGCTTCTCCCCCTTGCTCCTCCAGCCACTGCCACGACCGCCCCCCCCGGGGGGGGGGGCGGGGGGGGGGGGGCGGCGTACCCCCCCCTTTGCTTCTCCAGCCTCTGCCACGACCTCCCCCTCTTTGCTCCTCTGGCCGCGCCGCAGGGGCACTCATCCCTTTGCTCCCCCAGCCACGCTGCTGCTGCGATGCCCCCCTTTGCTTCTCCAGCCGCACCACAGGAGCACTCATCCCTCCGCACATGGGGCCGCCAGCAGCAGCTCATGCGAGGGGGCAGCAGCGGCTTCTCTATATACCTGCTCAGCGGGAGTCAGAGGGGCCGGACAAATCACCACTGTGGGCCAGATCCAGCCCCCGCGCTGTAGTTTGGAGACCCCTGCTTTAAACTGTAAGCTTCTTGGAGCAGAGTTCGTATCTTTCTATGTGTTTGTATAGTGCCTATCACAGTGCAGTCCCTCAATGGGTTATTGGGGCATTCAGGTGCTACCACAAAGCCAATAACAATGATAATAGTAATAAAGTTTTGATGGCAAGGAGGAATAGGAAGCATATTATTTTTATCCTCTTTAGTTTAGCATTATTTTCTCTTTGACTGGGTTTCAGGCAGGTCCTTTGAAAAAGATTAATGAAAAAAGCTAGTGCATTTACCACAGCAATTCCTTTTCAAATGAGAGCACAGCAGTTGCTGAACTGGTTTTATCTGGAATTAGACTACTAATTAAAAAGAACTTCTAAACATTAGGATAATGATAGTCAGAGGTATTTTAATGAATCTTTGTGAAGGAAGACCAGGAGGAAAATGGCTAATCAAACCACAAGCATTGTAATGTAATTTCACTTTTATCTCATGACCTTCACAAATATCATGCGACTTTTGTAGTGGTAAATATTTGGCAAAGTTTTTGCTTGCTTAGCTACTCTCAAAGTACTTTGACTCTCTTTATACTCAGGGAATACATAGCACTTTGTGCTAAGTAAGGGTCACAATGTGATTCTTATAATTATATATTGAAATATTTGGTCAATGCTAGAACCATCTGTTTATTTTCATAGAAAGTAAATTTGGGAAAACTCTTACAAATATACAAATGTTGTTTAAAGACAGTAAAAAATAGAAAGGAAGAAACAAAACAAAGGCTATGAGGGTTTAACCCAAACAGAAAATGCAGAGATTTTTAAGCATATTTAGCAACCTGAATGATCCTTTTTTTTGTTTTGTGGGTCCATGAAGCCTGGAATACCCCTTCCATCATTTGCTCCTGGTTGGTGTGACGTCCGAGCCAGTGCTCTAATGATGGTGGTGGCATACCTATCAGAGACCATTGATGGGATTGTTAGTCTCTGGAAGAATAAATCTTGTTTGTTTGTTTGTTTGTTTCCCCAGTGCTGCACTTGAAAAAAGTTCTGCTTCCTTATTTTTGTAGATCATTGCAGAAAAATAGGACTAACATTAAAGCTTAAATGTTGCAGTTGTGCATCCATATTTTGCATTCATAGTCCTCCTTAGTCACATGAGTGGCCTCATTGAAGTCAACGGACCAAATCCTTGCTCTCCAAGGACACAAAGCACATCTGCAATCTTCAGGAGCCCTCCAAAAACATCCCCTGCACTGGAGAAAGGAGTTGGAGAGTTCATGACTTGAAATGGATTATTTGCATGGCTAAAGTTAACTCGTGATTGTGGGTTGCAGGACAGGGGTATATAGTAAGAGTTCAGTGCCCCAGGTAAGTGGCGTAAGGACATTTTCTTAGATATTTTAATTTCTCTTTAGTTCTTTCTTCAGTCCCTAGTGCTGCTTGTCCTATAATCTCTGTTTCATGCTTAGTGCAACATCATAGTAGGTACAGAGAAAATGACATCACCAGAGCTGTTCAAAATTCAGCTCCCAGATCTTCATTCTGCAGTGACTGAACTCTTGCAGCTCCCATGGAGAGTGCAAAATGAGGGCACTCCGTACTTTGCAGGAAGCACTAAATACCTGGCAGAGTCGGGCCCACTTTCTTTGCATGGGATTTACACCATTTTGCTTTTAGTTGTGAGAGTAGATCCCAAAAAGTCAAAGCAAGAGTAAGTCACCCCCACCAAAGTTCACTTGTTTTGGGGGGCACTAGCAAATGATGAAGGGAGCTGGTGCCTAGGCCAATGACCCTGCATTGGTGGAAGGGCAGAGGCTCTTTGGCTGCCTGCCAGCTGCTCCAGCTGGGAACTCAGCCAGCGAATCAGCATGGGAATTAAGTGTTCACATTCTTCTTTTCCCCACAAGTCAACTGATAGCTATAAAAATGAGATTCAAGGAAGGGCCAACTATGATTAACTTTTTGGTGGTGGTTTTATCTCTGCTCTGTTCTAGTTGGGTGATAATGCCAGCTGTGCAAAGGGATTTTTTTTTTTAAAAAAAAGAGGCAATGAAAATAAAGTCTTTTAGGATTTGCATCAAATAAGAGCTTTCTTTCACAGTTCAAACCTTTGAAGTCGAAGTTGGTTTTTATATTTAGTGAACTGCTATAAAAATGAACTTTTAATATAAGTAAAAGTTATACTTGCCATCTGAGGATCTCCGTGCAATTCATTAACATTAATGAGTTTTGCCTCACAACATTCCTGTGATGTAAACTACCTATAATTCTAATTTTGTAGTTGACATTTTCTGCATTAAAAGGCTAAGAGTGATATCCTGCATATTCATCAACAGTGGAGCTCTTTGTTTGCTGTTCTCAGGGCCTGATTCTCTTTTTCTTATACTGGTGTAGCTCCAGTAAGTTACTCTCTCCAGAAGGGGCACACTGGTTTCTCAGACTTTATGATCATCAGCAGAGATAGAATCCAAGACATCTGTGTGCCAAAAAAAAAACAACCCACAGGCACTTACTACTTGAACTAAAGCAGAATCTCCAGCTGCATGAATTGTTAAAATTTTTAATCTCTGTAAATCAGGTACTAGAGGGCAGCATAACTGCAAGCAGGTCTATTTCTCTGTTCAGGAGAGAACAATGATCCATATATATGCACAAATCAGTATATTATACAGAAAAGTAAGGATGGTCCTAATATTAAACTTTTTCAGAATCCCTTTTTCTGTTTTCTATCTTGAACAACCTGTTTTTCTGCTAGCAGCTGGATATAGCATGCTTACACATATTTAATTCATTTTAAGATCTTACTTGTACCTAACTTTCTAATTTTGTAAACCAGTCTATTTCTATTATCTGGCTAGACTGAAAGAATGACAGGAGACATTAGATATGGGTTTAATCAGGCTGCAACTTTATTATTAGACAGATGTCAGGGACTACTCCGGCAGATAAGAAATGTGCAGTGCAGGTGACAAATTTGACAAATTTTGCAAAATTCCCTTGCCAGGACATTACCAATTCCAGCCAATTTGGGATGGGGAAGGGGCTTCCACTACTTCCCACTATTTATCCAGGTCCGTCCAGCAATTCCCTTGCTGGGACCTTTCTGACCTCCCCCCTCATAGGAGGGGTTAAGGTGGGCTATGATGATGCGGCGGGGGTTGGCTCCCTGCAGGACCAATCATAGGAGTACCCAACTGTCTCCCCCCTCCACCCCCCGGGACTTGCTCAATTACCAAGCACCTCTCCTTAATTTCTTTTCCAGGCCATTTTCTGTTTTTTTGTTTTGTTTTGGGGTTTTTTGCCTTAATGTATGGAGTACCTACACTGAACACCCGCTATACAGTTAAATAAAGAGCTGTGACACATGGCCTACTGCCTGTCATGCTGTGCATGAACAGCACCTACCTGAACCTGCTGTGAGGAATGCGAACACCCCCCCCCCCCCCCTGCACCTGGCCAATATGGTGGTAAGGGAAAAATTCCTTCCCATTCCCCCTTAGTGGGGCAGCTAGAGTAATGCCCACAACAGATATAGCTGAACATCTGGCATATTTGTGACCTAATTAGGGAGAGAGGGTGGGTGCTGCCCAGCTTGCTCCAAGTAAATGAGGGAGGGGCCACGCCCAATGCTAATCTTTTAAAACTCCTCATTCCTATGTGGTGAGTCATCCATCACACTGACTGCTTTTCCAGCAGCTTTTGGTCTCCCTTCCTCCCACCAAGCCAGAAAGCATTCTTCTCTGCTTAAAGTGCAGGCTGGTGATCCTCACTTTCCCTCTTGTCCTCAACTTGGCTCCTTAGATAGTAAGGCAGACTCTTAATCTCTTCATATTCTTTTGGACACTTTTCCAAACCAACTTTCACATCTGATGTTTTTCAGTGCTGTGCACACTGCATGTCTTCCTTTCTGTCAGCATCCAACTTTTTTAATATACCTTTCCCAGTCTGAGAAATGATTCATACTCTTCGGTTAATTTTTATTGTGCTGTGCAAAGATGTAGCCACATGATTCCCATTAACATTTATGGGAGTCGTATAGTACAGTGTGTGCTATGCTGAAATTTTACCATTCAATCTCTTTGTTAAATAGTAGCACACAGTGTAGTCAATATACTTCAAATGCACGAAGACCCCTAATTCTGTATTACTTTTTTGTTAGAAATGACCTCACTTTTTCAGAAAATCTCATTAGTTAAGATACTCACCCTTCCCAGCACTGAACATACAGCAGTTGAGGTGGGGGTTATTAGTGTGTAAGGCTGTATTCCAATAGCTGATCTGTTTCTCTAACTCTTCCAAGGTACTCTTCTCTTAAACCTTGGACAGCCTCCCAAATGTTTTCAGAGGTGGCAGACCACAATTAATTTAGCTGGCCTCCATAATGAAAAGGGGTCAAAGTTTTCACTATTTTCGGTCATTTGGTTTGAATCTAGTCCTGACTGATAGTAACCAAAATCATTGCCATTTGATAGCCTTAGCACTTGCCTATGAAATGACTTAGTATTTTTAGCACAGTTCCAATTCAACAGGTGTCCTCATAGCGATTGACAATGTAGGAAATTTCTTTTCATTAATGTTCTTGCGGAGAAACCAAGGATGGAAAAGATATGGAAAGTAAACTAATCTGTGACCCATGGTTATGATCTTTTGAGGTCAGTGATGAAAGTACACTAGCTGGGCAATGAGAAGAAGCTTGCAATTTTTATGTCTGTGCTGCACAGATTCTGTGGATAAATGAGTTTTCATTTTCTGGTGCTGTTCGCCTAATAACTTTCACAAGTGCTCGGTTTACATGAAAAATTGTCAGCTAATTAATAAAATAAAAAGGGGTGTGATAACTTTGTTTTTCTTGTCGTCATCATCAAGATCAAACTGGTCTTGCCTCTGACTTCTCCACTTTCTATTCTCTATTAGTGGAGAGAGAGGTGACAAAAGGCATCATTTTGTCCCCTAGAACCCAGGAATTATAGATGTGCCTAATTCCTTTATATCCCAGTGTTCAGTTTCATATGACCAATGACTTGGCAGGCCTCTGCTGTTTGCCAAGTGCAGAGTCATTTGATTTCTATATCTGTGTACTCTTGCTGACTCTACAGTAATTGACTTGCTGCTCAAGTATACTGAACATGTTTTAATCTTGGAGCTGCCCTCACTAAGGACACTTCTATGAGTCTCTGAATCAAAAAAGTCCCAAGGAAGCTGGGACATACGTGGCTACTCTCCATTATCTTCCTGTATTTCTCTGTTTCCACCTGCTTACTCAGTGCTTACCATCTTTTCATATTCATACAGAAATAGATACACATACTATGACTAATAACATTTTCAGTTTAAATCTGCTTGCAGTGATTGCTGTCCCTGGCAAAAGAGCTGGCAAATGGCAAGTATTTAATGGACTGAACTGAACTCTGATCTCTCTTATGTGAGAGAAAATCAGAAATAACTCTATTGGAGCCAATGGAACTATGCTAGCATGAAACCCGCGTGGAATCAGAATCCAGTCCGAGTTAAAAGTTTGTGCCAAAGCTTCAGCATGTCATAGGTTTACAAATCTTTTCTATTTCCAGTTCTCTGTCATTCAGTGCCTTGTGGTGATTGTCAATAAACTAACCAGGAACTTTCTTTATAGGGAATTGTATGTGCATTTTCCCTAAAAAGGCTAAATCCAGTGTCCATGTTTGAAAATCTGGGCATGTTTAAAAATCTTCAGAAGTGCAACTCCAAGGTCAAGATGCAAAAATGCGCCTGCAATTGAATTGCATGTGTGATCACCAAAGTGCTTTTTACATGCAGACCTGGTTCTCTGTCGTTTGAAAATGAAGCCCACAATGCCCAATATGGGTAAATCATACCCATTTGTCATGGCAGTGCCAAATAAGCTTGGAAGATTCCTTTTTTAAATTGCACCGATTGTGCACCCTGATATGACAGTTAGAAAATCTATGTGGACAAAATTTTATGAACATATAATTATTTTTTTCATGAATCTGACGTAACATTTTGTATATAAAAACTAGGCTAACGATGCAACACAGAGCTTACACTAGAGTGCAACAAAAACAAAATTTAAATTCCTGGGTGAATATTTTTTAAAAAATAGTCAGAGAAAGTAGGTAACAAGCAGATCTTCCTGTTAATTATAAATGAGTAGATGCAAGTTTGACATCAATTATCTTTCGTAAGTTATTTCATACTTTCTCTTAATTTGCAATTCTGAACAGAAAATATTTATTTCTGACTTTTTTTTGCATTTCTCTGCATGTGGGGCTCTAACTGTTCGTAACTCCTCTGATGCATATGTTATAAATTTCCATTTCAGATATACATACCTTTCATTCTTTTTTACTTTCTCATGTCTAACTACTTGTATTTAAAAAAAATTAAGATAAAGTTTTAAATATTTGTATTCCTATTAAATAAATTGTGCTCATAATTTCTCAAGTTTGCACACTGAGCTAGAAGGATGAACTAGACTAGAGCATATTTCCCATTAAATTATGTTTATCCTTCGAACCACACAGTGTGGTGTGTGTCAGTTGCAATTATTTTATATGTGAAAAAATCCTGGCTTATGACTGGCCGACTGGAGTAATGCAGTGATTCAGTAAGTTTCTATTGATCATCTCCTGAGGCCTGGAAGATGTTAATCAATTAGAGTAGAAATGCAAATGAATGTATCCAGACTAGCTTATCAGTGGTCAGTAGTGAAATAGATTTCATTCAACTCTATCTTCAGCCAGATAGGTTGGCCTTGGCTCAGATAGGTTCATCTTAATTTTTTTGTTCTGCATCATCAGAAGTCAATAGTACTTTTCTTTTTTTCTGATGTTTCTCTACTTTTCTCCTTTTAACGTTAGTCTTTTAAAAAAGGCAAAACAAAATTGACATTTAAAAAATTCATCACTATAAAAATTGATCTTGGGATATATCTAAAGAAAATTTGTATGTATGCCAAAATACCTTGAACACTGACTTCATGTTTTAGTGATCTTCCAGATTTATTGTCCCTCATGATAGAATATCAGGCCTAATTTTTAAATGCTTGCTGATTTTGGGTCCCTGTAAGTTTGCCTTCCCACTCGCCAGGATTTCCACAGCCAGCATGTGGGTGCTGAGCCCTACTGGCTTTTGCTGCTCCTTTCTTAGATTATTATTCAAAACCCTGTTCTGGTTGGACTTTTATGGTGATACCATACTCGTATTTAAATCCCCCATTCAAAAAACCTGTAGCAGCAGGTCTCAGAGACTGGGTCAACTGACTTGGGGCTTGACCTATGGGTTAAAAACAGCAGTGTGGACATTTGGCCACAGTCTGGAGCCGGGGTTTCGGAGCCTGGACTCCAACCCAAGGTCAAACTTCTACACTGCTACTTTCAGCACTGCAGCCTGAGCCCTGAAAGCCTGAGTCAGTTCACCTGGGCTCTAAGCCTCTTTGTCACAGGTTTTTTTGCTGTATAGCAGGGGTGGCAAACTATGGCCTGCGGGCCGGATATGGCCCGCAAGCTCCTCCTAACTGGCCCCCGAGCTTCGGCTGGTGAGGCTGCTCTGGTCCCTCCCCGGCTGCCTAAGCGCGCTGCATGAGAACACTCTGGGGGGCGGGGATACGTGACAGCGTGCCTGGCTCCAGGCCAGACATGCTGTTCTAAGCAGCGGTGTGGTAAAAGGGCTGGGGGTGGTGTGTGTTGGATAAGGGGCAGAGGGTCTCGGGGGTGGTCAGAGGATGGGAACGGGGGGCATTGGATAGGGTGTGGGAGCCCCAGCAGGCCTGTCAGGGGGTGGTGATGTGGCTAGGGGTCAGGGGACAAGGAGCGGGGGGGGGGGGGGGGGGAGGGGGGGTGGGGGGGGGGGGGGTGATTAGGAGGTGGGGAAGTCTCTGGAAGGGGCGGTCACGGGACAAGGAGCAGGGGGGTTGGATGAGTCAGGGGTTTTGAGGGGGGCAGTTGGGGGTGGGAAGTGGGTGGGGGTTGGCTAGGGGGCAGGGCCAGGCTGTTTGGGGTGGCACAGCCTTCCCTACCCAGCCCTCCACAGAATTTTGAACCCCACTGTGGCCCTCAGGCCAAGAAGTTTGCCCACTCCTGCTATATAGGCATGTTCATAGACTTTTACTAACATAGGAAGCTTATTAGAATTTTCCCCTGTGTTGAACAATACCTTAATCCTTGAGTAGTTCTATTGTTGTTTCATGTAGCAACATAATATATATAGTCAGATCTGACTGTAATGGGAATCTCGTCATATCTGGTATGTAGATAAGATCAATGGGAGGTAAACCGATTCTTATTGCTGTATGTATTTCTAAAAACACAAGGACAAGGTAGGTGGATTTTGCTGCTCTAGTTTACAATGGAAATATCTTTCTATGGTAGCGCTACATTGGTTCTTAGCTGGACTGAAAAAGGACACAGGAACAAACAGAAACATAAAGAGTGTAAAGGTGAATGAACAGATCTTTGTCCCATACGTTTTCCAGGTCTGATCTATGTACTTCACTGAAATAAATATCTTTAACTGCTTTCTCCTTTTGTTAGCACTGTAGAACCCAAATAAATGCACAAAACAGCTGGATTCTAGGCTGGCTCAAGCATCATCAAGTTCTTAACTAAGGCCTTGTCTATTCTACCGGCTGGATCGATGCACAGAGGTTGATCTATTGGGGATCGATTTATCGTGTCTCATCAGGATGCAATAAATCGATCCCCAGAGGCAATTCCATCAACTGCGGAACTCCAGCTCGCCAAAAGGCGCAAGGCAGAGTCAACGAGGGAACCCACTGTCGACCTCTGCCGCTGTGAGGACGGCAGGTAAATGGACCTAAGATGCGTCGACTTTAGCTATGGTATTCACATAGCTGAATTTGTGTATCTTAAGTTGACCCTCCCCACTAGAGTAGACCAGGCCCAAGATCCAAAATCACAACTGCTTTTTCTGCGAATGGTGATGTGTGAGCTAAAAAGAACCAACATCACCTTTTAGATCCTAGGCTGAGTTGAAGGGCTGGCAGTTATAAAACAAAAAATCATTTGTGCAAATTGAGCAAGATTTTATAGAAACATTTGGAGACACAAAGTGTGCATCCCCAATGGGGCCATTTTTTGCAATCACTTCACAGGATATAACCATTTGGATTGTCAGTATCTTAAGCAAACAACATAAATAACTGTTTCAAAAAGTTGAATTCTACTGTAAGTTAGATGTAGATACCTTAATGGTTCTGTTGCAAATGGAAATGAAAATCATCTTAAAACGTTGGCAACAAGAGCTTATCTACCTAGGTTCTTATCGCTCTCATCAATGTGACATTTGAATGCCTTAAATGATTGTGTGAAACAACAGAGTATGGTTTGTTATATCACATGCTGGTAACAAGTGGCAAAGTAGTCAGCTGGATCTCAAAAAAGCAGAATAAGTTGAAATTTTATCATGGGTGCAGGAAGGGAGAGGGACACCAAAGTAGAAGGGCAAGGGATGCCACAGGCAAACTATCAATCACATTTCATATAGATGAAATATTAAATTCTGTTAATGCTTTGGAAGTGCTCGAGGAGACTAATGCTTTAAAAGAGCAAGACTTACATCCACTCACTTAACCAACTCTTTAACAATAGCTTTTGGAGAAAACAGACGTTAAAGAATGCATTACATTTCACTTCTTCTACAGAGCATCTTTTGTATACATTTTCTTGTATTTGATGTTTTACAAATGGGAACATCCTGTAGCTAAAACCAAAATCCTGAAGTTTGAAATGACAAACTACCTTCCTGTTATATGGCAGTTTATATTTAGAACAACACTCTTATCAGAGATTCTTTTCCGATGGTGAAAGGGGAGTCAAGGCAGGTTTTCTGGTGTCCTGTTATGAACCTCAAAGACAAGCAGAGCAGCATGTTTCACTCAGAGCGAGGCAAATGTTGAGTTAGTGTGCTCCCCTGGGGTGCGCAGGGAGGTAATGAGCAGGGTGGAACCTGCTGCTGTTTTTGAGAGGTTTCCTCCAGAGGTTTAAAAAGAATATTTCAGGTTGATTTAGGGGTCACTGCCTGACAGATGGCAGACATAACGAAATAAAACTGGTCTTACATTCTGTTCTAGTATATGGAATGAGGAGGAGTACTGCATAAGAAGAGGAGTTAGAAGGGATTTGTGGCTTTGTCCTTTTACCAGTCTTCTTTACCTCTTTCTACTAGGTAAAAAATATATATCCCAGTTCTGAGTTGACAGAAGAATCCTACAGCAGCATGGGGTCATTCAGCACCAACATAGCTTCCAGGAAACCTGAGGAACTTTTGTGTGTGTTTATATAAAACATTCTTTTTAATAACCATAAAACCTGCCATTAAAATGTAGAGCACTAGTTTAGATAAAGTTAATTAACAAACACCCTGGAAAAATGTGGATACATTTTCAAAGGTATAATATACCTCGAAATCTAAGTAATGGCCACCTATGTGAAAAGCATTTCATTTAAACAAAATAAATGAGCAGTTTTGGGGGCTTTGGGTATCTGACCCATAATTACCCTCTGGCAAGTGTGAATAGCAGGTCTATAGTATGTCCTTTGTGTCTTTTGTCAGAACCAGCAAAGTTACCTTAAAAGACTGATTTTTGTAATGTGGTGTGTGCTCTATTTAGTAATACAAATGAATTACAGTTATAGCAAAGGCCCCTGAAGCAAGCAATTTTTGTTTAGGCTTAATTAGTGTTTTGTTATTTCCATATGTTCAAGACCTTTCCCTTTTAGTGCTTCTGTTCAGTCAGAAATTAATTTCCTATTGAATATTTCTATCTACAGTATGTCCTTACATCTAGAGTCATTTTAACATGACAGTAACATCCATGATTATTGTACACAGTATAGTAGCTGTGTGAGTCCCAGGATGTTAGCAATACAAGGTAGATGAGCTAATATCACTTATTGAACCGTCTTCACCAACAGAAGTTGGTCCAATAAAAAATATCCATGATTATGTCTAAAGATAGTAGGCTGTGCCAGACACAATACAGTAGAACCTCAGAGTTATGAACACCAGAGTTACAAACTGACCAGTCAACCACACACCTCATTTGAAACTGGAAGTATGCAATCAGACAGCAGCAGAGACCAAAAAAAAATAAGGCAAATATAGCACAGTACTGTGTTTAAATATAAACTATTAAAACAAATAAAAGGAAAACAGCATTTTTCTTCTGCGTAGTAAAGTTTCAAAGCTGTATTAAGTCACTGTTCAGTTGTAAACTATAGAAAGAACAACCATAACATTTTATTCCAAGTTACCTTTATTCCTGAGGTATTCGTAACACTGAGATTCGACTGTATATTTTAATTTTGTTTTCAAGATCACATGCCATAAAGTGTGTTATTTTTCATCTCAATGGGAAATATTTCTGCACCATTTGTAATGCCTTTTAATTGCAGTAATATTCCCTGTGGCTTTGTTAAACTGGAATTTAAAGGGCAAAAGTGTGCCATTTAGAAACAGGTCTACATTTATGAAGCTGTCTTGCCAACTCTCATGATATTACTGTGTTTCTCTTCTGAGAACTCCAGCTCTTGGAGTCCTGCAGTTATGTGAGACTCTGTGCTTTTTTTTGGTAAAGTTTCTAGTCCTTATGGTTGTGGAGAAAAGCTTGAACATGAAAATCAAAGGTACAAAAACCAGAAAGCAAATAAACAGAATTCAACATCTATTATTTAAAAACACACACACACACACCAACCTCTGGCTTAAAAAATCCTATCTCAAGATAGATCTAGAATTGTATTAAGGGCCTGACTCATTAATTATGAGTATTTTAAGGTTGGAAATACTGGAGCCTACTGGGTAGGCAATATTGGGAACTTGATTGTACCCTTCCTCGGGGAAGGATTGTGCCTCTCTGCATCGCCCTATGAAGCATCTGGCACTGACTACTGTTGGAAACCTTATACTAGACTAGTTAGACCAGTGATGTGATCCAACATAGCACTTTCTGTATTCCTAAGAGAGAATTTTTTCCTTTGGATATTATATGGGTAATGCATGTCCATATAAACTAAGTGTATGTGTGACAGGGTTGGGGGAAACCCCATCCTGTGCAGAATGAGTGTGCCTGTCTCTCTTAGGGAATGGGTGTGGTGGTATGTATCTGACGTTTATGTCCCTCCCAGCCCGAGTCTATATGCTCACCCTTATCAGCAAGGCAGTACAGTTTAGTAACCAGAGTCCATAAATTCACCCTTATCAACTGGGAAGTAAGGCTTGGGGGGCAGTGTTAGTCAATCCGCCCCTTTTCCAGGGCAGTAATGCCTAGTAGCCCAAGTCAATAACTTTGCCCCTTTTCACAGAGCAGTAAGGCCCAATGGCCAGAGTGGAAAATTTTCCACTCTGGCCATTGGGCCTTACTGTTCTGTGAAAACAGTTCTTGGAAGGCAGAAAACAGTTCTTGGAAGGCCACACCAGTTCTTGGAAGGCAGTCAGGCCTAGTGGCCCAGGTCACCACATTCATCCATGTCCACAGGGCCATAAGGCTTAGTGGCCAGATTAAATAAATTTACTCTCCTCAGCAGGACAGCTAGGCCTAGTAGCCAGAGACAATAAATTCTCTGTCGTCAGCAGGGCAGTAAGGCTTAGCGGCCCGAGTCAATACATTTGCCCTTGTCAGCAGGGCAGTAAGGTCTAGTGGCCACTGCTGGACACAGTGGGAGGGGTTGCACCCCCAGTGGGGGGTCCGGGCCCTTCCTCTCCAGCAGATCCCAGCCCAGGGCCCTATTAGTGGCCAAAATGCATGTCACTGAGTCAGCAGGCGAAGACTCTGACTGAAACATGCTGATTCAAGGCTTCTGCTCACTCTCCACTCCACCATCTGATTCCCCTGGCCTGCTTTCTGCCATCATCCTTGCTGCTGTGGTCTGGGCATCCCTGTTATGTCTAGATTCTCCAGTCTTCCCCTTTCTCTAGTGCTTCTGAACCCTGCCAGGCCTCTGGGATTGCCTTTGCGTCTGCCTGGGCTGTGGCATCCCCGGCTGCTACGGTCCTGGGCTTCCGCTGAGCTGTGGCTGGAGCGGGTAGTGCACATCCTTCCTCCATGGCAGTCTATACCAGTGTACCTGGAGTATGCCCAGTAAAGTGGGCATGATTTCCTCAACCCACAATGTAAGGTTAACCCTTCCACATCAAGTGAAGGGTGAGTGTGCCCTGTCACAGGACATGACATCCTAAGTGCATGAATACATCCATGATACTGTACATAACAATGCATTCCAGTTTGTCCCTTGTGAACTTTACAATTCTCAGACCCTTTCAGGAAGATGTCCTGAGATCTGCTGGATTGTTTTGCATCTCATTAACATTCTATGTCATTTTCACTGCAATCATTTTTTGTATAGCCATTTATAGTAAACCTGTAGTGCTGGGGACAATGCCAATGCAGATGCTCCAGCATTTCATTCTTGCCAGTGTTGCCAGCTAGCAACTACCAGCTGCTCTCAAACAAGTTTCTTTATCTACTATAGTAAGAGTTAAGACTCTTGTAGATTGTCGACCAGTCTATTAATACAGAGGGTTGGTACTGTCAGTTAATACTGTTCAACAGGCTTCCCATAATGTTGACCAAACTTCGAAGTAGTGCTGATTTGCCATTGCAGATTATGTAACAAAAGGGAATATACTCCACAAATTACTTGCTTTCACTCTCTCTTTGGTTTTAATTGATCATATTGAGTAAACCATTTTGTGTCGCTGACCAATAGAAAATAGCATGTACTTTAAAATGAAAGGACAGTTTTCTTATTTTAGCTATCATTTGTTAAATGGTTTAACTGAAAGGTCAGAAAAGTAATGATCAGTTTTGCAACTGTAACCTGCTGGTGAGTGTATGTTACAGGTCCCCCTCATGCTAATCCACAGAGAATATGGGTCCTTTACAGCCCTCATCAACAGAGGCTTCTATCTTTAGCTCAAGCTGTTGCAGCTCATGCTTTAAATCAGAGATCCCCTGCCCGGTTTCCAATGCGTTGGCCATGGGAACTGACGTCACACAATGAGCACACAAACACTGAAGGCGTAGCCATTTTAGAGAGTGGTTTTAGGGTAGCTGTTTTTTTAAATATCTGAATTTTTCACAAAGTATCTTGGGTTGATTGGTTTCCTTGGTAACAACTTCTTCCTTTGATTGCATAAGCCCACTGGAGTGGTGTGGAACAGATTACCACTGAAACAGTAGAATTAGCCTGATGTAATGGGATGTTGTTTGAGCTGCTTCAGAGTTTTTTAATTCCATTATCCTTCACATTATTCCCATTAATGCCACATTGTAGAGAAATAACAAGTAGCTTATTTTACTCTAATCAAATTTTCTTTAACAAGTTAACTCTAAGTTTCTGATAGGAAAGAAACCCAGGAATATCCTGCATAGAATGTTGTTATGAGCGGCACAAAAGACTCAAGATGATGGATAACTTACAAGATAACCAAAAGTGTAAATATTGCCATTTAGAGATTGTCTCTGTCTCTTTCATCCTCTCTTTTTAGTTACCAAGAAGTCTGTTCTCATGCATTTTTCTAGGTTTTTTGTGGCAACCTCTCCTAATTTCCAAAATACACTTATTTTAAATTAAATTAAATTATTCTACAGCTTGACATAAGTATTGGAGTGGAATTTTGAAACAATGTTATGCATAATGATGTCATATGAAAGGATCAGAAATTATAAATATTGAAAGAATTTAAACTTAATTTTAGATAAGATAGATCCCACTATTATTGCTGACACTCAGCTGTTTTCTGATGTACTACAACTCTGCAAGCAAAAACAAAGACGCCCAAACAGTGGGTAAATGAAACCACAGAACATTTAAGGCAAAAGAAAATTTGAAAAGTAATTACAAATAGCATTTAAATATAATTCTTGAGTTTAATAGGAGACTGGTATTCCTTGGGTTATTAACAAAAGACTTCCAGTAGAGAAAATTACATTTGAACACTATTTTATAATTTGTTATGAGCCAAATCACTACACCTAACCATATTGCTACTGCAGTATAGTATTTTGCACAATTATTAAAGAATACTGTTCTATTTTATAAGGTTTGCTCTTAGTCACTTATTCCATCAGATAGCAATAGTTTTGCCACTATAAACTTCAACATTAATAATTTCAAACATAGTATTAGTTTGTATACTAATCTAATATTATATTTTAAAAGTATCCACACAAACTTATACCTCCCCATGTGCAGGGACATTAAAGTGATGAACCATGTGACAAATAGCAGGGCCACATGCATCATTCACTTTTTGCCTCCTCTGCTGTATCTGTCCATTGATTCAACAATCCAAACAGGATCCTTATAACTGAAAGGGAAAGTCTTGGCTTCTAAATGTGATTCAGACCTTTCTACTAAATGCAGAAGGTTGTGAATTATTAGATCTTATATGGTTTTAAGTTTATCTCTGAAAGAGCTATTTTAGGCCAGCTGTAGAAGTTTGGCATCTGACTTTACATGAGGGTTACGAAAACAACTTCAATGTTTTTTTAAAAGAAGTTGTATAACATTTCTTAAAATGCAAGCATTTCTGTAATATGGTACACATTCAGAATGCAAGGTAGTATGGATCAAAACTTTTAACAGTGCTTGTCTGGGATTACCTGCATAGCTCGGTTGTGGTTATAAATGTGTATACTGCACCTTACAGTGCTGTGGAGAGTGAGAATGGTGTAGATGTGGTGGGACGCCAGCTTGGGATGCCCATTCCAGATGAATGAGCAGGAGCAATAGAAAGGGGATAGGGCAGGGGCTCAGGATCTGGCTTTGCGTTTGTATGTACTATAGTGAGAAAATATTCCAGGCTTTTCCAAGGAGTATCTGTAACTTGCTTTATTATGGCTTAAATAATTTTCACAGAGCAGCAACACAAAAGTCATGCAGCATGAAAATATTATAGAACCGGAAGAGGATGTGAAGGCAAATAGAATATTTAGAAAGGAATGTACAGGGGTGACCATTAAGTAGCAATTACAGTTAATTTCTCATACCATTTCTGTGCATTTTTAAACAGTATTTTTAATATACTGGAAGCTGATGAGAAATTACACTGTTACTCAGTGACACCAAGCAAATTTATTTTTAATAGCTTTACTTGAGCTAAAAGGATCGTAGAAGCACAGGGTTTCTGGGTATACTGCTCAAGGCAATCTCATTTGCAGAATCTTTCCAAACAAAGACATATGTACATTTCATCATTTAAACAACTCGGAACAGGTCTCTCAGAACTAATTTGAAATGTGCAGCCTATAGTTCCAGCACAGCTTGGGTAGTATCGAGGTGTTAATTCTTTTCCAAAAGTGGCTTCCCATAGCTAGCTAGCTAACTAGCTTTCTGTCTTTCTTTCTTTCCTTTTTCTCTATTTGCATCTTCATTTTGTAAACTGAATGTTTTGATCAGAGATGAAAGTGGATCCACCGATAGTGACAGAAACTGTATTTGTAGCTACAGTACAATTAGGAGGCACTATGGCCTTGTGGATAAGGTGCTGGATCAACAGTCAGGCTAATTCGATTTCTTTCCTTGATCTGTTACTCATGTGCTGTGCCTGTTTTCCCTCCCAAACTATATCTGTCTTGCCTATTCAGTTTGTATTTTCTTTGGGGCAGAGAAGGCACTTTAAGAATTACTGATTACAAGAGCTATGTGTTGTTGTTTTATGTTTGTACAATGTCTAACTCAAAGGGGACCCAGTATTGATTGAGATCTGTAGGTGCTGTTGGACATCAAATAATTAAACAGTAATTAATGTAGTTTCAGGGGAATGAGAAAAGTTGTCCTTTGAGAAACTTGCAGTTTTTTAAGCATATTTTGGAATTTTTAAACCTCAGGATCTTTATTTAAAGCGATTAGACATCTGAAATGACATCACATTACTTTCAGCTAAACTGCTTGATCTTTTTACAACAGGAAGAATAGTAATGCTGTTGGAGAGATCAAGTGACATTGTTGCAAAAATGTAAGTTAAATCCTTTTCATGCCACCCTCACTCACATGAATTCTGAGATTCCTTTGCTTATAACCAATCTAAATCAGGAGTAAATACATTGGAGTCTGTGGAGATAAATCAGTTTGAAACCTGTGTCTGTCAGAGGAGAATTAGGCTGATTGTCTCACTTTGATCCCAGGTCCCACACAGGGCCAGCTAGAAGGCTGTTTATCTTCTCTCCCCTGTCCAGGCAGAGCACACAGGCAAAGGTGTATCACTTTTAAGCTGTTTTCTCTGTCTAAGTCCTCCTTTTTGGGGTGTGGGGGGTAGAGGGTAGGGAGGGGCTGTCAGATTTCACCACAGTCTAAGTCCCCACGAAACCCACAGAAGGATGGTGCTCCAATTGTTTGTGTCCTAAGCAGGCACAAGGGAGACTCTCTTTTTTTTTTTTTTGTGAATTGTGGCTGGACACAGAGCTTGAGTTATTTAAAGCAGGTGAGCTTAAATTTCCTGATTTATTGCTTTTTCACTTTAATTATCTACTGTGAAAGAAGGCAGCGGGGAGGTAACATTAGAGAGGGAGCTAGCATTGCTGGGATGTGAGAAATGACAGGCATTCAGCAAGAGTAGGCAGGAACTGGACAGGCAAATTAGAAAGGGACTAGATAGATGGTGAGAATGCATGCATAGACTAATGCAGCTAGTTCACTGCATGGAACAGATGGCGCTAGTCCCTTCTCAGCCACTGTGGGGTCTCTTCCCATGTTACATAAAACCTTATATCTTACCTTATCTGTCTACTGTTCCTGCCAACTCTTATTTCTATAACAGCATCAATAAGTGGGGAAACATTCAGAGCAGCTTCTGTTGAATCTCATTTTTAAAATAACACAGTCAGTACAATATTGATAATATTAATGTTATTACTTTATTTGCTATAAACCTCTCTTTCTGAATGCTCTCCCATTCACTTCATGCTGTCACAAGAATTTCATTGCACTGCAATAGCAATGGGCTTTTGCACATCATTTAATTTCTATGTGCTGAATAATGCACAAGATCCTTCTATTAAATATGATGTAGATCAATGTAACAATGTTTAGGACAGTCTCTTATTTTCAATATGTGTTCATGCAATATTTGAATGGGTTATTAGTGAAGACCTGTAATATTAAATTACTGGGGTTTTAAACATGTTTCTATTTTGACCTGTGGCCATCTGAGGTCAATAGCTGGGCCTGATTCTTCCCTGTTTGCACTTGGTGTAATAATTTACATGTGAACAAAACAAATAAAAAATGCTACCAATCTGACTTGGTAACTCTTCACATCTTTTTTGCACAAGTGCAAAGCAATGGTGAATCAGGCCCACTGGTTTTTGTGATTTCACAAGATACCACTTTCTAGAGCCTGGTGGAACCACAACATCTGTGCTGATCAGGAGGGACTGTTTGTAGTCCAGGTAGTGGAAATGAGCATTTAGAAGGGGCTGACACAGGGAGAGTTGGAAACAAATTTATGAGTGCAGTTATGTGACAAGGTTGTTGTGACAGGGTGGGACAGGGCAATGGGACTCTTAAAAGCTCACACTTCAGGGTTTCCACTGGGGTCAGGAAAAGATTCTTCCCCCTTCTCTTGCCCCCCAAAAGTATTCTGAGGCAGTGAATGGTTTTTATTATTATTTTTATTTTAAATCTCCTCCTTCTGAAGCTTCAAGGAGGGCTATAGCTGGAGACGGGACATTTCCAGGGAGGGCCAGGCTCTGATGTGGCACTGAGCATTCTCTCATTCAGGTGTGCTGGCTGGTTCTTGCTCACGTGCTTTAACTGATCGTGCTATTTGGGGCCAGGAAGGAATTTTCCCTCAGGTCACTGGCAGAGACATGGGCAGTTTTTTGCCTTCCTCTGCAGTATGTGGGTGAGGATCACTTGTCAGGATTATCTAGGCATATCTCACTCAATCATTTCCCTGTCACTGTGGGGGCCTTGGGCACTGGTGCATCTTGGTCCCTCCTGTTCTCTGCCTGTGGTCCATTATCTAGTCTCCTGTGGGCTGTAAAACGTTGGGCTAATTTTGGTTGTTGGATATAGTGTGTGGATGCTGGGTGGTGTTGGTGGCCTGTGATATATAGGAGGTCAGGTCAGATTAGATGGTCTGATCATCTCTTCTGGCCTTAAACTGTAGGAGTACGTCTACACTACCAAAAACACCCCCCAAAAAACAAGGCAGTGAGTCTCAGAACCTGGGTCACTTGATTCCAGCTAATGCTACAGGGCTAAAAAAATCATTGTAGACTTCACTGCTCGAGCCAGAGCCTGGTCTCTGAGACCCTCCCTCTTGCCAAGTCTCAGAACCCAAGCTCGAACCCAAACCTCTAAACGTCAATTTTTAGCTCCATAGCATGAGTCTGAGTTAGTTGACCCCGTCTCTGAGACTCACTGCTATGGGTTTGTTTGTTTGTTTGTTTTGTTTTTTGCTGTATAGACATACCCTCTGACTCTGACAGAATGTCCGTGAGGGACAGGATTAATAAGGTAGCTGTTTGACAATGCGTCATGTAGTTCATAGGCTTAACTGTGTTTTGTTTAAGGAGATAATGCAAGAATCAAGGCCCAAATGTGTTTTACTGAACTTTTAAAAACCTGTCTTGTATCCCAAAGAATCTCTCCTAGATTTTAAATTAGAGAGCCAGTTGGAAGTTTATTTATTTCAACCCTTACAATGATGTTGACAAGGTACATAAGGCTTAATAATGTTGAGATGTGTTCTGACATATATTGTCCATAGGCCCAAAGACCTGGGGCCAGATTCATTACTGGTATAAGAAGGTAGAGCCCCATTGGAGTCAAGGTGTCACATTGCATCCACTTATACCGGGGTGAATTAGACTTGTAGTCTCTTCACTGAAAGGTAGTAAGTACTTTTCCAGAGGCAAATTATAAATTAAAAGAAGTCTTTGCTCTGAGTCAACATAGATCTGCGAATATATGTGTGTATCCATTCACATATATACACAAAAATATGGGCTAAAACAAACATATCACCAACAATATGGTAATTGCAGTTTATCCCACCCACACCAGACTTGGGGGTTTCATGGTAAATACCTACCTGCAGGTTTGGAAATCCTGTTGTTTATTTGACTTTTGTTTTGAAGAAAAGTAATTTTTGGAAAAGTGAAATCAGAAGTTGTTTGAGGAAAATTGTGTTTAAAATAGAGATTTTTATTGTTAATTGTCCCACAAATATTCTTTCTTCCCTCAAACAGGTTTTTCTGTAATCAGGTGCTTCCAGGACAATTTGTGGGACTTCACTGAGCAGTTGAACTTGTTTGGGAAATTGATTTCAGGAAGAGATGTCCTACTGCAGGGGTGGGCAAACTACGGCCCACGGCCTGGATCCAGCCCATGGATTTGCTACCACCGTGGTACTGTGGGCGCACTCCGCTCCGGGAAGCGGCCGGCATCATGTCCCTGCCACCCCTGGGGGAGGGGGAACAGAGAGCTCTGTGTGCTGTTCTTGCCTGTGGATACCTCCCCCAAAGCTCCCATTGGCCGGGAATGGGGAACTGTGGCCAAAAGGAGCTTCGGGGGGAGGTATTACAGGCAAGAGCAGCATGTGGAGCCCTTGACTCCCCCTCTCCCAGGGCTGTCGGACACGTCAGCCACTTCCTGGAGCGGAGAGGCCTGGGGCCAAAGCTACAGCAGGCAGGTAGGGAGCCTGCCCCGACCCCACTGCCACCCCAGAGCTGCTCCAGGTAAGCAGCGCCGGGCCGGAGCCAACATAATGAACCCCTCCTGCACCCCAATGCCCTGCCCTGAGCCCTCTGCCACACCCTGCACCCCGACCCCCTGTCCTGAGCTGCTGCCTCACCCTGCACCCCAACCCCCTGCCATGGCTTGCACTCCTCCCTGAACCATTGCCCAGAGTCCCCTCCCACACTTTACACTCCAGCCCCCTTCCCTGAGCCCCCTCGTATGCCCCACACAACTCCTGTGTCCCAACCTCTTGCCCTGAGCCCCTTCCTGCACACCGCACCCCCTCCCATACTCCACACTCCTTCTCGAACTCCAACCCCCTGCCCCAGCCCTACAATCACGGCCCTGCAAACAATTTCCCCACCCCAATGTGGCTCTCAGGCCAAAAAGTTTGCCCACCCCTGTCCTACTGAGTATGAACAAGATGGAATTTCTGACAGTGTAAAAATGTCCCCTATTTGTTTATATTTCCTCAGGGAACTTATCCTGATATTTCCGCAGACAGTGCAAAGTTGTTAGATGCCTTCTTCAAGCAACTGCTGAAAATATTTTAAGTAAATGGATGTAAAAAACTAGCCTATTAGACACTGCATCTCTACTTCATATGCTTGCATGTTAAATAATGTCACAGAAAATATGTCAATGCTTTCTAGTTAGCAGGAAAGGATGATCAATGGTTTTTATAATAATTAGTATAGTTGTCACTCAAAGTGATGAAAAATAAGAGCTCTGATCAAAAGACCTTTTCCTCCATGCATTCTAAATTAGCAGACACACTGTCATTAACTCAGCAAATGATGCTTATATGGTGAAGGGGCAATGAAATTTAACTTATAATAACATGTATATTTTCTAGTTCCTTTAATTTGTGTAAAACTGATTTTAAAAATAACTAATGGCTTGGGTTAGGGAGGGGTTTTGTTTGTCTTTAATAGCTGAAAAGGCAGAATAGGAGACGAAGGCCATGTAAGCTGATGGAATGACTCTGCTTAAAAAAACAGTTGCAGGCAGTGAAGTTTTAGGGATTGAGGGTTAGTGGCTGTAACAAGCAAGTATAATAGATTAACATAATCAAAACGTTAACAGAAAAAAATCCCCCTGCACAACCCACGGTTGAGGAGCCTCTCCTTCTCCCAAGAAGCCTTCTCCCTTCTGTTTCCCAAGTAGCTGGTCTTGTTGCCTTCCTCTGAGCACTTATGCAAGGAGATGGGGAAGCTGAGCTTTAACGAACCGGATGTTCATCTGAGACAAAACGGTGCCCTTACTCCCCATCTCAGCCTACCATATAAAAGCACGTGAATTTCTGTGTTCATCACCAGGGCCCACATCCTGCACTCCCTTAACTTTGCTACCATTAATGGTCCCATTGAAACCAATGGGATTAGTCAAAATAGTAAAGTTAACCATGTACATGAGCGTTTGCCGCATCAGGGCCTTACTGTGTTGGGTCTTCGTTGTCAGTTACACTAGTGAGGAGTTTTTCTATATAGTGATGATCAGGAAAAGCAAAAGCTCGGAACAATCTTTCTCTTATGGACACGTTGCTGTGGGCTTTAGTGTTTCCACTTCAGCATTTGTTCAGTTTCCCTTGGGTCTGTCACATGTTGCCCCATGTGTTCTATGATTGGTTGTCACATTGTTTCTTTCTAATTGGTCCAGTTAAACCATTTGCTTATGATGGAGGTTTTGTTTGCTCACTGCAGCACCAGCAAGCAGAGACAAGACACTTTGTTTCTTTTTGTAGCAGCAGTTTTTTGAGGATTCCCCTAGCATAGCAGATTATAGATAATCTTCCTCTGAGTTTGTGGTGGTCCTACTGTTATGTGGGGCAGTAATTATTTAATTAATTGATTGCACATTACCCCTACAAAGCCTGCCTCTCTTCTACCCCCCTTGATACCCACCCCCTCGTTTTGTAAGATGAATAGAGGCACTGAAAAGCAGCACTGTTCTCTGCCCCTTCCCCTTCCCACCCCGCCCCGCAAAGAAGAAAAATATTTTTCTGATGCTGATTCCAGTTCAAATGGCTACGTTCCTCATTGCTCCCACAGCTGTTGGTGATAGCTGCATTAGTGGAGCTGCAATACTGCAAGCAGCATTCTTCCATAGAGCACTTTAGGGTGCAAACCAAAGGGGCAAACTTCCAGCAATGATCTAAGTGAAGAAGCTCTGTGGCATGAATAACTTGAAGTAAAGGTAGGAGAACCAGCACAATCCACTTTGCCTGAGACAGACAGCTCCTCTGAAGAGGAATATTTCTCTGGACCTCGTAGGGTGCATGAGATGGTGCATGAGGTCATTAGTGTTGGAAATATCAACACGTGGGTCATGCATAGGGAATGAGTTTGGACAGACCAGGGTAATGCTTTATGCCAAGCTAGCTGGGCTCCGGCCTAGGCTGTGCTTGACATGGGTGTTGCTGTGGACTTGCTTAAATAACACTGGTCTACAATTTTTTAGAAGTCATCTGCTTCAGAAATAAAATGTGATATTTATTATGTATTTTGATATGCTGAATTCAAATATGACAATTAAAACCACTGATTGGCTACTGTTTCTAAGATATTTAAGTTTTTACATTTTATGTCTATGTATATTGTGTAGATAGTAGAGTTTTAATCATAAATTGTAAACCTAGGTCTTTTCATGTGTTTATGGTTGCTTTACATGATAATAGTTCACCTGTCCTGTTTATGTAACACTTTAAAATCAGCAAAAGGGTTATATAAATAAAACGTATTATGAAACAAAAGGCAAAAAACTATTATATACATAGTTTAGTCCTATTCAGTGTCTACTCAGCGCTTCTTGGCTTGTCTCTTGTATTCATTAAATGGAGCATCTCTTGTCACTGTCCAGCAATAGTCTGCAAGCATTGAGGGGCTCCATTTGCCCTGATAGCGTTTCTCCATTGCTGCAATGTCCTGGTGAAATCGCTCGCCGTGCTCATCGCTCACTGCTCCGCAGTTCGATGGAAAAAAATCTAAATGAGAATGCAAAAAATGTCTCTTTAGTGACATGTTGCAACCAAGGCTTTTGTATGCCTTGAGGAGGTTTTCCACCAACAACCTGTAGTTGTCTGCCTTGTTGTTTCTGAGAAAATGTATTGCCACTGACTGGAAGGCTTTCCATGCCATCTTTTCCTTGCCACGCAGTGCATGGTCAAATACATCATCTCGAAGAAGTTCACGAATCTGAGGACCAACAAAGACACCTTCCTTTAGCTTAGCTTCACTTAATCTTGGAAATTTTCCACAGAGATACTTGAAAGCTGCTTGTGTTTTGTCCATGGCCTTGACAAAGTTCTTCATCAGACCCAGCTTGATGTGTAAGGATGGTAACAAAATCTTCCTTGATTCAACAAGCGGTGGATGCTGAACACTTTTTCTCCCAGGCTCCAATGACTGTCGGAGTGGCCAGTCTTTCTTGATGTAGTGGGAATCTCTTACACGACTATCCCATTTGCAGAGAAAACAGCAGTACTTTGTGTATCCAGTCTGCAGACCAAGCAAGAGAGCAACAACCTTCAAATGGCCACAAGGCTGCCACTGATGTTGGTCATAGTTTATGCACCTCAAAAGTTGTTTCATGTTGTCATAAGTTTCCTTCATATGGACTGCATGACCAACTGGAATTGATGGCAAAACATTGCCATTATGCAGCAAAACAGCTTGAAGACTCGTCTTCGATAAATCAATGAAGAGTCTCCACTCATCTGGATCGTGAACGATGTTGAGGGCTGCCATCACACCATCGATGTTGTTGCAGGCTACAAGATCACCTTCCATGAAGAATGGGACAAGATCCTTTTGACGGTCACGGAACCCCTAACATCACCTGCCAGGAGATTCCACTGCTGTAGTCTGGAGCCCAACAGCTCTGCCTTACTCTTGCATAGTTCCAAATCCCTGACAAGGTCATTCAGTTCAGCTTGTGTTACGAGATGTGGTTCAGAGAAGGAGGATGGGAGAAAATGTGGGTCCTGTGACATTGATGGTTCAGGACCAGAAGTTTCATCCTCTTCTTCTTCCTCGTCTGACTCAAGTGAGAATGATTCTGGGGCATCAGGAACCGGCAGTCCTTCTCTGTGGGGTATTGGGCGTATAGCTGATGGAATGTTTGGATAATGCACAGTCCACTTTTTCTTCTTTGACACACCTTTCCCAACTGGAGGCACCATGCAGAAGTAACAATTGCTGGTATGATCTGTTGGCTCTCTCCAAATCATTGGCACTGCAAAAGGCATAGATTTCCTTTTCCTGTTCACCCACTGGCGAAGATTTGTTGCACAAGTGTTGCAGCATATGTGTGGGGCCCACCTCTTGTCCTGATCTCCAATTTTGCAGCCAAAATAAAGGTGATAGGCTTTCTTAACCATAGTGGTTATACTGTGTTTTTGTGATGCAAAAGTCACTTCACCACAAACATAGCAGAAGTTATCTGCACTGTTCACACAAGTACGAGGCATCTCTGCTCACTTTGGCTAAACGGAAATGTGTCCCTTTGCAAAATCAAACACTGACAAATAAAAGAGCACGACACTGTATGATTTCTAGAGCTGATATAGGGCAATTTGTTCAGCAGAGTGATGTAAGCTTCGTTATGATTGCATCATCCATGACTTCTAGGAATAACATGATGCAATTCATATCATGTATGATGCAATACCAGCTTCAGATTGCATCATTCATCGTTTTGCCTAAAAAGCAATTACTGTCCAAACCCAGTCATAGATTTATTCATAGATCCAGTCAAAGATGTATTTTAGTCATTTCTGGTTTAAATTGAGATCCCTTCCCTTTATAACTCACTTATCCTCCGCCATTCCCATGTCAAGGGTCATATATACTGACCCAATAGCATGTCTTGAAAATTAGAGCCAATCAACAATTTTAAGCATCATTTTCGTTCTCAGTGACCCAGAATTAGTAAAGTTTGACTACATTTATTTCAGAAGCATTTTGGCTATAGAGCAGTGTAATTAATAAAGCCTAGTGTACAGGGCAAAGGTGATGCTTTGTACTGAGATGGAGGACACAGCCAAAAGGAAGTTAGAGTACTCTCTTGATACACAAAATGTAATGCCAAAAAGTCCATGTATTGGGGGGAAAACAGCATAGTCCTTATATGAGGTAAAGTGATATGACATGCAAAAACTGTTACCAGCTACAATCCCCAACCCCTTCCTGCAAAATACAAAGCAGCAGCCTCTTTGTGAGTCTGGAAACATTTCCAGGTTGATATGGGGGAGAGGAGCTGTGCCATTTGCCTGCTCTACAAATGGAGGGTGAGTCTGGGCCATGACCCAAAAAGGGTGTGAATATCAGGAATGATAAAACATATAGACAATAATCACATGCTGTAATTAGTTAGCTGAGAACTTGCATAAAAGCAAACAGGAATTTAGGTACTGCAGACCAGAGATTGACTGTGACAACTCCAAAGCTTTCCATGGCTTGGTCAGGTAAATCCAGCAGCATCACTCAACAAATCCTAGTGAAATGTGTTCAGAAGGGCAAAAATATGAATGCAACTGTCCTGTGGCCATGAAACTGACCAGAGAATGAGCAAGGACATGCCTCCTTTCATGTAGAGGGTGAGAACTTCAGATACTGTGGCTACAGTGACTCCCAAGTGTCACATCACTAGCTGCTCCTGTTTTGTGAAAAAGGCAGTGCCAGATTTCTGTGCTGCTGTGAGAAGTGCAATCCAGCAAGAATATGGCATTTGAAAAAGACTGACAGACATGGTTGCTGAACTAGTTGTCTGTGATCATTCAAAACACCATCACCACTAGGAGGCAACACTCCAGTAGATGCTGTGGCAGGGAGAATATTACTGTGAATGCTGCTGAGGGGGAAAGAGAGAGAAAGTGAAGGGTTCTTCTCTCAACTGGCACAGGCTGGAGGACTTTGAAATGGTCTTTATTGTCTCTTCCCACCGTTAGGAGGAGGAGTGCACCGCTGTTGCAGCAGAGACGGTCGGAGAGAGATGCTTTCAAGATAAGATTCTGGTGTCCGCTGACTCGGACCCGCTTTCTTAATGGCAGCTGAGAAAGGATGTATTGTGAGCATTGTATTAGCTGGCTGTCATCCACATCTCCTGCCCTCCATTAGGACTCTATTTGAAGTGCCTCTTTAGTGCAGCAGGTGCTATAGTATCGGAGTGTGGGGAGGCTTATCACTGAATGGATAGTGGCTTCTTGAGGCACTCATCCTATGGGTGACAAAGAATACTAGCAGCAGCCTGTTGGAAGACCCAGAGGCTATGTCTTGAGAAGGGGAGGAGGAAAAGGCTGAGAGGATTTTTGTAAATTAGGTCAGGTCCCCTTGAGAATGGGGAAGGAGTTGGAAGGATGTGTGTGAGAAAAAACATTTATCCCCATTTAACTGAAGTTTTGCAGCACATTGGTTTTGTTTACTAGTCTGTGAAACACACATAACAATTCCATGTGTAGATATGCATAATTTCTCATCTGGTCTGACTCTGGTTTTAGTGTATTACCCAGAGTGTAGGAGGAGGAAGTGTATGCAGGGGGTGTTTACACAGATCCTAAGTGGGGAGTACGGGGAAGCTTTTGGATCATCTGTAATGTAAGTTTTAACATAGCCCATAAATCAATAGGGGAAGTTATGCTGTTTGCCAGAATGGCTACCTTGTGTTTCTGTACCTTAATGCTTTCACATGGATGGGTTGTTGGCCTGTCACTCAGCTCCCACCCTGGAGGGTCAGTGGACTGCTTATTGTCTTCTCTCTACTCTTCTATGGTATAACAGTCCAGTCAACTGTAAAATGGTGGTAGTTCCTAGGAAATAGTCACCCCACTCATTACATGTTTTCAAATGCATTGCTTTCATGTATTGTCTGGTAGAGCTGGGTAAATAGTGTAAAAATGTTCCTGAATATTACTTCATATTTTAATGAATTTTGTTCTATTATGCTCTTGCGCTTCTTGTGTTCACTTTCAGTAAACATTCAAGTGATCTTGTGTTCTGGCACAAATGTTTGCAGAAAATGAATTGTGAAGCACAGTCTAGTATTTGCAGCAGAGAGTCATAGACAGCAGCTGGCTGGGTAATGCTGAGCTGATTGCTGTTGACCAGCCACTTGCTAGGATGGCTTCACTTTATCTGATGAGAGAAGAGGCAGAGTGGGAGGGTTGAGGTTTGGAACAGCTGAACCTTTGATCCAGCCTTGAATAATGGTAATGTAGCCAATCAGTAGAAAGTATTTCCAAATGTAAGCTTCTGGAAATGTTTTGGAGATTGTTTGGTTTTTTTACTCAACTTCTCACCCCCTACCATTTTAATCTTTTTCCTCACCTGCAATAACAGAGTGGGATTTGATTTAATTTGTTTGTTTGTTTTGATGCTGAATAATTAAGACTCTCTTTCACTTGGGAAACTGGTGTTGAATTAAGAGGGTACAGATCAGCAGGTGTTCAGAGTAGAACTAAAATAAATAAATTAGCAGGTCAAGAGGTTGCTATTTTTTAAACTCATACAAGATGTTTTGTTCCCTTCTTTTAAAGCAATGAATGTATAATCAGTGTGGGACCTAGGGTTTGATATGTCATTACAGTCAGTTGGGTACATCCCTGAAAAATGTGAAAATAATTTATAAAACAAAGCAGAAGCCATTTTATTCTCTGAATATGGTTTTGAAAAATACATTTTGCCAGCAATTAAAATCCAAATGAACATAAGCTGAATTACACTTTCTCTTGGGATTCCCACCACCATTTCATTTGTTTTTGTTTTATCCTTTGGCATTTTACCTTCTCATAAGCCTCCTAAAAGGAATGAAATATTAGATTTTTTTTGTTTTTTTTACATTAAAGCAAAGGACAAACAACTTACAATCAGTACATGCATATGACTGAAATACTCAAACATATTTGGCCTCAGCAACAAACCTAAAATGTCTGCATATGTTGCATTTGACAGGGTTTTGCATATCTTCAGCTGTTCTGGTATAAAGAGCACCTCTGCATATTGGAATTGATGGATTCTTGTCAAATTGAGGACATTTATGATGGCTAGTGAAAAAGTTTCACATAGGCTTTGCTGGGTTTATTACAGAACACTAACCAACTCAGAATTAGGAAAATAATGCAAATAGAGCTTTTGAGTAGGGAAAAACCCACAAAAGGCATTTCATAAAATGACAGGTGTAATCCAGTGCAAAGACAACACAAGGAATACTTTTTGCAGCCAGCAGTTCAACTGTGGCTCTAACTCCAGGGTCAGCAACCTTTCAGAAGTGGTGTGCCAAGTCTTCATTTTTTCCACTCTAATTTACGGTTTTGCATGCTGGTAATACATTTTAACATTTTTTAAAAGGCCTCTTTCTATAAGTCTATATATTATAGAAGGAAACTATTGTCATATTGTAAAATAAGGTTTTCAAAATGTTTAAGAAGCCTCATTTAAAATTAAATTAAAATGCTGATCTTACGCCGCTGGCCCACTCGGCCCCCTGCCAGTCTGGGGTTCCATTCACCTAGGCCAGCAGCGGGCTGAGTGGGGCTTACAGCCATAACCCCAGACCAGTAGTGGGCTGAGTGGCTTAGGGATCCCAGCTGCCAGACTCGCTCAGCCTGCTGCCGGTCTGGGGTCCCTGCCCTGCCCACATAGAGTGGGTACCTACCTTCTCCCTGGTCCTGGCCCATTCTCTTCCTCTCTCTCTGCACTGTACTGAGGGTGGGGGTGCACTGAGCCCTGGGCTGGGGGGGAAGGACCAGGCTGAGGGTTGGGGTATAGGGTCTGGCCAGGAGCTAGAATGAGGGAGGGGGCTCAGGATTGGGGCAGGAGGTCTGGGTGAGGAGATTTGGGTGAGGAGTGCTTACCTGGGCAGCTCCCATTTGATGCGAGGGGTGCAGGTAGGAATGGGGGGGTGCAGGAGCTCCCATTTGGTGCTCAGGGTAGGGATGTGGGGTGCAACAGTCAGGATGTGGGGGGTGCATTGGGGTGTGGGTGGACTGAGTATGTGTGGGGGTGCTAGAGTCAAGGCAGGGGGCTGGGTGTATGTGAGGAGGGTGCAGGAGTCAAGGCAGAAGGCTGGGGGCACATGAGGGGGTGCAGGTGTGGGGCAACTTGGGTATGTGTGCGGGTGTCAGAGTCAGGGCTGGGGTCGTGGGGGGGAAGGTGAAGGAGTCAAGCAGAGGGCTGGGTGTGTGAGGGGGATACAGGGGTCAGAGCAGGGGCCTGAAGGGTGTGCAGGGGTGAAGGGCAGGGGCCTGGGGGTGTGCTGGGCTCAGGGCAGAGGGCTGGGTGTGGGGGGAGGGGGGTCAGGGCAGAGGGCTGGGTGTGTGTGAGAGGGGCAATCAGAGCGGGGGGGGGGAAAGGGCCCAAGTCCACCCCCTTCCCCAAGGCCCTGCCCCCGCTTCTTCTCTGCCTCGGCCAGCCCGGCGCAGGGAACACGCTGTGGCTCCGTCTCTCCCCTTTCTCCGTCTCTCCCTCCCTCGCTGCCGGCTGGTCAGCTGATTGGCAGTCAGGGACTGAGAGGAGAGGAGGAGGGGGGTCAGGTATACACCACGCTGCAGGAAGAGGCAGGGGAGCCGGCAGGACCAAGCTTCTGCCCGCGGGGACAGGGAGCAGAAGCTGAGTCCTGCCAGCTCCCCTGCCTCTTCGTGCAGCGTGGTGGGTTCCTGCTCCTCCTCCTCCTCCTCCTCCTCTTGTCTCAGCCCCTGCCAGCCGATCAGCTGGCCAGCCGGCAGGGAGGGAGGGAGAGAAGGAGGAAGGGGAGAAACGGAGGGTGGAGAAGAGCGGCCGAGCTGGGCAGGATTTTTAGTGGCACGTTACAGCCGTGCCATTAAAAATTGGCTCGCGTGCCATACGTTGCCGACCCCTGCTCTAATTTATTGCTTAAATTATTACTGTAGATTAGCATGCCTGAGACTCATGGCATACTCCTGTCTATTTTTTGCATGTGACACATACTACTCAAAGAAATAGGTCACCTTATACTTGTAGCTAGATATTATTGCATCATATTTGCAATATTTTACTTAATTGCACAGACTGGAGGCATACGGTATGGTACTGAAGAATATAACCTGTTGTGTATATCCTGCACAGTTTTTGAGCTATGTATACTAAAGAACTAAAGAGATTCAACTTGTGTACCAGATTTTAGCACTCTCCTTTACTGAAGCCCTGACGCTGCAGTCTGATCCACACTGGTGACAGGATCCAACTGAAATCAATGCAAGCACAGAATCTTGTATTCATATTGCAAGGCCATACTTCAGGGAGAGTTCATGGTTTAATGAATAGCATATGGGATTGGGAACAAGACGTGTTTTATTCCTAAATCTGTCACTGAGTCTGTGTGCACTTGGGCTAGTCACCTGGTCCGATGTGCCTAACTTTCAACTTCTGTTACATGTGAACAATAGTGCTTTACTTTTTGGAACAGTTTAAGGTCTTTGGATGAATATCTTTATATAAGTGCAAGTTATTTTTGTTGGTTTACTATTAAAATACAGTTTTCAGAGTAACCCTTTATATGGAATAGATAAAGGATTGTTTCACAAATTTGCTGTTCACAGCATTGACAACATATGTTCGTAAGGGTGTGATAGATAATAACTGTGGTAACGTAATAAGTATACAGATAAAGATTCTCTAAAACCAAGACCCAAGATGCCCTCTAGGAACAAGGGACCCTGTGAGAAACTACTGGAAGCAATATTGGGAAATATTGTGCTCATTTGGGGCAAATGCAACAAGTCCCAGTTCAGCAACTTGTGCTCTGTGGGTGGATCCTTTACCCATTTACCCATAAATGGTCACAGTAAGGCCCTGATATTGCATATACAGCAGGCAAGCTCCAATGGGTTCCATACAAGTGCAGCTGCCCATGAAGCAGCTTCTAGGATTGGGTCTTTAGGTCCTGATCCTCCAAACACTTGTATAGATGCCTAACCTTAATACTATGAGCAGTCTCAGGTCAATGCAACTACTCACAGTAATCAAGTTAAGAGCCTGCCTATATGTTTTCCGGATCAAGGTTTTAATGTGTGTGTGTGTGTGTGTGTGTGTGTGTTGCTATCTGGAAGAAGCTTCCAAGTCTCCATTTTAGAAGAGAAAAATCAGAAACAATTTTCTCTTGTGATTATGTAAACTTCTTTAATAGGATATGGTGCATATTCTACTGAGTTCTTCATAAAATCTTACACACAAAAATAGATCTGTTTTAAGACTGCAAAAAGGTAGAGAGAATCTCTGAAGTACAATAAAGTACAAGCCAGTCTAAGATAATCATGTTTCAAACCATTTCAAATGTGCGACTGCATCTAAGCATACTTCTTGGTACATTAAAGTGTCTTGGTGGGATAAAAAAGCTAGATATTTTTTTAAAACAAATTTTAGACAAAAATGCTCTAGTTAACTTTAGTGTCGGGAATAAAAAACGAGTTAGAGGAATGAAAGGAAATGCCTGGAGATGAGGAACTCCCCCTCCCCTCCAGTTAATGAAAGAAAAGCTGCCCTAGTATTTATTTGGTGGCATTTTTGATGATTTTCAGTTCACAGTTGGCTGGCCATTTCAGCTCTGAAGTAGGCAGACTGGTCAATGAGCCATGCAGATCTCATGTGGGACCTCTGGACTGTGAATGAATAAATAACAAAATTTAAAATGAAACATGCGCTTCTCAATAGAACATTCATCCCATCTTAGTTTTGCCAGTCTACTTTATATATAAAATGGGAAAACTGGAGTATTAGTGTTACTGGATGATAGGTGCAGAGCTTTACCTGTTTCATAGATAATTTCAATAAAAGTGTGCTCAGATTTCTCAACCAGTGGAGAATAGATATTAAGCAGTAAACATTTATATTGGGGGTTGTGGAGGAGTCTGTCTGTCTGAAAGAGTGGCTCCCAGGTACCAGGAATTTGTCTTCATAACACTTTTGCTCTTGGTGAGCACTATCATGGAAGTGTGGGACTGAAAGGGACCTCAGTGCATCATCTAATCCAGTCCCCTGCACTCAAGGCAGGGCTATATAATAAGTAGACTATTCCTGATGGGTGTTTGTCTAACCTATTCTTAAAACCTCCAATGATGGAGATTCCACAGCCTCCCTAGGCAATTTGTTCCACTGCTTAATTTCCATGACAGATAAAAAGCGTTTTTTCTAATGTCCAACCTAAATCTTCCTTGTTTAGAAGAGGTTAAGGAGAACAATTGCTCTTCTTCCTCCTTGTAACAATCTTTTATGTACTGGAAAACCATTATCATGTCCCCTCTGTCTTCTCTTTTCCAGACTAAACAAACCCAATTTTTTCAATCTTTCCTCATAGATCATGTTTTCTAGACCTTTAATCATTTTTGTTGCTCTTCTCTGGACTTTCTCCAGTTTGTCCACATGTTTTCTGAAATTTGGCACCCAGAATGGGATACAGTACTCCAGCTGAGGCCTTAGCAGCAAGGAGTAGAGTGGAAGAAGTACTTTTCATGTCTTGCTGACAACAGTCCTGCTAATACATCCCACAGTGATTGTTGCAAGAAAGCAAACATATTACTCTAATTCATATTTAGCTTCTGATCTACTATAACCCCCAGACCTCTTTCCACAGTAGTCCTTCCTAGGCAGTCTTTTTCCATTTTGTGTGTGTGTAACTGATTTGTTCCTTCCTAAGTGGAGTGCTTTGCATTTATCATTATTGAATTTCATTTTACATACTTCAGACCATTTCTCCAGTTTTGTTCAGATCATTTTGAATTTTAATCCAATCCTCTAAAGCATTTGCAGCCTCACCCAGCTTGGTATCATCCACAAACTTTATAAGTATACTCTGTATGCCATTATCTAAATCATTGTGGAAGATATTGAACAGAACTATACCCAGACTGATATCAATTAGGGTCCTGGAGGTATGTCCTTCCAGCTTGACTGCGAACCACTGATAACTACTCTCTAGAAACTGTTCTCTGACCAAAGAACATCACCCACTTTGTAGTAGCTCCGTCAAAGCTGTATTTCCCTAGTTTGTTATGAGAAGGTCATGCAAGACAGTATCAAAAGGCTTACTAAAGTCAAGATATACCACATCTGCCGCTTCCCCCATCCACAAGGGCTTGTTACTCTGTCAAAGAAAGCTGTTAGGTTGATTTGACAAATTAGGTTTGGTTTGTTCTTGACAAATCCAAATCTTGACTGTTATTTATCATCTTATTATCTTCTAGAGGTTTGTAAATTAATTGCTCGATTATTTGCTCCATTAACTTTCTGGGTACTGAAGTTAATCTGACTGGTCTGTGATTTCCCCAAGTTGTCCTTATTTCCCTTTTTATAGAGAGGCTCTATATTTGCCCTCTTCCATCCTCTGGAATCTCTCCTTTTTTCCATGAGTTTTTGAAGATAATAACTAATGGCTCAGATATCTCTTCAGGCAGCTCCTTTAGTATTGTAGGATGTATTTTATCAAGCCATGCTGATTGAAGACATCTAACTTGTCTAAGTAATTTTTAACTTTTCATATTTTGATCTCAGACCCTTCCTCATTTTCACAGGCATTCACTATGTTAGACGTCCAATTGTTACTAAAATTTTTGATGAAAACTGAAACAGTCATTAGCACATCTGAAACTTCCACATTTTCTGTTACTGTCTTGTATCCTCATTAAGTAATGGGCCTACCCTGTATTTGGTCTTCCTCTTGCTTCTAATGCACGTGTAGAATGTTTTCTTGTTACATTTCATGTCGCTAGGTAGTTTAATCTCATTTTGTGCCTCAGCCTTTCTAATTTTGTCCCAACATGCTTGTGTTATTTGTTTATATTCATCCCTTCTAATTTGACCTAGTTGCCACTTTTTGTAGGACTGTTTCTTGAGCTTCAGATCATTGAAGATCTCCTGGTTAAGCCAGGGTGATCTATTGCCATACTGCCTATCTTTCCTATGCAGTGGGCTAGTGTGTTCTTGTGCTCTTTACCAATGTCTGTTTGAAAAACTGCCAACTCTCTCAAACTGTTTCTCCCCTTAGACTTGCTTCTCATGGGATCTTACCTACCAGCTCCCTGAGTTTGATAAAGTCTGCCTTTTTGAAATTCATAATCTTTATTTTGCTGTTTTCCATCCTACCATACTTTAGCATCATTTCATGATCACATTCCCCCAAGCTATTGTCCACTTTCAAATTCTCAGCCAGTTCCTCCCTGTTTGTCCAAATCAAATCTAGAACAGCCTTTCTGCTAGTTGCTTTCTCCACCTTCTGAAATAAAAATAAATTGTTTTCAGTGCTTCTAAGAAGTTGTTGGATGATCTGTGCCCTGCTGTATTATTTTGCCAACAGATATCTGGATAGTTGAAATCCCCCATCACCACCAAGTTCTGTGCTTTGAATGATTTGTTAGTTGTTTTAAAAACAACAACTATCTCAAAGCTCTGTTGATTTTACTCTATTATGGTCTTACAGCCAAACATTTTCCTGCATAAATATCTCTAAAGCTATTAGCTTAATCAAGCTCAGCTGAAAAATTGGGTCTATTTGTAGCTTTAGGCTACTTACTACTGGTTGAAGTTTTGCTAAAAAAAAAAATCTGTTTTTAGGAGCTTGTTTATATTCTGTAAGTGCTGGTTGTTGTCTTTTTGTTTTTGTGGATTATTTTAAAACAAGTTACAAGAAGATTTTTTGGAGCAGTTATGAACCTCAGTGTGTCTGTAATTGAATGGCAAGGTTCTTATGTTGATTCACCCATTAACAGGTGGCGGAAACCTGCAGAGAGATGCAGGTTGAGTCCTGCTGACTTATTATGGCAAGTATAGCTCATTAACTCCACCCTGGATAAAAGGGATGTGGTGTGGCTTTCTGACCACATGGAATGCAGGATTGAGAGTTAACGATAGAGAACCTTTACGTAGAGGTTTATAGGTTTGCTGTTTGATTTATGGAGAGTGGCATGCAGTTAGAGTATTTGATCATAAAGTGATGTCTTGAAACGCTACAGGAGTCTGAGTAGGATTATGGAAGAGAGTAAGTATGTAGTGATGGAAGTAGATATCCTCTAAGCCTCCATCACTCCCATTTGTAAAACTTTAATAAGTGGTCACTCATTTTTTTTGGACACTCAACGTCCGATACCTTAGGCCTGGTTTTTTTTCTCTGTTGAGCATTCACAACTCTAACTTAAGTAAATGGCATATACAGGTGCTCAGCACTACTGAACATTGTACCCAGAGGTCTCCAGTTGGTTACCAAAAATTAATGGTCACTCTTAAATATGTTGTGCATCAGTTTACTGACTTAAGAAATGGTGTTGTTTGGCCGCTTTGTCAATTAACTTAAGAAAATTGTTTTGAGATCTCAAATGGAAAGTTCTATATTAATAAATGGCTCTTAAGTTGATATTTAATTAAAACAAAGTGTCTTTCTGTGCTAACAAACTATATTTGTTTGATTTCATTGCCTAGAATTACTTAAGATGTTGAAAACCAAATAATGCAAGGATTAGAATACTTCAGACTTTGATTCTTTATGTAAACCAGACAGAATTACTGATTGGAGTTCTGGTTTGAATACTGGCCTAATAATATAGAAACATTTTGTAGCACATATTTGCACAAAGTAAAATTATAATAATTTTACATATTTTTACTGGGGTGAGATTGTGTTCAAAAGTACATAAGCGATTTAAGAGCAGTGAGATGCCTTTGACAACCCCACCCTTTATCCCTCTCCATCCTTTTCATTTTGCTTCTTCTGAGAGCAAGAATCCAGTGGAACCTGCATGTCTTGTCTGTTATCACCCTGGTCACACTAACTGATCCTGAAATGTGATCTGCTAGTGCAGACCCTTGTGCCTATGCAGAGTCTCACTGAGGCTAAGGGCAGGCAGCATTTCAGAATCCGGGCTTTTGAAATGTATATTTGTATTTTTATTTTCTCCTTCTACTTCCCCCATCTGGATCTAGTCTTCTTAGACTGCAAGCTCTTCAGGATAGGGACTGTCTCTTACTTTGTACAGTGCTTAAATAATGGAGCCCAATCATAATTAGGACCTCTGGGCATTAGTGAAGTATAAATGACATGACAAGTAATTAGTAATAACCTTGATTGTCATATAGTGACGCAGTTTGCCATTCACTATAACTAGAGGGGCTGATCCAAAAATAGGTTAGGCAAGTACCACCTGCTTTATTCTTCATTGCTTTGCTCTAAACCCAAGACTGAGACAAAAGGAAAGGAATATTTATTTAAAGGAACCCAATACAAATCAATAGTAATATAACTCCTAGTGTGCACGTGTGTAGTGGAGGAGAGGGGTTCTGAGCACTATAAATGTGCATAACACTTTGGATAAGACCTGTCCCTGTGCTGATGAATTTACAATCTAAATTCTCAATCCTGAAAACACTACTGGGTATACTGTTTACTGCCATAATCACCACACCTGATGGAAAGAGTTTGCCAGATTAGGCCCACACATATAACACTATGAATGATGGTAGCAGAAGGAGGGGAGGCTTAGGAAGAAGTGAAGGTGAGGATTACAAAAATATAAGATCATGTGATTGCTAAGTTTGATATATGTACATTTAGTTGATTCTGCTCTTTAAGAAATTGTTGTCTGGTGTTTATCACACTATGTCATGGCTTGCATCTCACCACTCTCCCTTAATAAATTGAGGGGGTTTGGGGAAGGCTGGCAGGAATCTTTCTTATGCTTTATTTCTGTGTATTCCTGATAGGTAAGGGAGAGCTAAGGTTTATTACACAGTGATATCTTGGAGCTTTACAAGGAGGTGAGTGTGAGATAGAAATAACTACTACTTCAGAATTTGCCTCGTAGCAAGATAAAGTAGTAAAATGTGATGCATTTGTCAGGTAAATGATTCCCTGCATTGTAGGTTTTAATGCCTTTAACTATTGCCTATTAGAAATTGCCTCCTGTCTGAAGTATGCTACAAAATCTGATCCCTAGAGGTTAGATAAAAAGATCTTCCTTTTAGATTTCATTCAGCTTCAGTTGCAGAATAAATGGCAATAACATCCTGTGGAGCCATTCAGGTGAACTGTATTCTTCTACATTGCCTAGAGGGGAAAAAATTAGAACTTTCAAGTGTGTGTGTGTGTGTGTGTATGTGTGTTTGTGTAATTTCATTTTTCCTCTTCCTGCTGCCATGTATTTTAAAAGTTCCAATTACAAACCATTCTTTGTATATTTATATAAAATCCCATAATGAACACTATTGCATATAATTTGTGTAAACCACTAGCTATTTTTACAGTTAGTTTGAAATTTGGACTTTATTTTTTTGTCTGTGTAACCCTTCTGCCCATCAGAGTTGGCAGCAACAAGGGCCAGGTTCAGTATCCAGGGGTTCCATTCCAATAGCACAACACAAAACCGGCTCGAGCCCCCACCCAGTGACCTGGGACAACCATATACCACCCCTCTGGGCGTCTCTAAGAGACAATACTTCCCCTCTCGCAAGCACAGAGTCTGAGTGTACCAAAGCCTTTTAATAACAGGGAGAACCAATGTGGCATTATATTGGGGAAACACCACAAACAAGGTTAATAAACCAAACCATGAACCAGAAGCCCCCCTCCCAGCAAATAGGCCGTGGCCTTCCCTTTGGCTCTTGAGTTCCACAACCTCAAAAAGTCACTCAATAGTCCCAAAGTCCAGAAGCCCAAGAGTCTCTGTTCTGGGTCAGTGCAGAGTTCAAAAGTCAATTGGCAGAGTCTTACCTCCCAGCCTGGGTGGAAATGGAGGGTAGGGGACGGGGCACCTTACGTGGTCCGAGGCCGACTGCGCCGCCTCTCTGTGGGGTTCCGCTGCAGCCCTCACC
>ML677334.1:64557257-64650650 GCA_007922305.1 Dermatemys mawii
GACAGCTCTGCGGTGCCAGTCACTCCGTCAGCAGCACAAACGGCTCCACTAGTCGATACACGGACTGCTCTGCTGTGCCAGCCGCTCCGCCAGCCACACGAACTGCAGCCAGGAACCGCTCGGCTGAGTCCGCTGCCAGTCGCACAAACTGCACCCAGGAACTGCTCTGCTAGCTGCACAAATTGCTTGGTGCCACCAACATGCCTTTAGCTCCGTCCCCACTTAACACAGTGCTCAGTGGTTTCAGCTCTTAAGTGATTTCAGCGGGGGCGGGGGTGTCAGCACTTTGGCACAGGTACACCAGCAGACTCAAAGTGAATTCAGCTTAGCAGGCTGAACCAAGACTCCTAAGGGAATTAAAATTAGCTCTAACATTCCACAGTGGAGAGAAGCACGGTGTAATAGGCCTGGGGGGGCCCTTAGACAAGTCCCTCACCAAAAACTATAGAAATCTGCCCATGGCCTCTTTCAATCTCAGAGTGTTCTGAAACGCATGGCCCTTGCCCAGTGAGTGCTACCTAGATGATGGCGAGTCCCTCCATCATAACAAGGGCCAACTACGTGTCCATACTGCTTCATTCACCAAATCAGGGTAACATCACTTTATATTTCCTGCCCCAATAACATAGAAACTGGGGCTCCCACATCAGCCGAAGTGGCCATGTGGGCTGCTGTGGGCTCAGGCTAGGCGCAGTGGGTGTGTCTATGCAAATTGATCAGCCCCAAAGTTTTTTTCCAAAACTCACTGCAATTCCAATAGTTCGCCACCAGATGTCAGAATATATCTCATTCCTGACACTGCTTACATCTGTATTTTGGAAGAGGAGGAGGAAGAGAGAGCAGGGGGAGGGACCCTTAAGCGTGATTCTTCTGTTCATTCTGGAATATGTTTTATCAGCTGCTTCTCTTGAGCTTGCTCTGGTTTCCTTACCTCTCTGGGCATCTGGACAGTTTTCTGTGTAATGCTGGTTCGCACTCATTACCCAGCCAAGTGGCATGGTGAACATAAAGCAAGACATAGGGTCTGATTTGCCTCTAAATTACATCAATTTTACATAAGCGTAATGTCATTTACTTCAGTGGAATTACAGCTGATTTACACCAGTGTAATTTGAGAGGAGAATCTGGCCCAAATATACCAGTACAAGGTTACGTATTAGAATATAGTTGGTGATACTGACTGTACAAACTCCTGTTCAGACTGGTCAGTTGGGCTTATTTGATTAGTAAATGATACTGTAGCACAGGATTTCATGCTAGGTAGGGAGGAAACCAAAATCCTTATATACATGAATTACAGATAAATGTAATGGGTAAAGTAGGAATATAAAGACTTTTTAGTGATTTATTTTTATATTTTCCCTTCTTTAATTGTCAAGTTAAACCCTGTGACACACTCCTCATTTCCCCTTCCTCTTTCCTTCCCAAGTGTCAAGCTTTCCCTAAGGCTGCCTCCATTTTCTTATCCTACTGTGTCCCCCAATCTGTGACCCCTTAAATGGTTTTATTTGCCCTTAAAAAAAGTGGAAGTGTATATTGCATGCCTCTGCTTCCAGTCTCAAATGTTTGTTGTGAATTCTGAAAATCGAAACTTGAAAATCACAAGCCAGATACTCCATTACTCCAGATACTCTGGCCTTGGCAGAGTGTCTATTAAATGATTACCGGTCTATAATGTCAGATAATTGGACACATATTGAATGTAAAAAAATAACTTGGGCGTGTGTTGAGGTGGTCATTTTTTTTCAGTTACAGAATTTTGAAAAAAGTTCAATTAGGGAATTCCTAAAACAAAGCTCATTGTCAATGGAAAGACTTCTGTTGATTTCAGAGGGCTTTGGATCTGACCTGTACTAAGTGGAGAATAATAAATTTTGAGGTTACAATATAAACCTACTGCTGCTACATCTCAAGTGGTACAAGACCACCTTCAAGGAAAGCACTCTCCCAAATACCCCTCTCAAATGTCTGATAAAGCTGGAACCTCTCTATTTGTATTCCTGATTCCACTGTGGAGTGTTTTAATGCGGGTTTCCTACGAATTTCTTTCCTGGGCTTATTGCACTGGCAGTCTTTGTACAGTACAATCTTTTCAGTTTATCATCATGTAGAAATCCTCAAAGCGAAGTGGATTAATATATAAACCCACAAATACATTTCACCAGTTCTAATCAAAGCCATAAACAAGTTATTAAATATTAATAAGTTGGATCATTGTGATGTCACTTTCAGGTAGCATTGCAGGTTGTCACCAGTCTCAAATACTCAAAAAAACTGTCTCAAATACTGTGAGCTCATAACAGTTTAAAAACTCAAAATACTGAATATTTGCAGGGAGTGGGAAAAGTAAAACTTCAGACTTCAAATGAGTGAGTAATTGAAAATAATATTTTTGTTCTTGGGCCATCCCACCTCTTCATCAGCCTCTCAGGAAGTGTGTCTGTCTATAACTAGTTGCTTCTGGAGCTGAATACAAAACACCTCTGTACCCGCTGAAGACTCTGCCTTGATGGAGCTCTTCTCAGGTGATGGTCAATTTCTACCCATTTGTGAGGCTTCAGTGACAAGCCTGGCCAACTCCAGAAAGTTATATAGGTATAGCTGTGCTACTCAGGGGTGAGAAAAAAATCACACCCCTGATTGATGTAGTGGTGCCAACATAGCAGCGTCCACACTGGGGTGGGGGAGTTTCCTGTCAATAGAAGGGGGTTTCCATCGGCATAGCTCACTTTGTTGGAGGAAGAGTTGTTCCTACACTAACAGAAAAATCCGCTCTATCAATGTAGGCTGTGTCTACACTGCAGGGCGATGCCAGTATAGCTTTGCTTACAGGGCTATACCAGTATCATCTCTGTGGTGTACATGTACCCACAATTTCTAGTGATCCCCTAGAGACAAGAGCAGGAACTGAAGTGAACGTTATTTAGAGTATGTCTACACTGCAGCATAAGCCCATGCTTGAGCTTGGGTTCAAGCTTAACCTCCCTTGCATGTACTCTTCAGTTCCGCTAACCCAGGACTCAGACATCAGGGCTGGAGGCTCCGCACTTGAGTTAATCTGGGACCTACATGGCCCAAGTCCTATTGCATTGCAGTGTAGACGCAATCCCGCTTGACATAGGTTCCAGGAGTCAGGTGGAAGTATCCCACAACTCTGTGAGACAACTTCCTTAGTCCTCTCTGTCCCAACAATCTGCAGTCCACTCTATTGAAAACGGAAGTCACTCCCACTCAGGTCAGCGTTAACCCATTCTCTTCTGATCACTAATCTGCACGCACAGTAATCAGAGAGCCTCCATGGTTTGCAATAGAGAGCCAATCAATCAAGCATTTTGCAAAGCAAGCTGCTTCCTGATAACGTGCAGGGCCGGCAGTAAAGTTTTCCCACAGTGCACCGCAGTCATAGGGCTAGAGCAGTTCAGGGTGTTGGGGCGTGCACTAGAAATGCTGGGATGTGGTTATTTTGACTCTGGTCTGCGCGCTGCAGTTTGGACACCAAAGCCTTCGGTTTGAGGATGGGTTAGAAAAGTCTTAACATAGTATTAAAATACAGTGTAGATGCTTAAGCCCAGGGTAACTTAACAGGGGGAAGCTGACTCAAGTTCCATTAACCCAGGGCATACATTGCAATGTAGACATACTTTTAGAGTCCATTATAGCAGAACTAGGATTCTCTGGCCCAGTAGTTCCAGAGCTAGATAAAATCAAAAACAGAGAATTTGGGATGACAAAATGGGTGTGCACGTGATATGTGACCTCTGGTATTATGAGTGTCTTATGTAACCACTAAGGCTAAGGTCATCACTATATACACAATAATAATGAGGAGTTTGATATTGAACCTATGGGGGTGAGGTTGAGTAATCTTCTTTTGGTGCTATAAACAGTGTCATGGCTTTGTAAACTTTGTTCCAACTACATATTTATGCATCTTCTTCCGGAGTTCACTTGGTTTTGCAGCACGTATGTATACTGACAAGAAGACTGGGTTAGAAATCTAAGCACTTCTTTTAGTAGCTAGTAATAGTATTTTAACCAAAAGTCGCCTGAGAATCTCATTAGAGCAGAATTAATTGCTTTACAGAACACATTCCATGCCATATCTTTTTGAGCTCTAGAAATGTACATCATTTAGCCAAACTGAGTAGAAATTATGACAAAAAGTCTGTAAATGTTGCTAATTATTCTTGTGAGGAGCACTTTGCACACCCTTAGTGCTGGTTTGTAATTACAATATAGACACAACATATGCATTAAATTGTAAGCAGATGTAAAACTGCTTGACTTTGAGAAAACTGAGAGAATTAAGGGGCTAATAGACATAGATCAGATTCGTGACTTTGTGTTTAATGCAAACAGTGTATCCTATACTGAAAAATATCTATAAGGCTTATAGACAGTATGATTAATTTGTATCATTTAATAAGAAATCAAATGCAATGGAAGAGATCCTCTCCTAATGTAAATCTCTACAGCTCTATTGACTCTGACTGAGCAATGTCAATTTCTGTCAGCTGAGGATCTGATAAATGTCATCAAAGTATTCATATCATTAACTGTTATATGTTGTACTACAAGTGATTATATATAATGTAAATAAATGTACCTGCAGGAAACATTTGTTACGAAAGAAGAAAATAATAATTATTGTCACAGCATTCAGTTGGGATGACAGATTTATGTTTTAGTAATTTTGGGGCTCTGAATTAACTTCCCCAACCAAGCTCAGAAACATTGAATTAAGGCTGCAAGTCCAACCTGAGATGGCTATTTCTTGGACCATTATGTGGAGCAAAGTTGAGAAGTAAGGTTCATCAGCATGGTCTTTCAGGTCTTGGAACTTCCCTTGCTGTTGTTAAAACAAACAGGACCAGATTGTGATACCCAGAGGAGTTGTCTTTGCTGCAAAGTTAACTCAAACTGAGCCCTACTGAGGGGAATAGATTAAAGTTTGTTAGCACAATTTATCAGCTGCTAACACATTTACTGAAAACGTATGTTTTTATCTGAGAATTCCATTACGTTCATCATGTGCAATAACCTGGTTTTTAAATGAAGTAGCTGGGGGGAGGGTTAGTTTGTGGGGTTTGTTTTTATTTAAAATAACAGAATTGTTTGTTTTGGCTGATCTTTGTAGGAGTCAACCATAAATCTGGGGTTTGGCTGTGCTTGACAGTTTAACCCTCTGTCCCTAAAACAACCCTGTTTTGAGTTAGGATTCAAATAGTTTTCTACCTGTTATTTAAAAAGGTCGAAACATACTGTTTGTGTCTCTTAAAAATCTTTGTAGGAAAAAAACAAACTTCTTATTTCAGAGCAAGAACCTTTCTTTGGCAAGTTTTAGCCCAAAGTAACTGAGCAACAAGCCTATGAAACTCTAAAAGACCTCCAATACTGCAAGTGAGTGTGGTGCACATTATTTAGCTCCTCTGACTGTCACAGCGAAATACAATAAAAAACCCTTCCCTCCGCGTTACTTCTAAGGGAAATGGAGGTATTTACTACAATGGAAGTTGAGGAGTTGTGGTAGTCAGATTCAGCACCTCACAGGGGTTGGACCCTATTGTGTGTCTTTCTCAACCGATAAAAGATACTTTTGTTTATGAGCATTTCTGTGGCACACATCACCTTAATATGGTAATTCCAAAGTGTGTGTCTATTTCTCAGTGCAAAGTTGGTTTAGTTGGTAGGCAGCATGTTCTCCCGACACAGATCTTAGGAGAGAGGGATAAACTGTGGATTCCAACAGGTGTTGCTTCTTATATGATTGATGGCTTTTAATTCACTAGTTGGCTATTAAATTCACTGGATGGCTAGTGGATACTATGGATCATCAAACTAAATTAATGGAACAGCTTTTCATTTTATATACTTGTTAGGATGCTCGTGGCTTTTGCCTTATTTATATCTGAATTCTAGTTCAATTTCACATAGGAGTGTGGTACTTCTGGGGTGTCCTAGATAAGTATTTATCAACAAACATAGAGTCATTTGCACACTTCACCACAAACAACTGATTTAAATGATGTGCAGTACAGTAAGTGCTTGTCTCTAGTCACGTTGACCAGAATTTTCAAAAGAACTCAACATTCACAGAGGCCAATCTTTTAAAGGAGTTCAACTTTCATTTAGACACAAAATAAGTGGCCATATTTTTAAAATTGTTTATGTTGCATGCTAGCCACTTCTGAAAATCTGGCCCGTTTGTGGCACAAAGACTTGGAAATGAGGCCCGAGCGCCATTTACAAAAGTTGGCCCCACATATACCATGTTCTTAAACTTTTACTAGTGATTGTCTCTCCTCCTATTTTTATTTGTGCAGCACCCACTGACTCTGTTTTCTTATTTCTTAGACTTCACTGCAAGTCTGAATTGCATGTCTGAACATAACTGGTCTCTTTGGCTACCTGCAGCTTAAATCAATAGCAGCTTTCTAATCTGAGAATGCATCTGTACTGCATCTAAATATGAGCCACCTCATCACACTGTGTATTTTGTGCTCACTTGAAATAAGTTCTGTGATCCCGTGTGATGTCTGAAACTGAAAAGAGAGCACAGTGGACTTCAGCTGGATTGATTATTTTCAAAAAGAATCTAACATCTATTTGATTCAGAGGGTTACAATTTTTTAAAAAAATCACGCATAAGTCTCTTAAGAAGGCAGTACTTATTACATATGCATTTTTATGCACATCTTAAGAAACTCTGTTTTTCACAATTATGATGAAAGTTCTTAATATCTTGTATTCCCATGAATGTCTGACTGCACAAATAAGTTTCCAAATTTGCACACATTGCACATTCCTTTTTTTTAATTTACAAGTATTAGTAGGCTATTCTCTCAGCTATATATAACCTAGTGCTTCGGGTATTTTGTAATCTGTTTGTACTAGACAAACAGTATGTCTGTTTTCAAAGATAGATATATATATGTTTGATATAGTGTACTGTTAACCTTTTGTATAATTTAATCATAGGCGTGTGCAGCACATTTCATTAGGGTGTGCACCCAGGGAATATTATTTATTTTTTTTAAAGGCGCCACACTCTGCATTGAAAGCCACTTTTTTTGGAGACATTAGGGTATGCTTGGACACACCCGGCACACCTTGTGCGCACACCTATGCATTTGATATGTTTTCAGCTTGCCTGCCTTCAAATATCTGTTAAGTAACCATTTGTAACTGGCTGGCTGGATGACTGAATCCTGCTCATATATCTAAAGCATGACCTCTTGAATTATGTCTTTTGCTAATTCTTAATTAAAACAGTGTTTTTTCTCATGTGATTTATCAGTTTAATTTAGATTTTAAGCTCTTTCGGACAGGAACCATGTCTTTCTGTATTTATGCATCATCTACCACCATGAGGCTACAGTCTTGACTGAGGTATTTGGATGCTACTACAATGCAAATAATAATAGTAAAATATGGTGTTGTGCTTTTGGTGGGGATGGGTTTTTCTTTTAGGGGCACTTTTTAAATACACATGAGAAGCAGATCTATTGGGTAAAGTCATATTGTGTCTGCTTGGTTTAGTAGCAAAAGATTTATTATTTTGTCACTTTGGTGTCCCTGTTATCTATGTGGGCTTTACAAGGCTATGGGAATGTGAGCGACATTCTTTTCTGCCTTGATTATCATCACCAGAAATGTTAATGAAGTTCTGAATGCAAAACTCTTACTAATGTTTACTAATGTTTTTTAGTTTTTTAAAGAACACAGCATGACTTTCAAATTCCAGGTTGAATTTGCAGGATGGCCTTAGAAAAGCTGTCTTTGGACTTGTAACAGATTGGATATGGAGTCTTTGGGAGATAATAAACATGGAACAAAACATATCATGTTTCCAAAGTTATCAGGAATATAAGATTTTAAAGCTGAGAACGGTTTATATGAGTTCATGTCATAGCTCCTTGAACTGATAAAAGATTATGATGTCGTGCAAGGGTCCTTTATGTCTTACTAAAAACAAAATACAGTAATTACTTCACCTTAGAATATCATTGCTAAATTAATATTAGTTAATAAACTGTTAAAAAGCTAGATTGTCATTCCTGCCACTATCATTTAAGCATGTCTCATAGATGTGACTTTACAAATTTTATGCAGAGATTCAGCATATTTATCAGTTATTTATAGTTCATTCCTCCATGAGATGAAAAAAAAAAAAAAAGACACCTCCTCGGGCTGAGCAAACAGAATGACTCAGATTTGGATAATTTAAGTTCAAAAATCCTGATATTTGGGTAATATTTTTAATAGCTTTGATCATATGATCTCACTTATAGATCATCCCCTCGGTATCTCATCTCAACCTCCTTCACAACAGGTCTTTTGTGTCTTCTCAAGAGAAACAAATTCCAGTATTTTGGGCAAGTCAGTTTCCCTCTCTGTGCTTCCTAAATCTACAAAGAGAATTTCAGAATGTAGCTGTCTGCTTAGCAGGGGCCAAATTCTGCTTTCCTTATCCATGGTGAGGTGTAATGTACTTGACAAGTCATGCCACTAAAATCAATGGAGAGTAAAGGACACCTCATAATGAGTAAAGACTGTAGGATTTGGCTGTAACTGGTGCTCTGTGCAGATCACATATTACACCTATACTTCATAGTCTCCGCTGGCTACCTACTGATTTCTGATTTGAAGTTTAAGTTGTAAATAGATTTGGATCCTGGCTATTGTAGACACCCTCAGTACAAATGGATGGGAATTTATGGGAGGGGATTCTTAGGGAATAGCCCTTGACCCCTTTCCTCTTACCTAACAGATCTCAGAGTTGATGATCTTCTGTGCATGCTGCAAGGCTCCTTTTCTTGAGGGTGAAGTTAAATAAGGGGTTTGGAATACATTAAACAGGAGAAGTTATTCTTTGTGGGCAAGGGGCCTTCTTCTAGTCTTTTGATGTAATGTTTTTATAATGATCACACAGTTCTGTGTATCCCTGGATAAGTGCTTAGACTATATTTTTAATGTATAAAGTGATTGCACCTCAGTGGCGCGCTCTTCAATAGTGTGAGTGCCCTGCCATTTGTCAGATGGGTACCAAGGCTATTTGGTGTTGCTATGTACTCTTGTCATCCATACCACATGTAAAATAGTCTAAAATTAATCCAGTAAATATTCTGGGTCTTATTTTCTCTTTTCATTAATAAACAAGGAAGAATTTATATAATTTGAATTACAAATGTGCTTTCTGATTAAATATTCTATATATTTACATAAAAATAGCATATGCCTTATTAGAGCCTTATCTTAAAACAAGTAAAATTGAGATAGATATACTTTGGGCAGCTTTAGCGTTTGCGTTTAAAACCAGTAACTTTTTGCAGATACTCAGACTTGTTATAGATATGGGAAATGTTTTAAATAATATTTTCTCTAATTTCAGCACTGTGACTAAAAGGAATAGCACAGAAGAATTATTCGGAAACAAAAATATCACATGAAAGGCAAAAATTGCACTTTTGGATTTTGGCCCACTGAACCTGAGCCTGCTTCCAGTTAAGTCGATGGTTAAACTTCCACAGAGTTCAGTAGAAGAAGGTTTAGGTCCCAATTAAAACTTGTTTAGAAAGTTAGAAAAAAAAGTGAGTTTCCATGAATAAAATATCCATCATGATCATCATCATGAGTATCATGTTTCGGTGCTTAAGTAATTGACACACACAGTTGTCAGAATGCAGCTTAATCTTGCTCATAGATACAGGGTGAAATCTTGAACATGTCAGTGATCAATCAAAGAAGCGGCAATATGCTTTTGGAAAGGAAGTGCTTTAAAAAAATTAATTAATAAACTTCACAGGATGATTGTGCGTTCATCTGAGAATTTATTTTGGGCACTGTATAATACATTTCCATATTAAAAAAGGAGCACTTAACTGTGCTTTATTGCAAATTATCTCATTAGTCATTGCCATTTTGGATAGCACCTGACAGAACAGAAAAACAGAGGAGTTTTATTTGGAATAGATACCAAACACTGAGGATTTTGCAACATTCTGGTGACATCCTGGTATGTCCAATTTTGTAAAGATGTTTCCATTTTACCACTGAAGAGTACATCTAGAGAAGGGTGAGATCAGAAATTTGAAAACTTCTTTTGAACAGAATGTACAAATATATGCCTCTGTGCACATATTTTCTCTACTGGAATATTAATGAATTGGAATTTTTCTGATTCATCTCCAGACTCTGAAAGTATGAACCAAAGTAGTGTGTGTGGTGGGTTTTTTCTTCTGACAGTCAGCTGTCCAGCTCTGGAGCATGTGTACCAACTTTTTTATTCTTTCCTGGATCCCTAGGAAATTGGGGTCTCATAAATCATAGCTTTCTCCTTATGTTTGCATATTTTCTCAACTCTGTTACAGAAATATATATTTTGTTTTATCAACAAGAGATCAGTTCTAGCTTGCTTTCTGAAGTTTGGGAAATCGGCCTAAATAATCCGGTAATCTTGAGTCCTTTCCCTAAGGATTTTGAGAAAGCTCCTAGATGAAAAGCCTCCATGATGTAACTCCTTTAACCTTTAATTGAGTTAAAGTGGAGAGGAATTTGACACACTATGTCCATTCTTCATCCTCTAAACTAGTTTATTTGCTTTGGGAATAGTAATAATTAATAAATATTTTGCACTTAGAACAATTTCATCCAAAGATTTCAGCACAGTATATTTCATAGCCAGCATAACATAACTTTTGGAAAATGATGCCCCAATCTGTAGGAATCTTTGCTTCGTTCCTTTTGAATGAATACCTTATAATCAAATACAGCCATGTTACTTTGTGTAGTTGGCATGATCTCTTCTGCTTCCACAGGTTTGGAGTGAGTCAGATAGTACTTAGTTAAATAATCTTCTGGGAACACCTAGGTGTTTAAAAAAGGGGTCATGGAATCATAAAAGCTAGAGATAGGAAAGACCTATTAGACCATCCAGTTCATCTTCGTGCCAGTCTGTAATTGTTTCCTTTTGTACATAATTTATTAGCATTTTATCTGGCCTAGTTTTAAATGCCCCAAATGATAGGGCTTGTGCTACTGCTCTTGGGGGACTAATCCATGATCTAATGAATCTTGCTGTTGGGAAGTCTTCCTGAGACTGGGCTTTAATTTTCTTACTCATTTCAGTAATTATTCTTATTGCTCCAAGTTCCAACCTGCATAACTCCTCTCCCAACTTACTATCCTCTGGCCAGTTTTCCGTCCACTTAGCTGTAATTGATGATTCAGTAAGTAGTGTGCTCTGAAGACTATATTGAACCAATGCCATGACGTGGTGGTAGGGGGCACAATAATGAGGGTGCTACCAGTTGTGTGAGATGTAGAACTAAGGTCCTTTTGATTGCTAAAGATCTTATGCTATTTGTCATATGAGCAAGACTGTTATCCCCTGTTTCTTGATCAAGTTCTAATTTTAGTTGGTTTTATTCTACACACTTAAAATCTCCCCTGCTATTTTAAATAGAGAAAAGTATTGTATTACTAAGTTGTTGTACAGTACAGTAATACATAATGCTAAAGTCTTGGATAAAATGATCCTTGATTATAGTTTGTATATAAGTTTGTCAAATGTGTTAGGGTGAAAGACACTATATAAATATAACATCATTATTGCTTATACTCCAGTAGATCATTTTAATTAAATACATTCTGCAAGCAGAGTTTCTTTGCAGTATTTATGTTGCCTGGTTGGATCAGGTAACGTGATTTTGAGTTTTTGTTTTTTCTTGAGATCCCACAGGAGGATATTTTTTAAAGGGATTGATATTGAATTTAGGCATAACCCCATCTCTAGTCTACTGTATACGTTCTCCTGCTTGTGATTGCTAATCCACACAATTTGATAGCTTGCTTGTAAATAAAGATTATTACCTTTTTAAGATCCAGTGATTTCTAGAAGTCAGCTGAGAATACTGGAATTGCTGAATTGTAAATGAGGTCTACATGGACCAAAGTTTTCCCTGGTTTAATTCCATTGAAATCAGTAGAGGAAAGTGATGGGAATAAGTTTTAACCCATGTCACAAATAACTCCACCACCAAATGAGAGAACATGACTCAACAGCCAGTAGATGCCAGTAAACCTTAACCTGTGTGAGAAGAATTTGAAATTTTTTCTTGGCCTTTATGGCTACTCTGCATTGAAGTGTGATATTTTAAGGATCTTTTGAAGGATATGCATATTGTACTTTTACATATTGATGGTACATGTGAAAAACTGTTTTTGAAAGGCAACTTTGCTGGGGCCGAGAGAAGAGTTTTCAGTCTGTAGCCACTATTCTAGTCTAGAGTCTATGCTACTCTAGTGCTCCTCTTCCGTGCCTCTCCACAGAGGGAAAAGGAATGGAGGGACACTGCAGCTGTGGTTCCCACGGCTTGCTGCTGTCTTGTTCTATGTATGTGATATAGTGTCCTCAAATCTTGTGTTCCCCTCCTACATTTCCTGACATATGCACTCATATAGGAACCACACTGATTCAATCACAAAGACCCCTAGTCACCTGTGAAGCGGAAAGCGAGATTTGCCCCCAAAGGTATGCCTATATTGCACACTCCTTACAGTGGCATGTAGAGTACACCTAGCCTGGGTATAAATAGCAATGTAGTCGGTAGGGATGCCAACCTTATAATTGCTCAAAACCAAACACCCTTGCTCCACCCCCTGCCTGCCCCTCCCCTGAGGCCATGCCTCTGCCCCATCCCTTCCCTGAGGCTTGGCCCTGCCCCCCATTCACTCCATTCACCCTCCCTTTATCACTTTCTTTCCCCTACCCTCACTCACTTGCACCAGGCTGGGGCAGGAGGTTGGGGTATAGAAGGGGGTGAGGGCTCCATCTCGTGGTGTGGACTCTGGGGTGGGACCAGGGATGAGGGATTTGGGTTGCAGAAGGAGGCTCCGGGCTGAGCTAGGGAGTTGGGGAGGGGTTTCGGGATGCAGGCTCTGGCCGGGAGGCGCTTATCTCAGGCAGTTCCCAGTCAGTGGCATAGTGGGGCTAAGGCAGGTTTTCTGCGGCTACCAGAAGCAGCTGGCATGTCTGATTGCTAGGCACAGGGGCAGCCAAGGAGGAGCCACACACAGTCCCTGCCATGAGTGCCGGCTCTGCAGGGAGCGATGCCGGCAGGTGCAAGCAGTGCCCTGGGCCCTCTGATTCCTGCGCCTGGGAGTGGGACGTTCCAGCCACTTCTGGGAGCTGCACGGAGCCAGGGCAGGCAGGGAGTATGCTTTAGACCAGCTGCGCCTCCACCGAGACTTTTAAAGGCCCAGTCAGCAGTGCTGACCAGAACCACAGGGTCCCTTTTCGATGGGCATTCTGGTCGAAAACCAGACGCCTGGCAACCCTAGTAGCCAGTGAGGCACTTTTTAGGTGAGTAGAGTTAAAGCCATGGCAGAATGTTAGGGTATATATCCTACACAGCTCTCTGCATGCCAAGCCACTCCTCCCATGTCTACACTGCTGTTTTTAGCGGTGCAGCGTACAGCTTCCTCCACACTGCAGGAACCGTTCCCTGCAACAGGGAATGGCTCTGGCAGCAAGGAAGGCTGTGGCACCTCCTCACTGATGGAGCCTTTCCCCACTGCAGAGAGTGGCCAGAGCTTTTTTTCTGCTGCAGTGAAAGGCTCTGGCTGCTGAAGCCTTTCCCATGCCCTTCCCATGCCAGAGCCTTTCACTGCCCTGTGTAGCTCCACTCTGAAAAGTGGGCACTGCCTGCTTTTCTCTGTGGAAGGTAGCTGCATATACCCTACGTGCTGCTGTCATGAATGTGCAGTGGGGGCCTACCTTGGAAGTGCATCTTTTCCCACCAAGTGCCAGTGAAGGTTCAGATCACTTGTAATATTGGAATTAGTTTTAAAATCAACAAAAGCAAACACAGCTTCAGACTCTTCATCCCCAAATATTCAACTTCAGGCAAGATGAACAACAGAACGGGATTTCCTGTTAATAAAGGAACTGCTGATGCCATTGATAATGATAAAAGTCCTGTTCAAAAGGCTCTAAAGAACAGCTGACTAATACAGCAGAAGTGCTCTTACCACAAAAAATATTGAGGTACCAAGTACAGCTACTCAAGTCATTAATCATGACCAGTAATATTGTAACACAGCTTCACAAACAGATGCAAAATTGCCTAATTAGAACCCCTGCCCCATTTATGAAGAGGAGGAGAAGAGATGGCTTTGAATTGTTAGAGAAAAGGGATTCTCAGAGTGCCAATTAAACTACCACTCGTCATATAAGAGACCACGTGAGAGTAAAAATAGATACATCTCATGGGCAGTTAAAGCTGAGTTAGAGGCTGCTGGAATATAATATGGCATTGTTGCTTTAAACAGAGAGGGCCATGGGCTGCCATTAGAAACATATGGATATCTCCAGTTGACATCACTGGGAGCTGTGCATACATATTGCAATGTTAAGTGGAAGTGAAAAATTCAGGGAAAATATTGCTTTTTATTATAGTTGTCACTGTTCACACCCTCTTGTTAAGGGTTGCAAAACATTTAAACCCTTGTTCACATGTGCCTCAGTCACTTTTAGTAAGAAGAAAAGAAAATATATATAATTTCTATGCTTGAATGGGGTTGCAGCAAAAACAGACAATGAAGCACAAAACGGGATGTTTGTGGAATACAGTTAATTTAACTTTCTACAGTAATTACATTACACTGAAGTGCTCGTATCTTTATGTTTCCAGGGTGTTTTGTCTCTGCAGGGACAACCATCATTTTGTTTGTTAGTTACTGCAACCTGTGTAGAAGAGAGATACTCACAGTGCTCTCTTATGAAGGCATTACTTTTGATGTGTGGGTATATCTCCTTCTGCATGCTCCTGAATGGCTATTCCAGTTCTGAGGAAAAGCTGGCTCCAACTGTCATTTGAATATTATTTGTATTTCCATAGTGCCTAGGACCCCTCAGCATGGACCAGGACCCCATTGTGCTAAGTGCTATACAAACACAGAACTGACTGTCCCTGCCCCAATGGTCAATATAGTCAAAAGCTTCAATGATAGAATTGCCACTGTACCCCAATGGTTTTTGATTACCCCATTCCACATGTCCAGAGACACTTTTTTCCTTCTGTCCTAGGCCTACTTTAAATACAAAGTTGCACTAATTTAGCTAAACTGATTTAAGATAAACCAGTGCAAATTCTATGTGTAGACAACGCCTCAGAAGATTGTTTACAAGGGCACAGGTTTCTTCCCTGGAGTTCTAAGATGCACTTGAAACAGATAAGCACAGAAACCACAAGTCACAGGTACAGGGAGAGCTGCACTTTGGACCCCTTTTAGTCCCTAGTGCAAGTACCCCTTTAGGGACAGATTTTGCTATCTTCATCCCACTCAGGATGCCGTGGTTCCACCCAAACGCCAGAGATTGGAATTCTGGATTGTTGCCCCCTGTCTGCCAACCCTTAAACCACAGGCCCAATTGAGTTTGGCACATGTAAGCCCTTTTCTTCCAGGAACCTGGAACAGCAGCTGATTAAAAGAACGAGGAGTAAGTGTGGCACCTTAGAGACTAACAGATTTATTTGGGCATAAGTTTTTGTGGGCTACAGCCCACTTCATCAGATGCATAGAATGGAATATACAGTAGGGAGATTATATATATTATATAATATATACACAGAGAACATGAAAAAGTGGACGTTGCTATACCATCTCTAAGAGGCTAATTAATTAAGATGAGCTATTGTCAGCAGGAGAAAAATTTTGATTAAAGTGACTCAAAAACAAGTTTCTCAAAACAAAGCATTATTTCATCCAAAGGTGTATAGTATGCAGAACAAAGACATTTATTTATACACTATATGCCTAGTTCCTCTTATCTAAGGAGTTCCATTCAGCCCAGTTATGCCCGTCTCTGGGTTCGGGGAGAGACCCTACTTGTGGTTTCTGTCTCTCTCCCGGTCAGAGCCTCATCGCGACTAACCTACTCAGTCCTCGCTTCTTCCTTTTCGTAGGTCTGGGATCCTTTAAGGGTTTAGTATTCTCTTTGATCTTAAGCTCAGGCCTGGGAAGGGTAAATCTTGCTAGTCTGGATGGAGCCAGGCAGGGGCATTCTCTGGTTAATACCCCTACATTGCTGATCTCTCCTGTGGTTTGGTTTCCTGTTTGTTTTCTCCCTTATAGCCTCCTTTTGATTTAATTCTGTGCAGTCAGGCAGGATAATGTCCAAGAGCTAAACTAAGGTCATATGATATTTATACTAATAATAATACCTTCAGTTGCCACATGATGTTTCTTCCACACATCAAAAAATAAAAATATTTATTTGTCCCAAATTGCCACATATCTGTAGCTCTCACACTTGCTGATTTGTCAGAGTAGTGTTTTACATACCCTTTGTACTCACTCTGCATTGGTGTAAAACTAGCCCTACTATATGCAGGGATTCAAGGAAATAAGCCCTATAAAAAAGGTTAACATGTAAGGAAAATCTTATTTTTGGCCTACAGATATTTGTTGTGGGTGAAATCCTGGCCCCACTGAAGGCAAAATGGCAAAACTCTCAGTGACTTCCGGGGGGGCCAGGATTTCACCATAAATCTTAATTGCCACAGTAGCACAAAATTGTGTTAAATGTTATCTCACCTGGCTAATTGAGGAAATGCAAAGACATTTCTTTTTCCTTTGTTCTTAAATGTTGCTCCACTGTAAAAAAAAAAAAAAACAAAAACCACAAAGAAATTACCCTCATATTCGTGAGTATGGATTTACATTTACTGTTGTATTCTTTATGTGCCACTCAACTGACAGCTCAGTAGAAAGGAAAGCAAGCAAGTTTTATAACAAATTTTGTAAGGAGAAATCAAATCCAGATGACAAATTAATCTCACATAATTGAGCATCTTGTCAGTTAGAATTCTTTCAGATCAAAAGCACCGCTGGAAGTGAGATGAAGTAATCCCAATGTTTGTATCACTCTGTATTGTTCCACACTAGTAAGATGGAGATGTGTACTATTAGTTGCAGTATGTTTCCAAGTTGGAACGAATGGACCTAGGACAAGGTCCTCCATTACATCTCTTGGAAGACATGGGGGAATAGGCCGCAGTCTAAATGTTTGAATGATATATGATTACATGCTAAAGAAGAATAGGCAGCAAAGATTACATTTCAGTATAAGTAAGCCTGCAGTTATGACAGAGTGTGGAAAATTGTTACTGTTGTAAGTATAATATGGAGGACAAATTGACCATAATGCATTATAATTACATGTGTTCATTATAATACAATATTAAGTTGATAAAGTAATTAGTCTGTCATTGAATATATGTTTATGTAGCTTCAGTTCTGTATGCAGCAAGTTAAAAGTAGCTGTATGGGACTTTTTTGTAAAAAGACTACAAAACACAGGCTGTGCATTTCAGTCCTTTTTTTCATTTTCTGTGCTGCCCTTAGAATATCAGCTGCAGGCAAAAATAGTCTGTCTATTATTCATGCATGAGGAAACTTAATTCAGTTCCATGATTTAGCAAAGCCCAGTCTTTTCTTGAACAGATACACAATTATATCCAGTGTGAATGTCGTAGCTGCTGCACAGAGTCTAACTTTGAATAAGATCTGTGTGTCACAAATCCACCATTCCAATCTTTACCAAATGCAGGGAGGAATTCTTCCTCCTGGATCTATGCTGTTGATTTCTTGCATATTCTTCATTGGTTCCACACATTGTGCTGCCAGCAATGTGACTGGGAGTTCACTGCGTGGAACTGTGCTAATAGGAGTTCCAGGCATCAAACAAGTGCAGGATAAGCAAGAGATGTGTGCTACCAGTAAAGATGCACAGTGAAGAGCTGAGAATTTCTCCCTTTCTCTTAATGTATCTTGTCCTTTTGAGTGCTTGCCTTGCACTCTGTATTATAAACACACAGTTCCTTTTGTTTAGACAAGGAGCCAGTGAGCTCTCCAGACCTTGATGGATACTGGTTTTTACACACAAGGTTATATTCTTCCCTCCATTCTTTGCATGGAACCCCATTTACATCAATGAGCACTTATTGTACCATTGATCTTTGCATATCTGACTAATGCTCGCTCTCGCTCTCTCTCTCGATGGATTACAACAAGGATTAGTTTTGTGATTACACTGATCACACAACTGGAAAATATCTCTTTACAGAATTATAAGATTTTTAGATCTTCATTGATAACTGCAAAATTATACCTTCTTCCCATCCAACAGAGAGCGATATGATGTGTAAAACACATTTATTTACCATAAAAACACACATAAAACATTTCAAAATCATTAAAAATATAAATTATACTTTGTGTGACACTTATAATGTAATAAATAAATTCCACCCCAACCAGACACTACACATTGATCACTAAGACGTCACCATCACAAAGTTCACCAAGTCAGTTCATAAAAGGTATAGTCAATGTGCAGCTGGCCAAGATCAATGCATGGAACAAACCCAACACATCACACAACTTGGTCCTAATGGAATTTCAAAATGGCCAGTTTAGCCTGGTAAGAAACTGCGTTTCACTCAGAGAGGTTAGCACAGATAATGTAATGTAGCAATATTTAAACCCTATCCAGATTTGACTAAAAGGTTACAGAAACTTTCCCCCCAAGATGTGAAACTGGGTACTTGTGTGTGTTTGTTTGGATCTCTTCAAGTTTGTAGATACTTGGATAAAGGATAAGCCTTTATCTCCCTCGCATTCCCGAACTGATATTTAGTGAAAAATTAATATGGGGTGATTTTAAAAGTTTAGCTTCGTGTCAGACTGGTGGGGTCTATTCCTGCTCTAAAATCCAGATGTATTCAGGAGTAAATAATGTATTCTTTAAAACCCAGAGAAAGCTGAAATACTTCAGTATATTTGTAGGGAAAGAGTAGAATGCATGCACACACCCAGTGCACTTGAATACATTGACTTCAGTAGTTACTCTGTACTGATGCCAGTGGAAGTGAGAGCAGAATTTCACCCTTTGTTAGGACATTTCCCACTTTAGAGGGGAATAGTATTAGATAAGTGGGGAACCCATATATATTACAGCCTTTCAAAAGTCCATCATCTGTATACTCAAGGCTTTAGTAAATGATGTTTGCTCTTCTAGAAGACATTTAAAATCATTCAGTTAAACTCCTATTGAAATGAAAAAGAAAAAAGTATATTTGAAATCCTAACTAGCTTGTTGGATCAGCACCCAAAGTCAAATTGATTATTTGAGCACACAAATGAGTATTGATTCACTGCATTAAATACTCTACTCAGTTGATAGAATACAACTTTTTGGTAAAATCCTAACATGGGAATGTTTCTATCTGCATGATGTATAAGCCATTGGATTGTAAACCTTTTTTTTTCTCATTAATTGTCTTGTTCTTTTACAGCATGCACAGTAAATTTTACATCTGAGATTATTGCTCTTTACATTTTGATTTGCTTTATACAAATTAACAGTAATGACCAATTTAAGAGTGAAATTGATGTTCAGGAGATGGAGGAGTCAGGTTATTTTTTAGAAGTTATTAAAAACTGCCCAGAATGCCACCACACTGATTTACAAAGTGTGTTCTATTACTTAAATCTTTATATAACAAATCTTCTTCACCCTTCAAAAAGATTCATAGTCAACCTCTTTTCAAAATTTTGATTAACTCCAATAATTTTTAATCCATTTGTACATGGGCTATGGAGAGTTGCTTCAATTACTTTAAATCAGTTCTCTTTTATCAGTATTTCAGTTTGGCCTGTAGACACATAGCAGATTATCACTGTGGAACAGGACAGACTGAGGTGATCTAAAATAAGGAAAACCCCATTCTAGAGAACAATTACATTTCTGGGAATCCAAGACTGAGTTCTATATTTGTGTGGCTTTTTTGTTTGTTTATTTTTAATGCAGCATATCAAGTAACAAATTTAAATGTCTAATAAAGACACAGTGAGCTGCTTTGATTCCTGTGGAGCATTTGCAGCAAATCCTTCAGTCAGTGTTAGTGAAATTAATGCAGCATAACTAAGGAATCTAGATTTCATTTATGAATGAATCTAACAGTCAACTGACAAAACCTCCAGCTAGTCAAGCAAGTTGGCTGGAACTCCTGCAGTCAGCTCTCCTGGTGATGTAATACTTTCTGGTCTTGACTGTCTCTGCATAGGAGTTTGTATTTCAGCTTCCACGATAAGTATGTGTTGTTTTTACTCTGGGCTTGGTTACACTTGCACTTTATAGCGCTATAAAGCCCCCACGAGCGCTATAACCTCCTCTCCGTCCACACTGGCAAGTCACGTAGAGCGCTATAACCGCTGAGTTATAGCGCTATTGTTAATCCACCTCCGCATGGGGAATAAGGGCTGTAGCGCAGCTGCTGTAGCGCTACAACAAGAATGTGGACACTCACTGCGCATTAATTGGCCTCCAGCCCGTCCCATAATTCCCGTTCGAGCCACTCTGGTCATCACTTGCAAACTCTTTTGTCCTGTCCTCAGGTGACCACACGTCAGACCCGCCCTTTAAAGTTCCAGGGAAATTTGAAAATCCCCTTCCTGTTTGCTCCAGCCAAGCGTGGCGTGCTCTCAGGGAATCCTTGCAGCTGATCATTCTCATTGATCTGATTGATTGCCTGGCGTGGTCTCAGGGAATCATTGCAGGTGATCATTCTGATTGATCATCATGACTCCACGTTCCATGCCTCATCGCAATAGGCGATCCCCAGCATGGAGCAATAGTGAGGTGCTGGACCTCATCAGCTGTTGGGGGGAAGAGGCTGTTCAGTCTCAGCTGCGGTCTAGCTGCAGGAATTTTGACACCTATGGGCAGATATCACGGGCGTTGGCGGAAAGAGGCCATGAGCGGGACACTCTGCAGTGCCGTGTTAAGGTAAAGGAGCTTAGGAATGTGTATCGCAAAGCCTGCGAGGCAAACGGCCGCTCCGGGGCAGCCCTGGTGACTTGCAGATTTTATAAGGAGCTGCACACGATACTTGGTAGTGATCCTACGGTCACTCCATCGACCACCATGGACACTTCCCAGCCCACCAGTGAAGGGGGCGGTGAGGAGGAGGACGAAGAGCAGGAGGATGAAGAAGAGGAGGAGGATGAGGACGAGGCAGCAGCAACCCAGGGCACGGAGGAGTCCCTGGACGCATACAGCCAGGAGCTCTTCTCAAGCCAGGAGGGCAGCCAGCCACAGCGTCCGGCAGTTGCAGGGGCCAGCTCAGCAGCGGATTGCGGAGGTAAAGCTGCTTTTCTATGGGGAAGGCAGGCAGCTTGGGGTGGAAAGGGATGCTTGCATGCTTGCCTACATGTGGAATAGAGCACTGATGTAGTCTATCACCTCGCGGTAGTCATCATCAGTAATCCCTTCAAAGGTCTCAATAAGAGCACTTGCAATGCGCCTGCGCAGGTTTCCCAGGAAGCCAGCGTGGCCCCCGTCCCGGTCACAGTCACTAGTCCCCGCCACTGTGCTACAATGGGTGGGGGGAGCATTGCGGCACATAGGAACGCTGCATATGGCCCTGGGCAGAAGCTGCATCTCATTAAAATCCCTTCCCTTTATTCCTAAGTGACTCGAAGCAACGAGATATCTTCCAGGACAAACACCTACGGAGAATGTTGGAACAGTGTTCAGAGTAGGGCTCCTGACACTTCCTGGCACTCCACTCCCCGCCCACCCAGCCCCGCCACAGCTTTTCAGGGCAGGGAAGAAATCCTTCTCCCTGCCTGCTGCTCAGAGTGGGCCTCCTGCAACTTACCGGCACTCTCCACCCCCTCTCCCGGCACAGCTTGTCTGGGGCAGGGAAAAAATCATTTCCCTTGCCTCTGGAGTGCACTCACCATGGCAGGGGCTCCGTTGCTATATTTGTGCTCTCTGCGGGACAGGCAAACGGGGCATGCGGGGGAATCATAGGCATGTCTGCTCTTTACAAGGGAACCACTGTTAAATGTATCTTTTTATTTTAGAAGGATCGTCCTTGAGCCCTGTGCCATCGCTCTTATCAACAGCTGAGAGGCTCAGGCGACTGAGGAAGCGGCCACGAAGGAGCAAAGAGGATCTTGTACAGCAAGTAATGCAACAGGCTGTAACGGAGAATCGAGTTGCACAGAGGTGGAGGAAGGACCAGAGCAAGTTGAGGGAGAAGGCGTAGCAGGAAAATGCGATTCACCGCCGGAAAAGCACCGATAAGCTGCTCTCATTACTGCAGCTTCAATTGGAGACTATGCAGCGGATTGCCACCCTTCAGGAGGAGAAGCACCGTGCTCTCCGCCCCAATTATCATTTGCCCCAAAACCCTTCCCCTTCTGTGCCTCAGTACCCTCCAGGCCACTATCATCAGCTATATGGTTATCACCATCCACAGCTGCCTCCAACCCCTCTGTCTTCACCGAACAACCCCCAAACCCCGGACCATTATCCACTGCAGTCAACCCCTAATAACATGCCTTACTGGCCTCCGCAAATGGGGTTTGGGGGACATGGCCACTGTGAGGGCACTGGAGACTCAGAGACCCGGACATATTCCAATCTCTGACTGACCCCATGCCACCCCCATTGCACCTCCCCCGGCTTCCCCCTCACACGCATCACAATATTTTCTTTCAGCAACCGAAGTACCTGTTCAATAAATGAATTGTCTTCTTAATAAATAGGTTTCTTTATTAAGTGTACATACATTATTACAGGCTACAGAAAAGCAAATGCCTGTTCCTATTAAAAGAATGCTCTCTCCCTCCCTCCCTCTGCACCTCACTTTAGAACTGGCTTTCAGCCTCAAAATGCTCTCTCAAGGCTTCCCTGATCCTAACAGCCTCGCGCTGGTCCCCTCTAAGAACCCTGCTCTCTGGCTGGGCGTATGTGGTCTCCAGGCGTTGAACCTCCGAGGACCATGCCTGAGTGAAGCCTTCGCCCTTCCGCTCACAAAGATTATGTAGGGCACAGCATGCGGAAATAACCGCAGAGATACTACCCTTGGCCAAGTCTAGCCTCTCATAAAGAGCACCAGCGCACCTTGAGACGCCCAAAAGCACGCTCCACAGTCATTCGACACCGACTAAGCCTGTAGTTGAACCTTTCGTGACTGCTGTCCAGGCTCCCTGTGTAGGGTTTCATGAGCCAGGGCATTAAAGGATAAGCGGGGTCACCAAGAATCACTATGGGCATTTTCACTTCCCCCCACGGGGATCCTCTGGTCTGGGAAAAAAGTCCTGGCTTGCAGCTTCGTGAACAGGCCGGTGTTGCGGAAGATGCGTGTGTCATGCATCTTTCCAGACCAGCCAGCGTTAATGTCAGTAAAACACCCACAGTGATCCACAAGCGCCTGGAGAATCATGGAGAAATACCCCTTTCGATTAACGTACTCGTCTGCTAGGTGGGCGGGCGCCAGAATAGGTATATGGGTCCCATCTATCGCCCCTCCACAGTTAGGGAAACCCATTTCTTCAAAGCCAGCAACAATGTCGTGCACGTTATCCAGAGTCATGATTTTTCGTAGCAGGATGCGATTAATGGCCCTGCACATTTGCATCAGCACAACTCCAACGGTCGACTTTCCAACCCCAAACTGGTTGGCCACCGATCAGTAGCTGTCTGGAGTGGCCAGCTTCCAGATCACGATAGCCACCCGCTTCTCCACCAGGAGGGCAGCTCTCAATCTGGTGTCCTTGCGCCGCAGGGCGGGGGCGAGTTGAGCACACAATCCCATGAAAGTGGCTTTTCTCATTCAAAAGTTTTGCAGCCACTGCTCGTAGTCCCAGACTTGCACGACAATGCAATCCCACCACTCTGTGCTCGTTTCCCGTGCCCAGAAGTGGCGTTCAACGGCCGTGAGCATGTCCGTTAATGAGACAAGAAGCTTTGTGTCAAACGCATTCACCGCTTCGATCTCGTGTTCAGACTCATCACTGTCATCCTGCATGTCAAGGATTAACTGCACTGCACACAGAGATGTGCTGGCGACAGTTGTCAGCATGTTCCACAGCAGTTCTGGATTCATTGTGGCACACGACAATGGAAGACGGAGTGCGCTTTGCTGCAACTGTTGAAAGATGGCGCCGGAGGTGGAAGGAAACACAGGGATTGCTGGGATATGCCAAAAAGCATCATGGGTAGTTGAAACAGGATGCAGAATACCCCGCAAGTGACGCCCCGCCCCCCTCCACCACAAGGCATTGCGCCAGATCAGGAAGAGGTGTACTGTGGGATACATGCCCTAATGCGTTGCTCTTAATGCCGCATTAAGTGCCGCAAATGTGGCCATGCTATAACGCTGGAGCATCTCAGTGTGGACATACAATAGCGCTATTCATATTACTGTATAAGGGGACCGCTATAACCAATAGTGCTGTAATCTTGTAAGTGTAACCATGCCCTCTGTCTTTAATCAGGGTCCCCTTTCCGCCAATCTTAAAGGAAAAGAATAATAAATAAAACTTGAAAATCAGTTTGGCTGTTTCCAAAAGTATTAAAAACCCAGATAACCATTTATTTTTAAAAATACTCATGCAAAATGTTCATGCATGTGTGCAAGCAGATGCTGTTGTTACCTGTGCCAATCACATATAGAGATGAAGTGCTACTCACACTTCTGTGCACATGTATGAAATCTCTTTTTTCTTGCTTTGAAAATGTGTCCTAACATATTCCATTGTGTTTTGAAATTCCCCAAAGCATATTTCTATTGAAAATCATAGTTTTTCCTAGGTCACTTCTAATTTGGACACTTCACTGAACACAGCTGCCCCAATTAGAGTAGAATTTGTGATCTACTCCACTGTATGGTACCATTTTGGAGGCTGTATTAACACAGCTGGTGTGAATGCAGGTTTCTTTACATGATAAACTGTAGTGCTGGTGGAAGTTCTGGGGCACTGATCCACACAGAAAAATGAAACCTCAAATCCAATCAAAGCATAGCAAATGCTCCTTCATTACAATTCATACGTTTACAATAATTAACAGATAGGATTTGTGCGTGGGAAATTGACATACTGTCCCTGATTTTGGAAGCACATAGTCCAATATGGGACTTCACAATAGCAGCAGATATTCAGGGAGGGCCATTATTTCCTTTTACAGCCTACTACCTCAGGAGAGGACTAAAGTACTCTTTCAAAGGAGCTTTACGTTAAGGAGCATACTGACCAAAATACCACCTCTTTTTCCTCCAGATGAAGAAAAAGAAAATGTATGTGAGTTTCATTTTCTGATTGGTTTTATATATAAGTGTACATAAGATAATATCATTTTTTGTGTGGAAGTCACATCTAATTTTACGTGTTTAGATTACTATAGTGTTCTAAAAATAATCCCCAAGGCATGCTTATGGACTTGATCAAAATATGTGCCAGTAATTATACACTTCACATAGTCAGAAATCTATAGGTTGAAAGAGTTTGTATGACAATGGGTCAGTTGAGGTTTTAGAATGTTTAAGGTGAATTTTTATATGTCAAAATTGTTAACTAAAATATGAATTGTAAGAGTAATGGACTATCTATATAAATTACACACAAATTATTTTAAGGTTTCTCTCCGTGCTAGTGCCTGGAACCTCAGTAACTCAGAGCTGCAGTTTTAGGGAAAGTCCTGCTCAGCCCTTGCAACTCTAGGTTGTAGCGTGCTCAGTGCAGATGATATATCCAGAGAACTTAGCTGCCAGTCTCTAGCAAACTTCTACTGAGCATGTACAACTTGAGATTTTTCAAAGGCTTGTAACTTGGCCAGTTTTGGACAGTTTCCATGTGAACAGCTTAAGGCACATCCCTCACAAAGAGGTTACCTCCCTCTCAAATACTGAGTTCCTTCTTCAAAACCTGGACAAGCTAGAACTTCTCAATTACACAGCTGTAATTTTTTTTTAACATAGGGAAATATATGCTGGTTTTTCCCATCTTGTTTTCAAGAATCATAGAAATGTAAGGCTGGAAGAGACCTCAAGAGGTCATCTAGTCCACCCACTCACATGACTTGTGCTCCTTCCCTCTTGTTGTTGTTGTTAATTGTGTTAAGCATCTGATCACAATTAACTTTTCTAGTGATAACTAAAGCAAAATAAGCATTAAACATGTCAGCCTTTCTGGTGTTACTGGATATTAGTGCTCCTTATCTGCTAAATGGTTGGACCTACACTTTTCTTCATTTTTCCTCTTGGTCCAAATATATTTATAGAACCTCTTCTTATTATTGCCTGTTATGTCCATTGCTAGGTATAATTCATTTTGTGCCTTAGCCTTTCTGAGTTTGTCCCTACATGCTTATGCTTTTCTTTTGTACTCATCCTAAGAAGTTTGTCCATTTTTCCACTTTTTATAGGATTCCATTTTGTTTTTCAGGTCATGGAAGATCTCCTGATGCAGCCATATTGGCCTCTTACTAGTCTTCATTTCTTTCCCTCACGTGGGGATGCAGTTGTGCCTTTAGTATTATCACTGAAAACCTGCCAGTTCTTCTGAACTCCTTTTCCCCTCAGATTTTATTCCCAAGGGACCTGGTTTACTAGCTCTCTCAGTTGCTAAAGTCTGCTTCTTTTTTTTGAAAAAAGTCCACTTTTTGTGTTCTGCCACACTCACTCCTTCCTTTCCTTGGAATCATTAAATGTATCATTTCATAAGAACATTCACCAAGCTCAATAATTTAACTTAAAAAAAAAATCAGCCAGAGGCAGACACCTAGCATGGAAAATTTAAGTTTCAACCAAAATAACCGACCCATTTCTGAGCATGCGTCTAAGGAAAATTATGTTGTTTTGCAATGTTAAAAAAATTCTAGCACTCTCATGCTTGGGAGCAGGAACTTGAAATTTGGCAGTGGGGGTGAATGACTTTGTTTCAGGGATGTGTTCCTGTTGAAAATCACCCAAATTTGGCACCACAGTTGAAAGCAGGAAACTTCTCTGTCCTATGCTCTCGATGACCCTCCCCGTCTCCCGCTAGCTGGTGCCCAGGTAGCTTGGAGGAAGGATCTGCCTGACTCAAATGTAGAGGGGACAAGTGTGGGAACAGCAGAGAGGAAAATGAGTAGATTGGTACAAGATGCCTAGTGAAACTAGTGTTGACAGCTGATAAGGGACATGTGGGCTAGGAGGCAGTGGGAACACAGAGATCATTTAAGAAGCTGAGGGGAGAGGAGGAGACTAGAAGTGGCTGGAAAAGGAGATTGGGACTTGGAATCAGTGGGGATGGGGGGGTGGGAATAGGGACACAGGAAGGGGAGAGAGATTTGAGAAAGAACAAAGGTGCAAGGGGAGAACAGGGAAGGGATGGCCAAAGAGACACTAATCTGAGGAGTATTAAATAGGTCATTTTCCAGAGCCCTTTATATCAGCTCTAGTATCAGAAGGGCTACTAGAGAGCACTGTACTGCCAATCCTTTGTTTCCAGTAGTCTAATATATATAGTTTCAAACTCCTAGTTTTAAATGCATTTGCCAATATTTTAATATCCACAGTGTAGATTTAATGTACAGCTTGTAGAATTCCTTATGGCCAGGATATTGGAATTTAGGGAGTTTCATGGAAGGAAAGGTCTGTTGCTGTCCCCATCTTAGTTTATCTTCTATTCTCAAACTTGCCTCCACACATTGTCACTGCATCCTTCATTCCCCTTCACTTTCAATAATTACTCCTGGGGAAATCTGTGCCAAAAAATTAAAAATTCTGTGCACAATATTTTAAAATTCTGAAAAATTCTTCAAATTTTGTCAAAATAACACTTTATAATAGAGCTGCTGATTAATCATAATTAACTCACATGATTAATTAAAAAAATAATCATGATTAAAAAAATTAATCATGATTAATCACACTTATAACAATAGAGCACCAATTGAAATCTATTAAATATTTTGTTTTTTCTATATTTTCAATATTGATTTCAATTACAATACAATGCAAATTTCACAGTACTCACTTTATATTGTTATTTTTATTACAAATATATACACTGTAAAAATGATAAAAGAAATAGTATTTTTCAGTTCACCTTATCCAAGTATTGAAGTGCAATCTCTTTATTGTGAAAGTGTAACTTACAAATGCAGATATTTTTTGGTTACATAACTGCTCTCAAAAATGAAACAGTGTAAAACTTTAGAGCCTAGAAGTCCACTGGGTCCTACTTTTTATTCTGCCAATCGCTAAGACAAACAAGTTTGTTTACATTGATGGGAGATACTGCTGCCTGCTTCTTATTTACCATGTCACCTGAAAGTGAGAACAAGCGTTCGCATGGCACTTTTTGTAGCTAGCGTTGCAAAGTATTTACATGCCAGATATGTTAAACATTCGTATGCCCCTTCTATGCTTTGGCTACCATTCCAGAGGACATGCCTCCATGCTGATGATGCTTGTTAAAAAAAATAATCCATCAATTAAATTTGTAATTATACTCCTTTAGGAAAAAATTGTATGTCTCCTGCTCTATTTTATCCACATTCTGCATATATGTCATGTTAAAGCAGTCTCGGACGATGACCGAGCACATGTTCGTTTTAAGAAAACTTTCACAGTAGATTTGACAAAACGCAAAGAAGGTACCAATGTGAGATTTCTACAAATAGCTACAGCACTCGACCCAAGATTTAAGAATCTGAAGTGCCTTATGAAACTTGAGAGGGACGAGGTGTGGAGCATGCTTTTAGAGGTCTTCAAAGAGCAACACTCTGATGTGGAAACTACAGAACCCAAACTACCAAAAAAGAAAATCAGCCTTCTGCTGGTGGCATCTGACTCAGATGATGATAAAAATGAACACGTGTCAATCTGCACTGCTTTGGATTGTTATCCAGCAGAACTCATCATCAGCATGGAAGCATGTCCGTTGAAATGGTGTTTAAAGCATGAAGGGACATATGAATCTTTAGCACATCTGGCATGTAAACATTTTGCTACATCAGCTACAATAGTGCCGTGTGAATGCCTGTTCTCACTTTCAGGTGACGTGAACAAGAAGCAGGCAGCATTATCTCCTGCAAATTGATTGGCTGACCAAGAAGTATGACTGAGTGGACTTGTAGGTGCTAAAGTTTTACATTATTTTATTTTTTAATGCAGTTTTTTGTACATAATTCTACATTTGTAAGGTTAATTTTCATGATAAAGAGATTGCACTACAGTACTTGTATGAGGTGAATGAAAAACACCATTTCTTTTGTTTTTTACAGTGCAAATATTTGTAATAAAAATAATATAAAGTAAGCACTATACACTTTGTGTTATAATTTAAATTAATATATTTTAAAATGTAATCATCCAAAAATATTTTAAATATGGTATTCTATTGTTTAACAGCACGATTACTTGTGTGATTAATTGTGATTAATCATGATTAATTTTTTTAATTGCTTGACAGTCCTATTTTATAATCATTGCAGTTTCAATTATTTTGGTAATTTATTTCAAAAGACTGGTCAGCATGTTGTCTGTAACAGTACAGACACAAAACAGTTCCTCCAGGAGTAGAGTATTAAAGAAACTCCTACAGCAACCCAATTCTTGCTTCTTTGCCCCCTTGTCCCTCCCAGAGCCCAGGCAGGGGGCCAGACACTCACACCCTTCTGCCCCAGAGCTCAGCCATATCCCACCCCCAACCCAGACATTTACACCCCCTCCTTCCAGAGCCCACCTGCACACCTCCCCAGCCTAGACCCTCCCACTTCCTCCCCCTCAGAGCCCAGCTGCACTCTCCCTCAGATGAGGTGAGCTACCTCCTTTGTGGACTGTAGTTTAACCTATCCGTTGTCATTCCTTGTTTTAAAACCTTTAAACGATGAGAGGCAACGTCTTGAGGGCAGAAGGCTGAATGAAAATGGCATGAGTCTTTTAATGTTCGAGAATTGCATATAGCCAAATGTTGTGATATCGTTGCCAAAGCAGAAGTGTCTTATATCTCAGGTATCCTTGCTATATGGAGGAGTCACTCTACAACCCTTTTTCAGACAGTATATGAACTGCTACATCCAGAAAGCCCAGCTACTAACTCATCATTGTCTAGATGGATCTTTGGTCTGACCCAGTATGGCCATTCTTACGTTTTTATCAGTTTATCAGTCTGTAATAAATTATTAAAATTATTTTTCCTCTATTAGATTTCCATTTTGAAAGTAAATTGTATAGATCGTCTCAATCTCCTGATTATGCTCCATTGTCTTTGCTTTTCATGCTGTTCACTGAGCAATGTCCTCTGTCTATAGTATATTTTGATGTAATACAAGGTGTCAAAGCCAGTGATGTGATTTGAATCCTAGTCCTACCTGCCTTTTGGAGCAAATGTTCATTTGCTATGAGCACGCAGTGTTGTTTTAGCTGTGTTAGTCCCAGGATATTAGAGAGACAAAGTGAGTAAGGTAATATTGGACCAACTTCTGTTGGTGAGAGAGACAAACTTTCAAGCTTACAGAGCACTTCTTCAAGTCTGGGAAATGTACTCTGGAAAGTCTACATTACAGAATTACTTTGGTATGACTGCATCGCTTGGGGGGCAGGGGGAACCCACCTCCTGGAGCGATTCAGTTATGCCAGCCTAACCCCCCATCTAGACTGTGCTACATCGGCAGGAGAGTTTATTCCGCTGACATAGCTACTCCCTCTCAGAGAGACAGATTAACTATGCCAGTGGGAGAGCTTCTTCCATCAGTGTAGAGTCTTCGTTAAAGTGTTACAGTGGTACAACTGCACCAATGCAGTGTTTTAAGTGTTGCCCTGCCCTCAGTGTCACAGCTAAATACAAGGTGGAACAAATTGTTTAGCATAAGTATTTAACACATATTTCAAGGAACCATTCAAGGTGATGTGGCCCGTTAGCACTTCTCCAATCATAGACAGGGAAAGGAGAAGAAAAAGTGTGTGTCTGGGGTAGGGGAGTGCTAAGTGAGTTAAAGATTCTTGTAATAAACTCATAAATCCATTTTATTTCAGCATAAGCTTTTGTGGGCTATAGCCCACTTTATCAGATGCATAGAATGGAACACACAGAAGTAAGATGAATATATACACACAGAAAACAAACAAAAAAAACATAAAAAGGTGAAACCTGAACCCGAACCAACTTTTGAAGGTGTTTTGCAGGTTTCTTTTGTGGATGAGGACTGAGAGGTCAGATATCGAGTGATCACTTTACAATACAGCTTACCTAAGGTAAAGGGTAAAGATGAATATATCTTTGGAACCTGGAATTCTTCTCTCAAAACAACCTGTAATGTAAACTGTTTTGATTAAACGTTCCTCTGTCGGGCCAAATCCTGTGCAATTTACTTATGCAAGTACATCAAGAAGATACAGGCGTGTCGCGTCTTGCGCGAGGGTTCCGTTCCGTGGTTACCACGTAAAGCGGAAACCGCGTATAGCCAAAACCCACTGACTTCAATGGGAGGCGAAATTGCGCCCCCTGCAGGAAGTTCTAAAAAAAAGATCCTTTCCTTTTTTGTTTTCGCGGTCCGCGTAAAGTGGAAATCGCGTAAGTTGAATCAGTGTAAGACACGACATGCCTGTATGTCTGAATTTTCATTCAGCGTCAGTTTTATACTTTCTATTTTAGGGACTAAAAAAATCTTCCAGTTTAAATTAAACCCATCTTATTCAATTTGACCTATTTTTGAAATATCTCATTTGGGTTTTACAATGTGCTTTAGCACACAGATTTGTGTGTGCAACAGCCCACCGAGTGAAGCTTAGTCATATGCTCTTTCACTGTCTCTTTCTTCGGACCTCTCTTTGAGGCATATTGATTGTAGTCTTTTGTTGGCAAACTTAAAGTATATTGTTGGGTTGTCAGATACTGCCTTGATGTGGTTCAAATCATGTTTGATTCATCAGCCAGTGACAGTCTTCATAGGTCATCTGAGAACAGACCAGGATTCTCCTTGCTATGGTGATCCTTTGGGATAAGTGTTAGGACATTTTATTCTCCTCTACCCCCTTTTATCTGTTACAATAGATTTAAAGACGTGACAAAGAGTCCTGTGGCACCTTAAAGACTAACTAAAATTTTAGAGCATAAGCTTTCGTGGGTTAATACCAACTTCGTCGGTTGCATGCAGTGAAATACTTCACTGCATGCAACCGACGAAGTTGGTATTAGCCCACGAAAGCTTATGCTCTAAAATTTTAGTTAGTCTTTAAGGTGCCACAGGACTCTTTGTCACTTCTGCAATTCCAGACTAACACAGCTACCCCTCTGAATAGATTTAAAGTCTTTTTAAAACAAGAAACCCTTAGAATTACTGTTAATATTCTACTTTGATTTCTTTATTTGATTATTGTAACCTTTTACTTGGAGTTCCCAAATCTTTTTGAGATTCCGTCATCAATAGCATTATGAAGTAGCCATAAAAAATCATAGCAGTTAGAACACATCACTCCTCTTTTACAGTCTTCATACTTGTTCCTTTTTAACTTTACATATTAACTCACAGGTTTTACTGCTACACTTCAAGGCACTTAATGGTTCCTGTCCCAAGTATTTGACATCTTTTGTTGTTTTCTATTCCTGGCCATTCTAATGAAGACATGTAAGACTTGGCAGTTTATTTAATCTGTCCGAGATACAACCCTGAGGCTTTTAGCATCTTTTCCCATTGATTGTGGAATTCACTTCCTGTTTAGTTTAAAAGGCTCGTTGTCTTTATTTAAAATTACAGCAAAGAAATGAAGTTTTGTTGCTGCTTTTGACTCTTTTTTAAAAAAGAACTGATGCTGTTGTTAAAAGGCCTGCTCTCCTTTTGTGAAGGATGTTGTATAAATAAATCTTTCTTTTTGTTCTGCATAGCTTCATCTAACTTTTTACCCTTTGTCTTATTATAAAAATAAATTGATAATCAGAGATTTTGTAATGCTTCATATACAGCTCAAATTGCCTACAGTTGCCTACACACAAATTGCCTACACACAAAATAAATGTATAAATCTGTGTGTAGCCTTGTAACAGTCCTGATTTGGTGCTTTTATTTCAGGGATGCCATGTCACTAGTTCCAAATGACCAGCCATATTACTAGAAGGGGGGATTACTACTCTGCGTTTTCCATGATGTTCTGAGCAGTTCCTTTGTGTCTCAATATAGAATGACAATTATGTGCTAGAATTACAAAGAAACATGACTCCAGCTGTGCTATTCAGCTTTCGTAAGCCCGGTCAACATTGCACGTAAATGGCTTAATGAGCCTTTAGCTTGTAATATGTAAACTCGAGCTGTAATTAATTTTTCATAGCTGCTAATAGAGGACCAGTATCAGTTCATGTTTAATGCAGTGCCCCTATTATATGGCCTGAGGAACTGAATAGCACATAGTGGGCAGTAAGATAAGGTATAAGAGATGTGTATGAAAAGACTGTCCATTGGCAGATGCTGCTCTGCAAAGTTGTTGCTCGCTGCTGTTTTTCTACCCAGTGTGATTTGTTGGATTCTGATTAATGTTCTACAAGTAGCCAAAACTCATCAAAGGAATGTATTCAAAGTAGCTGTTTTCAATAACTTCTGTAATTAAACCCTAAATACTGTATCAAATTTCATTTTTCATATAAACAACAGCTGGTCTGTTCACAGAGTTCATATTTAGCTGCTTGTGTAACCTATGCTTCCTTTGAACAGGAGTAGCCAGGTTTTTTTTGCCAGAAAGGTGGAACAGCTGTCCATCAACCCCATTTTGTCTGGGACTAGTAGAAAAAAGGTTCACAAACCCTTCATCCTTTCTCAGTGGGGCATCTCCATGGTTAGGGGCCAATTCCACTCCCAAGTGCTGGGGGAAAGGGAGGGGAGTCAAACTCTTCAGGTCAGGTCAGCCAGACCCGGAGGGAGACAGCCATACTATAGAGAAGGTGAAGATCTCTGCCCTCACTGGCCTGTTTTTTACTAATCATAGCAAGAAGATAGCCATAAGGAGAAGGATGCCACCTGTTCAAAGAACTGGGCACTTCCTGCTTGTACAGGTCAGGATGGTGTGGTGATGTAAATGTCAAATCAATGGTTCATGTTTTAAATGCATAGGATTTATGACCTGTGTGCAGTTTTAAGCCGTGAAGAAATTTGTGTGTGATACTGTTGTTTCTTTGTGCTTAGTATTTGCTGTATTGTTGTAATGATGAGATATCACTTAGGTGTCAGAGGAGTCTCAGTTGACCCTCAGCTTGTCATCTTATAAACTGAAATATTTTTTTTTTCAGTCTGAACAGCTTTATTATGTTGTGGTGTCTTTATTCCAAACTGGAGCATCGTGGGGATGGGCATCCACGAGTGTCCAAATTTGCATGTTGGTTTCCTGTGGTGTTTCCCACAGATGGGAGTTCCACTGTCAAAACATACTGAACTATTTCTGCAGGAAAGTGGAATTACAGGTACTTGTCTTCCTATAGCTATTGGGGCCTCAGTGGTGGATGGGCATTGAGGGCACTCAGCAACATTGAGGAGACAATTGGCAACTTGCATGATCAGTCCTTCTAATAAATGACCGCATCCTGCGCATCACTGCAAAACCTGTTTATTTGTCTTATGGTTTATACATAGGGCCCTACCAAATTCGCGGCCATGAAAAATGCATCTCGGACCCTGAAACCTGATCTCTCCCCACAAAATCTGGACTTTTTTGCGCTTTTACCCTATACTATATCAATTTTGCAGGGGAGACCAGAGATTATCAAATTGGGGGTCCTGACCCAAAAAGGGAGTTGTGGGGAGGGGGGCAGTTATTTTAGGGGCGATTACTCCTGCACTGCCTTCAGAGCTGGGCAGCTGGAGGGTGGCAGCTGCTGACTGAGGGCCCAGCTCTGTAGGCAGCAGCGCAGAAGTAAAGGTGACAATACCATCCCATGTCATCCTGACTTCTGTGCAGCTGCTGAGGGCGGCTTTTCCTTCAGAGCTGGTCTCCCAGCCAGCAGCTGCAGCTCTCCAGTTGCCCAGCTCTGAAGGCAGCACTGCTGTTTGCAGCAGTGCAGAAGTAAGGTAGCAGTGTTGCAACCCCCGCCACACTACAATAACCTGTGATTCTCCCCATCAACTCCTTTTTGGGTCAGGACCTCAATAATTACAACACTTTGAAATTTCAGATTTAAATAGGTAAAATTGTTAATTTGCTATTTTTAAAAAATCTTACGACCCTGACATTAACCAAAGTAGACCATGAATTTGGGAGGGCCCTTTCTATACATAACAGGTTGGATATAAAATCTGAAATCGTCAAGCAAGCAAACCCCTCACTGATGCCAGAAGTTGGCTCTAGCTTAGTATATCAGGTGACTCATTTCAAAAGAAAAACCTGACTAGAAAATATTATCTGTGTGCAAGAATACTTAGTTATTATTACTATGAGAATACTGTTTGCATTTCCTGACTTGTTTGTTTTTAACTGTAACATTATGTTCCCTGTGTGTTTCTTTAAGAAAAAAATTTCTTGGGGAGGGAAGAAAAGGAGGAGGTGGAAACACACTAATGTCTCTTATTTCAGTGTGTTTACACAAATGAAGTTATGGAACTTCATGCTGCTGTACCAATAAAAGCCCCATCTACAAAACTATACAATGTATGAATTTCTGCCACTTCACAGTCCTGTAGTAAAATGGTTAGACTGTGTACTATATTTGTTTATGCGAAATAACCTAGAGACCAACTGGCTGCTATATCAGGGTTAATGATGTGGGGAGCGTAATAACTTTTGCTAGAGTGAAAAAATATATAGTTTTTCTTCTTCATAACTAAAAGAGAAATACATTTAGTTTAAACTTTCCTGAAGGTTTTTTGTGTTTTTTTCCCCGGTTGAGCCAAAGCATGTATATGTTTTTCAGCCAAAAAGGAAAATATCTGAGCAAGGTATGAGAATGTGAAAATAGGGCTGTGAAATTTGAGTCTGATGGTAACATTAACCTTATCTCTTTTACTTACAGTACTGTTTATATTTTGTACATCCCAGTGTATAATGTAATTCTCTCTGGGGGAAGTTTTGATAATAGGTAGAACATAGAATTATATTTCAGGAGACCTGTTTGTTGTTCTGGTCTGTGCTGCTGACTCATGGTATCTTGGGCAGGTCATTTAGGACATTTTCAGACTTTGATACTCCAGGTTTGGCATAAAATACCACATTTAGGCACCTAGGGGAAAAGGCTGGATTTTTCACAGTGTTGAGCATTTACAGTTCCCATTGACTTCTGTTTCCTCATCTATAAAATACTTACACTTCATAAGACCCAATTCTGCCACACTTACACATGTGGAATAAGTAGCTTGCTCCTTGAGAGGTGCCATTGAAATCACAGAGACTACTTACAGAGTAGGGTGCTCCTCATTGTGAGTAAGACTGGCAGGTCATGGTGTCACAGACTCCCATGTCAGTGCTCTCTCGGCGCCGTACAATCCCTGGGAGGACCCTGCTTCAGCAGGGCATCCCTCCTTGGGAGTTGCACCTCTCTCAGGGGGTTAAGCCCTGGACTTGTCTGCCTCCTGGAACCACACCTCTTGGCCTGTCTTTCTAAGAGCCCCCTCAGAGAGTCCACTCGCTCTAGACCACCTAGGAACCTCCACACCCAGAGGAAGCAATGCAACCCTGATCCCTAGACTAGAGAGACTCTCAGCCAGTGTAAAAACAGAAGGTTTATTGCATGCCTGGATCACAGTACAGAAATTTCTCCAGGCCTTGAGCATAGAAAATCTCAGCACAGTTAATCTAGGTCTGTCCAGCATCCAGTTCATCTGGGGCTGTCCAGATTCCTCTTTGTTCCTAGTCCAGAAGTGACCCCCATTCCAGCCAACCACCCTATATCACCTCCTTAAAGCCCTTCCAGTCCTTAGTCTTCTTTCCGGGCAAAGAGCTCGCCAGGTGACTCTCTCTCTTTTCTGATGTTTGTTTTCTCTACTGGCCAAAACCAGCTGGCACCAGGCTGGGTTGGGCCCCTGGCTCCATGTTGGGGAAGGGCCTTCAGGTTATCAGTGGCTAAGTTACAAAGAGTCCCATCTGGGGTCTAGAGTTCAGGATGCTAGGTAAGGTCGCACTGGCTCCTCTGCAACAATAAATAACCTCTCCCACCACCTGCTTAGACATGCACCACATAGGGGAAACTGAGGCACACATAGTAGGCATACGAAGTATCAAGAAAATTCCCTACTTCAACACACATGACTTCTAATGAAGTGGTTTGAGATTCCAGCTTGCACCTTATATAAATATGTTGTACATGCATATAGATGTAAGCAGTGTCAGGCTGAGCTCTACCCTGACATCTGGTGGTGAATTGCGGGAATTGCAGTGAGTTGTGGAAAAGAACATTGGTGCTAATCTTATTTGCATAGGCACACCCACCGTGCCTACTCTGAGCTCACAGCAGCCCAAATGGTCACTTCGGCTGCTGTGGATCCCCCAGTTTCTCCGTTATTGGGGCAGAAATGACGAAGTATTGTTACCCTGATCATGTGAATCGAGGACTGTGAACATGTACTTGTTACGTACTTCTTTGTTATGATGGAGGGACTCGCCATCATCTAGGTAGCATTCACTGGGCAAGGGATAGGCGTTCAAAACTCTCTGAATTTGAGAGAGGCCATTGATAGATCCATACATGTTTTGGTGAGGACCTTGTCTAAGGACCCTATGAGCCTATTGCACCCTGCCTCTCTCCACTGTGGAATGTCGGAGCTAATTTTTGATTCTGTTAGGAGTCTAAATTCAGCCTGCTGAGCTGAATTCTCTTTGGGTCCAGTGGTGCACCTGCACTAAGTGCTGCCTGCCCCCCTACTAAAAGCTGAAATCACTGAGCACTGTGTTAAGTAGGGGGGCCTGAAGGCATATTGCTGAGCAGCTGGTGGCGCCAAGCTGTTCGTGTGGCTGGCAGAGTGGAGCAGCAGACTCAGCTGAGCAGTTCCCGGGTGCAGTTTGCGCGGCTGGCGCAGCAGAGCAGTTCGGGTGTCGGCTGGCAGGGCGGCCAGTGGTGCATTTCGTGCTGCTGGCAGAGTGGCTGGTGCAGCAGAGCAGCTGGGGTGTCGGCTGGCAGGGTGGCCAGCGGAGCAGTTCGTGCTGCTGGCAGAGTGGCTGGTGCAGCAGAGCGGATTGTGGTGAGGGCTGCAGCAGAACCCCACAGAGAGGTGGCGCAGTCGGCCTCGGACCACGTAAGGTGCCCCTTAACCTGCCCTCCATTTCCACCCAGGCGGGGAGATAAGACTCTGCAGGTTGACTTTTGCACTCTGCACTGACCAGGAACAGAGCCTCTTGGGCTGTTGGACTTTTGGGACTATTGGGTGATTTTTGGGGTTGTGGGACTCAAGAGCCAAAGGGAAGGACACGGCCTATTTGCTGGGAGGGGGGCTTCTGGTTCATGGTTTGTTTTATTAATCCTCTTTGTGGTGTTTCCCCTATATAATGCCACATTGTTCCTCTCTGTTATTAAAAGGCTTTTGGTACACTCAGACTCTGTGCTTGCGAGAGGGGAAGTATTGTCTCTTAGAGACGCCCAGAGGGGTGGTATATGGTTGTCTCAGGTCACTGGGTGGGGGCTCGAGCCGGTTTTGTATTGTGCTATTGGAATGGAACCCCTGGATACTGAACCCGGCCCTTGTTGCTGCCAACTCTGATGGGCAGAAGGGTTACATATATATTATTTAAAGGAGGCAGCTTGTTTCAGTTGAAGAGGAAATGTGGAAAGTGTAAAATGTTCCCTCTTTACATACGCTATAAATCCGTAACCAGGTTGATTTTGGCTTTGTGTCTGTAGAACGAATGCATGGCGGCTGAAGTTTTGTAAAATAAAATTGATCAGCAACAATAATCCTCCTGTTTCTAGCATCAAAGAGAGACTAACGTACATGTAGCATTAAAATAACTTGCAGCTGTAAATCAGTATACAAAAGAGACAAAAATTTTATCCTTAAAATTGTCTCCATCTCTGCAGACTTCCAAGATCATAAAAGATATAAAATCATGAGAGGGAGCCATTACTCTAAAGAGTGGGCTTAAATGCTTTGCTTCCTATATCTTTCTTTCTTAAATGATTCCATCACATTAATAGAGGAAAATTCTGCTGTTGTGGATCTGTCAATTGTGGATAGATTCTGTGCATAAATAAAACAATGAAAATCAACCCAGATGCTGCCCTGGCAGCAGTATATATCTCTGTGAATGGATTGGGCTGTGGGAAGCATTTCCCAGGTTCATTCTGCTCACATACAATTAATCCCATAAACCCTGTACATGTGTACACGCATGCGCACACACACAATCTTCATTCACACAAGCACATTAGTGTAACTGCTTATGTGAATAAGGACTGCCAGATTGAGCCTAGATTTCTGGTTCAAAGTGTCTTGTTTTGAATGCCAAAAGGGTTCCTTTGGTGTATTCTAGCTGGAATGTACGTCCTAAGACTGGAACTGGTATTACAGTACGTTCATAGTTATAATGTGAGATCAGAATCACAGTAGACTGTCCTAAAGATTTATTTCAAGTCTGATTTATCTCCGACAATATTTTGTAAGAATGTCACATCACAAATGGGTCAAAGATCTTGTGATTCCTCTGCTATGCTGTGCATGAATTCAGGTTTACTGTAGCTAATGAATTTAGACTCCCAAAGGAAAAGGAGAGATTGTAATTGAAGATCAGTGAAGATGAGAAAGTCAAGCTACATGTCTGCTCCCCCAGTTCTCTTATTGTGGGCCTAAGTTTTTAGAATAGAATAGGAATAATGTTTAGAGTTTTGCTGGTCCCAGCATATTAGGGACTGCACACTGGAAGCTGGTGCGGTAAAAGATATTACCTCACTCACCTTCTCTCTAGCAATAATGTGTCTGTCCCAAGATGCCAGTATTTAAACAGCTGCCATATTCCACTCCAGTGCTAGCTGCTTTTTCAATGCTTTTTCTGAATATCTCTTACTAGTTTCACAGGGGCTTATTTAATTAATGTTTACAAACTGCTCTTGAGAACCTCAGGTAAAAAGCAATACAAAACTGAAAACTGGTAATGTAATTAGTACTAATTATTATAAATAAATATAATTGGATGATTATGGGGATATTCTACAGTTAAAGCATGTGCTTAACTCAGATAGGACAAGATTCTGACACCTTTACTCATGCTGAATAGTACCTTATTCCCATGAGCACTGCTGAATGAGACCTGTCATGAAATAAGGAGCCACTTAAACTGAGTATGGGCAGCAGGATATGACCCATAAGCTTTAAAGTACTATGCTTCTTAGGACAAGTGAAATAGCCTTTAGAAGGGGTGCAGTCTTGCCCCATTGATGATAATGGAAGTTTTGCCTGAGTGAGAAGCACAGCATATGTTAGGAGTTATGATAAATAAATTTTGAAAAGCCTCTCCTGATGCTTGCCCTTTGCAAAGCCGGTCTTTAAGCTGCCTGTCTTCTCTTTATGCATGACACCAAAGCTTTCTGTATTTTTCCATAAATATTCTGTGTTTCAGCATCAGATTACCCAACTAATATGGTGCATAATTACATTGTAAAAACAATCTCGATTACAAATTGACCAGATGAGATTAGAAATCCCCTGTGTAAAAAACCAGCTGGACACCCCAATTAAGAATAGTGAAGATGATGGATGTTACAGTTTAATTTGCCTGTTGCCTGCAAGTAGGATCCCGTAAATAATTTAGATTTTATATATTTCAGAAAGCATCTTTCTCTCCCTAAAATACTGTAGTAGTTGAGATCATCCAAGGTGCTCCAGTTGACACCCTCTCTGGTTTAAATGGGAAGGGGATTGACTGAAAGGCATTCTCAGAGGGAGATCATGGGCTCTGGATTTTACTTCCCAAATGAATTCACTAGGACCCTCCATTAGTGGCTCACAAAAGGTTTTTCTGTTCTATCAGGCTTTTTGTGAGGGTCAGTGGATGGGAGGGCTGGATTGAGGTAATATAAAGAGGAGAGCTGGTTGTGAATGAGAATTTCTGTTCAATGGGAAATTCCAACATTTTGGGGGAAAGAATTGTTCCAATTCAGAACAAAAGTCAATATTTCAAAGTTTCCCTGAAATGAAAATTCCAGTCGTGTTTGATTCAGGATCCTTCACGCCATTTTGTTTTGAACATATAATTTCAGTTCATTTCATGTAGACTTAATATTATTAAATTTGATTCATTATATATAATATTAAAAAATGTATAAAATAAAATATGAAAAATCAAAATGAATCAAACCCACACCAGTAAAATGAAACGTTTTGACTTTTTTCCAGAATTTATTTTGTCAAAATTGACAAGTCCCCATTTATTTAGACAAAACAGAGTTTTTCAACAGAAAACTGTTCTATTAAAAAAAAATCCACTAGCTTTAATAGAGACCTTGTTTGTGGCTGAAAGATTGTTTTGCATGCTATCTTATTAAAATGAGTCTTATTTGACTGATGTATTTCATATTTGGCCAGTGTGTCTGTTTAATATGTCTATTGTTTTAGACTTAAGGTCTGAAATAATTATATTTACTCATCAAGGTAAACATATTCAAAGAATTGCAAGCTGGAGAAGTATGTTAACGAACGCTTTCACTCTTACCACACTGTGTTTAAGTGATTTCCTCTGTGGGAGTGATGCCTCTGAACATTTATCTCCTTGCATATTCTATGGTTGCCAACTTTCTACTCCCTCAAACCAAACACTCTTGCCCTGCCCCTCCTTCAAGGTCCCGCCCCTGCTCCACCCCTTCTCTGAGGCCCCACCCCCAGTCCCTCCATCCTCTTGCTCTGTCGCTCACTCTCATCACCCTCAGTCTCTTGGCTCATTTTAACTGGGCTTGGGCAGGGGTTTGAGGTGTGGAAAGGGGTGAGCACTCTGGCTGAGTGTGAGGGCTCCGAGGTGGGGCCATAAATGAGGAGTTCAGGGTGCAGGAGGGGGCTCTGGGCTGAGGTAGTGGGTTGGGGTGCAGGGCTATCTGAGGGCTCCTTCTGGGGGTGCAGACTTGGGGGTGGGGCTGGGCATGAGGGGTTTGGAGTGTAGGATGGTGCTCTGGGCTGGGACTGAGGAGTTCAGAGGGTGGGAGAGGGATCAGGGCTGGGGCAGGAGGTTAGGGTGTGGGAAGGGGTGCAGGCTCTGGGCGGTGCTTACTTCAGGCAGCCCCTGGATGCAGCAACATGTCCCCTCTCCGGCTCCTATGCAGAGGTGCGGCCAGGCAGCTCTGCGTGCCACCCCATCCACAGGTTCTGCCCCCTATAGCTTCCACTGGTCATGTTTCCCAGCCAATGGGAGCTGCAGAGCCGGTGCTTGGAGCAGGGACAGCATGCAAAACTGCCAGGCTGCCCCTACATGTAGGAGCCAGAGGGGGGGACCTGCTGATGCTTCTGGGAGCCACGTGGAGCCAAGGCAGACTGGGAGCCTGCCTTAGCCCCGCTGCACTGCTGCTCAGAGCCTGGGCAGTGGTGCTGACCAGAGCCACCAGGGTCCCCTTTTTGACCAGGCATTCTAGTCGAAAACTGGTTATCTGACAACCCTAGCATGTCCTTTAAGTAGGGTGACCATATTTCCCAAAGGGAAGATGGGACACCACATTGGGCTAGCCAAGCCCCCAGCCTCTGCGCTCCCGTGGTGTTTACCTGAGTCACTCACCTGAGCCCACCAACCACCCAGAGCGCAGGGCTGGGGCTGGCGTCACCACTCACCCAAGCCCTACCTGCCCCCTGCACCAGGCTGGGGCTGAAGTCCCTGCTCACACAAGCCCTGCCTGCACCCACCTGAGCCCTGCCTCCACCCTCTCTCCTGCCCCACATGGGACTGGCATTATCACTCACCCCACACTCCTCTGCACTGCGCTTTTTTGACAAAACTGGGCATTGGCCCTGTTTGCTCTTGCCAACCAATCAACTCGGCCAGAACAGGAGAAATGCCCACTTTTGCTAGAAAAGTTGGGATGGCTGGGACAGAGCTTAAAAAAGGGATGTATGGTCACCCTACCCCTGAGAATCCATGTTATCTACCTGCCATTGCCCTTAATATGACCATCTGTTGTAACCAGAAAAACTGATTTAGATTTGTAAAGGAATTGCAGATCATGTCTGAAACAAGCATCAATGGAAGAAGAAATGCAATTATGATTAACTGACAGAGAAAAAGGAGAAAATCTATCTCTGAAGTGGTAATGCACCACTTCAGGAGTACAATGGTGCTGTTGCCATTTAAAAATCTGAGAAAAGTAGGACTCTTAAAGGGGAAGGGAAGTATGTCAGACTTGGAAGATGGTATGAAGGAATTGTACATACAAATATGAGAGGAAAATTAGGAAAAAAATATTTATCCCCTACTTCCTCAGAAAGAGAAAAGGGAACTCAATCTTCAGAAACACTTCAGCGACTGAGAAAGCATGTGGCCAGAGACAGGATTACTTAACACTGTAAAATGGTGGTAAGTCACTGTTGTGAGAGAAAAACACTCCCTCTATCATTTAGGGGCAGAGAAAGGGTCTATAGCACTTGATCAGGGTTCTGCCACCCGAGGCGGGGTGGCCTGGGTAGGGGAACGCAGGCTCACCCAACTCCACTTCTTTCTAGCGCAAGGCTCTGACAGTGGACGGGGATGGCAGGGCCGCCACTGGGTCAGTGGGGGTCCATTCGCAACACGCTGACGAAACACCAACTCACCACAGTGTCCTCTTCCGCCCCAGGCTACTTCCTACCCTGTCTCTCGAGTGGGTCCCTCTGGTTCTCCCAGTCGTCAGGTTATTCAGCTGCCAGTAGCCCCAGTAGCTCCAGCTTGCCCTCAGCATCGGGCTCACTTGGGCTCAGGTCACTGCCTGGCTCCTCCAGTTCCTCGAGGTACTCTGCTGCCGGCAGTTCTGGTAGCCCGAGTCCTTCCTCCAGGTCAGGTTTCCCCTGGTCCAGGGTCTCCGCTGGCTCAGCAGCAGGGTCCACAGGGAGCAGCCAGTGACCTCCGTCTGTCTTCCTCCCTGATGCTGCTCTGACTGGGTTAAGGGCCCCGCCTTTTGTGGCTCTGCCCACTCAGGATGAAAGAGGGGCTCCTCACTCTCTGGTTTGGAGGGAGACCACACCAACTTCCTACAGGATGCAAAACAGGAAGGACCAATCATATAGGAGACTTTTAGGTTCTTCAGAATTTAGGCTGCTAAACCTTTAGGAATCCCATTCCCTCTAGGTTCAGGAACTATCCAGAACCCTGCTGAGCACAGCCACTGACTCTTTTTTCCACTGCTCACAGGGGTAGAGGTGTCAGAACAATCCTGAACAATACTTTGCTTTTTTCTAAAACAAATGCCATAATCTCATTTACCCTAAGGCTTTTACAGCAATTTGGCAGGGTAACATGACATTACATTAAGTGTAAAGGTAACTTACTCTTACCTTAAGATCCTTATTATTGCCAAAGTGATGTAAAGATGCCTTAGGTCTGGACTACACCTAAAACTTAGGTCAATCTCACTACATTACTCAAGGCTGTCAAAAACTTCACTCGCAGTCTGTTGTATTTAGGTAGACCTAACTTCCCCGCCCCCCACCATAGACACAGCTACCGCCTCTCAAGGGTGTGGATTTAGTACAGCAACAGAAAAACCCCTTATATCACAGTATGGTCACATAGCTGCTGTGCTGATGCTGTGCTACAGTATGGACTTCACTTCACTATAGTGTTACACATCAAGTGAATTAATCAATTGCCAATTAATGTGAGAGATTTAATGCTTTCGTAACGGCTACTCTGGAGAGTCCCCAAATGTTTGTTCCAGGCTGTAGATGTTGGTAGCTTGCCCTAAGGTTGAACTCTAGTGAAGATAAACCCTAGATGAGATTTTGGCCCTAAGTATTCTATTGGGCACCCTTTGTGATGCAGTAGTGCTCTGTCTCTCAGAATTCTTGTGATCTTTTCTGTCCATTCACGCAGAGTGTGGAAGTTCTTCCATACCAGCCTCTGCTCCTGAGGGGCCTCTGATCACTATTCTCTTCTCTGATCCATCTCATATGTACATATTTGGAATAGTGATGACAGGCAAGAAGTGTAAGAGCGGTCACCTCAGATAAGTCTGCATGCAGTGTCGGAGGGTGGGTTATGATGCAGATGAGTAGGGCAGAGGGAGAGGAAGGAAGGGAAGAAAAAGATGAAAGCAGGAAGGGAGAGTGAGGGAGAAAGGAGGAACAAGTTGGTGGAATCTGGAGGTAGGGGGAGGAAAAAATGGAGAGATAGGTGTGTTGGGTCATAGGAAGGAAAAGGGGGAGGATAAAAGGTGGTGGGGATGAGATTGGGAAAAATAATAGAGAAGAAGCAGGAGAGCAAAAGGAAAGGAGGAAAACAGGAGAATCAGTGGGTCAGCAGAGAGAATAAAGGAGGATGAAAGGATAGACTGGCACTAAGTACAAGAGTAGGCCAAAGAAAAGTGTGTGGGCAGGGAGAGAGAGTGCACTGAAGAGAGAAGGTGATAAACAAGAACTACAGTCTCCTATTAAGTAGGAGATTGAGGAATTCTATCCTACCAGAAACAGAACCCTCTGTCAGGCGCAGGCAGACTTGATGACTATTGTAGGCAAATAGCTGATTTAATTTCTAATGACTTTGCTTCAGCCATACTTGCTCCCCCTTTGTGTTCACCTCCCATGAATATTTGAGCAATCAAATTCTACTGGCATAGCTTTTCTCAGCAAGTGCATTTCTAAGTCTCATGCCTGAGTGTCTGCAGTTTTCTGATCTTATGTTTGCACATGTGACTATTTGCACCTCATGTGCCTGATCACTCCTCCAGCCAGGGAGCTGAAACAATGCTATGTGACCGATGCAACCATACAGCACAGCACAGTAATGTCAGATACTCATGGCGAATTATTCATGATCAGTCCATGTAGTGTTTAAAAAAGAAAAACAATTCCCCAATACATTTAAGTAATAAATTGAAGGAAATTGCAATTTGCTCAAAAAATATTTTGTGAGCCGAAAAAAGGGGCTAAATTATTCACTGCAAGTTATTCATACAGCTGTAATCACATGCAAGAGGAAACTGTGCTTTTAGAAAGAGTCTATTCAAGAAGAGTATTAATCTTCGGGCAAGGGATGGCTTGCTTCTCCCAGGAAGCTGAAAACCAAGAAAAAATGGAAGGCAACAACGGTTCCTTTGGCACTGAAATGCTTCCAGATTGCATCAAATTAACAGAATATTTCAGAGGGCACAGTGGACAGCACTGGACCTCAGACCTTTCCCAGGGATGAAGTTCTGAAGCTCTTGGTATCTCTTCCCATCTTTCACTCATCCCCTCTCCCCACATATAGTTCAAAATCTGCAAGAAAATATGACTTGCAGGTGCTTCTCCCTCCTCAGAGGTTTCTTTTTTGTACTACTTCCCCCTCCAACTTCTGTTATGCGTATTTACTGCTCACTGCTCATTTTCATTATACTCTATTCATTGACAGAGCTGAGTGAATAGTAGGAAAAGCTACCCATGAATATTTTGGTAAATTAGAAATTGAGGCACGGATCCAGAGGAGGAAATTGGACTAAATTTCTTAGTTAAACAGCACATGTGACAGCCCCACCTTGTGCCAGTGAGCCTATTTATATTACAGTAGAAGTTTGTATAAATGTCATCCATTCACATTTTTATAATTCAAAATGGCTTCTGGCCTTAAAGTCTATGAATCTATGGGTAGGGCCCTACCAAATTCAGAGCCATGAAAAACATGTCCTGGACTGCGAAATCTGATCTCCCCTGTGAAATCCGGTAATTGTATGGGAGACCAGATTTCAAATCTGTTTTAGATTGGGACTCCTAGAGTTACAATGCTGTGAAATTTCACATTTAAATATCTGAAACTGTGAAACTTACAATTTTTAAAATCCCATGACCATGAAATTGACCAAAATGGACCATGAATTTGGTAGTGCCCTATCTATGAGCCTTAGTTTACATTACATTTAACTGCCCATCTAAAATAGCATATGATCTCTCTACGTGCTTATATCCTCCTTCCTCTCCCTCCATCCCCCGCAATATATTGATCCTCATGACACCCTGCGAAGTAGAGAAATATTATTATCTTGTTTTACTGGGGAGGAACAGAGGCACAGAGTATACACTACACTGCAATCAGAGATGCAACTGTAATACTTGTAGACATACCCAAGCTAGCAGTGATGCTTTTTTAGTACGGCATGGGCTAGCTGCCCAAGTACTAGCCCCAGTGGGACCCTGGACAGGTATTCAAGTGACTACTGGCAGCTTTACTGCTATTTTTAGTGAGCTAACTCAATCAGAGCTAGCTTGGTGATGCCTATATGTGCTGCAATCACAACACCCAGTTGGAGCCAAGGAGCTCAAGGAGGCTTTCTCTCTAAGGTAGAATGTCACACTGAAGAAGATTGGCTTTGGGCTGTGACTAAATTGCAATCTTGCCCTTCAGCATAAATGTTACTTTTAGGCCAAAATTAATTTAAACCACTGTGGAACTGTTTGATTCAACAGCTTAATTGATACATACAGTACTGTCAAAACTGATGACCTATTGGTGGCTGTATTGTGCTCAAACATGCAACAAATTGTGCAAAAATTCCAGCTTTGTAGTACCTCCATCATGGTAAATGCATGTTTACTTTTCATTAACATACCTGTATGCATGTATATAGCCTGATCAATATGCATAAATCATAAGTGGGTACAACTGAGAAATTACATATGTACATTAAATTATTTGAATTACAATAGTGCCTACAGGCCTCACTGTGCCATGCTGTCTTTCCAAATAGAAAACTTAGAGTCTGCATAAGTTTATAGTACTAATTCAAGAGAGAGTCCTGCTTGCCATAGTCCTGATCATGACTTTACAGATTATGCATGTTAAAATTAGCCCTAAAAATCAATTTGTTAGAAATGCAAAATAACACTCAGACATCTACCAATAAATAGAATTGAAGTAAAGGTGGCACTTGTCCTGACATGCTGAATACCATAATCTTGCTGGAGATGGGTAACTGGGGATGAGCAATACGCATCTGTAAAATAAGTTAAGTGCCACTGAGATATGTAGTGTATATCAGAAGTACAGTACTTAATGTAATTTGCATAATTGCTCCCAGCTGTGCCTCACTGTGTATTCATTACCTTTTCTTGGATTCTAAAGGTTTATCTCAGTAAATTGTCTAAAATAAGGAGTTTCAGTGCAATATAATATACAGTATAAAATGATGAATTCTCGGGATCGGTATTATGCTGTTGATATCAACATAGATCTGCCTTTAAGGAAAAAAGAGATGGGTGGAAAGAAGAGGCTAGGGTTAAATCCTAGGGTAACACACAAATTCAGTTTGCCTTAGCTGTCCACACTTACCCAGCCTATTTTGACCTTTAAGCTTCACATTTGGTAGACAGAACAAAGAAGAACTTACTCTCCGAATTCACTTCATCTGTTATTCTTGCAGTCTCCACCTATTCTTCTGCCCACCCTACTTTTTTGGTCTTGTGATGACCAGCTAGCATGAGTGTAACTGATAATATAGCCATAGTAGCACAGGCAGTGACAGCAGAAGCATGGCTTAGCCATGCTGAGTATGCACCCATGGGATTTAGGCCATGCTGCCACTGCCTATGCTTCTGTGGCTACACCACTGTTTTATACTTGCATTAGCTCTCATCTAGCTAGCCTAAGTATGTCTATGTGAGCTGGGAATCACAGTCCTAATTCCTAGCCTAGGCGTAGCAATAAAGGCATAGCAACTTTACCTGCTCTCTTTGCCCCACACAGTTGTTGTTTTTTTCAAATGACACTTGCATTGTTTCCAGGAGTGAGTGCCAGTTTAGGAGAATAAAGATAATATGCACTCTGTGGCTAACAGGGTAGCTGCCACCTACTGTAGCTGTAACTTCTGAGTGGACTTCAGTGGTAAATCCTTAATGACATTATGGGCCTGATGTGTCAGAAGTGCTGAGCACATACAGCTCCTATTGGCTTTAAATGGAGTTGAGGGATCTAAGTCTCTTTGAAACTGAAGACTTATATTGGCTTATATGGGCACAGCCTGATATAAGAGAGCTTAATTTGAATGCTCATATTTTAGACTAGCAATGGTACTGTTTGGGTGAATTCATATCCCTTTATTTGTATGGTCAGGGGAAAAAATACTAAGTATGTACCTGCTCCATATTGAAGATTTGAATTCTCTTTCTTCTGAGAAAATGGTTGTACATTGAGCTGAGAAGCCAAGCCCAAAATTCTTATATGATTAAAAAGTATGTGTTCCTGTCAAGAAAAGTTAGCATGCGTCTATTAATGTATTGTGCTTTAGTGAAAACAGTCAGATTTGCTACTTACTAAAATTGTTAAAGATATGTTTCTTTTAGGTCAGATTTTGTCATTATCCAGCAAGTTTAATTTAAAAATTTCTTCCTCTGTTTTTTGGCAAATGGTCTAGCCCCTATTTTCCCCTCCTATCCCCCATTCTTCTGAGAAATTTGTGATGTTCGTTAAGTCTTGATAATCCTGTTTTATTCACTCTTTTATACTGGCCCCTATAGCCTTGGGCGGCATCTTCCCCCCTCCCCCCAAAAAAATAGACAAATACGAATTGGAACCTCCTATAATCAGTAAGTAACAAAGTCAAATTGATTTAAGCTTAAAATGTATCTTTTGGCAACTAGGTAATATTCCGTTTTAGAACTGAGAGGGAAATGTTTTCCATTCCTGTGAGAGTTTCTGAGATTTTAATTTTTTGTTTCCCCTCCTGAAATGGGACAAAAAGTTGAAACCAAAAATTTTGGATTGGGTCAGTCAAAATGTTTCATGTATGTAATTTTTAAATGCTTGGTTTCAATTTTGACCTTTTTAAAGTATAAATTAATTATAGCTTTTAAATGAAATAATCATTTTGAATTGAAGAATGGTTTGTTTAGAAAATATCACAATAAAACTTCTCAACAATTTTGAAACTTTTCCAAACATTTTTTGAATTGGGAAATTGATCAAGAATGATCTTTCTTGCAAACAGTTTTGGTTTTGACAAATCAACATTTTTGGACTACAAAACATTTTGTAGGAAAATTCCTGAACAGTCCTGTACCCTTTGCACTATTGCATCCGGGGAACTTATCCAGGACTTTACCCATTGTATCCAATGATCTAAATGTACAGATCTGGATAGGAGTGGGTTTTCAAATCCACACCACTTAGCAACCCAGACATAGCAAAACATCACAATGCCATGCCCCTTCCTCTCTTCCCATCTCCTCCCTCCCCTCCCCATCTCTGACACGACCCCTACCTTGGCTTCAGGGTGCTGGAACAATTTGTATAATGGGGGTGCTGAGAGCCGTTGAACCAAACTGTAAACCTTGTATATCATGGAAACTACTTTAAGACGGGGGTGCAGCAGCATTCCCCGCAACCCTAGTTCTAGCACCTATGCCTGGCTTATGGCAGCAGCTCATGGGTAGAAAGTGGTGACTCTGATTTTACATTGACAGGGGATTACCCGCTACATGGGAGGAATTCTACAGAGGGAATCTTCAAGTAGTTTAAGTTCATTTTGTGCTGTTTACACAGTACACTTGGCAAACTTGATCTGTTGCTCTGCATTTAATTCACACTTAACTCCTACCTTAGGCTTGGCTTTATTAATGACTCAGATGAGAATAACAACAAATGTAGAAATCTTAGCCTACACTTTATTCCAAATCTTGGCTTCCTTGTACACAATTCTCTTCTAGATCCTCAGTTCCCCTCTGCTTGGAGAGCTATACCATCTCTCTTGTGTCCAAGCTGGAATTAAAGAGCTGTACCTGTGACAAGGTGTCAGCAGGAATCAGTCAGATTCTCCCTGCAGGGTTTCAACATCTGCTGCTAGGGGAATCACCAGAAGAACCTTGACAGCCAGGTACGGGCAGGTTTAGTTCTGGAGATTCAGATCCAGTTGTTTCCCTCAAACCTAAATTTAAATGGGTTCAGATTCAAGTTTCCCTTTGTATCTTATTTAAATATTAGGAGCATATGTCTTGGTTCAGAATGCTTTGGGAATCAAGAGGCATGCCCTCCGCTTAGATTCAAATGGAACTTGACGTTCTGGGACCCTTATGTCCTGCAGTTTCATGCCCTCAGTATTAAAGAAGACAGAAGCCTTTAAATGTGGCCTATGGGCTGTACTTTGGTTCCCCTTCTACAGTTCAAGGCATAATATGATTCTCTTGGAGTGGTATTATTCTACTCTGTGGAGTCTTTTTTAGTGCATAGGAGCCAGACTGAGGTTGTCTTTTGATTAAACAGGATAAAACATAAAGGGGGCACAGGAAGTTTATGTGGGTGTATAGAAACTTTCTTTGATTAACCTGGTCTTACTCTCAACTACGTTTTCCACCACATAAGTGTCAAATATAAGGAATGGAGTTGGATATGGTACTTCCCTTTAGTGAAATCTCAGCACCCCACTCTTCTGATCAGGAGTGGGCCATAGGAGCAAGTAAAAGAGGATAGGAAAAGTAAGGTTAAAAGCCATTGCATCTTTGTTCAGATTCTCACTATATGTTGGCTGTAAACTAATGAATGACTTACTGTTACAAGGAGCTATGGCTGAAATTATTTACAGCTATTGATTTTGTCATCCTGAGTGCAATATAGCCTTTCCCTGATTTAAATGAATGGTTAACAGTAACATGATACTTAATACATCAAAGCAATACATTAAGATTGTATTTAGAGAAAGAACTAATGCAAGATGGCTGAATTCTTTATTTTAATCATTACTGGAAGTGTGTTTATAAGGTAACTTTGAAAAGCTAATTTTCATTTTGTAAACTGGATTGATGTGATTCAATCAGCAAGTACAGAACAAAAGGTGGAATGAATAAATGAAGCATTGTGAGTCCAGAGAATAACATACTGGACTGGTTTAAGATTATACTGGACTGGGACTCACGTACTGGACTGGGACTCAGCAGACCTAGGTTTTAGTCCTAGCTCTGTCACTTGCTTGCTGTGTGACCTTGGGCAAGTCACTTCACCTGTGTTTCCCCTTCCACTCTTTGTCTGTCCGTCTGTCTACTTTAATTGTAAGCTTTTTCAGGGGCAGGAACTCTCTCTTACTGTGTGTTTGTGTAATGCCTAGCACAATGGGTCCCAATCTGTGTTTGTTGTCACTAGGAAAAAGTGTAATGCAAATAATTAAAAAATAATAAAATATAACTTGAACTCTGTATCATAACTGAAGGATAGGAGCGATAATTCCATTAGAACTAATGCATACTATGGTGGAAAAGAGGGCAAACTGTATAGTTGAAGAAATTACATAATAGTTTCCCTTATAACCACCTATATTCAGTCACTCAAAACATTTCTGAAACTATTATCTTTTAAATTGATATTCTCCAGGCTGCTTTCTGCCCAAGGGAATTTTTTTTTCGAAAGGTAGGGTAAAAATGGTTCAACTGTTTCTGAGAATGAGAAAAACAGAACAACCAGTGAAGAAACCCGCTTACCCAAGATTTTATACGGAAACTGTGTAGGGAAGAAAGTTGAAGTCTGATACTGTGAAGTCTTTGAGTAAAAGTGAGCTATAAGCCTTTGAAAACTTGTCATTGTGAACATGTAATTGATTTTTCATGCTTTTTTTGCTATATTGATAAGGTGTGCAAATAAGGGAAAACCATGCTGTGAAGGAGGTGTGTAACAGGGTGCTGGCCAGAAGGTGCTGAGCCAGCCCCTGTTCCCTCTGTTAGCTCTGGTAGGGAAGGCTCTGCTAGCTCAGCTCCCAGCTGGGGGAGTTAATTGGCTGGCAGGGTGTGGCCCTGGAGGAGAGTGGGGCTTAAGGCAAACCACCTGGGAGCCTTCCAGGCCAGAGCATAAAGCTCGCAGGAAGGAAGTCACAAGGGTGAGGAGAAGAGGACAGGGAGGAATAAGGTGTTGTTGCTCCTGGCTAGCTGTGGGAGCTAGCTGTCCCCCAGGGCAGCCAAGTCAAGGGGCTAGCTTGTGTATAACTGTATATAGGTGACGGTGAGGCTTGCACAAGGGAATAAAGGGACAGTGGTGCTTGCAAGAGAGGGGTCTTGACTCATCTGTGTACCGAGCAGTGAAGGGCATGTTTACAGAGGTGCACAACAAAAAATGTAGTGAGTGTCATCAGTGAGTAAGTCAAGGGCATTTGTGGAACCACTCACTGTGCCACTGCACTTGGGAGAAAAAACTATTTGCTTGGCAAAGGTTTTCAGCTTAGAAAATTTCATGTGCCGAGTTTGTGTATTTTCCCTGTGTAGTGGTAGAAGTCTGGTACCCTTCAAAATGAATGCACAGGACACAGAGTTTTCATCACTGTGGAAGACTTTACTCAAGTCACAAAGTTTTCCACACTAACCTTTGCATATCTGTGGGTAGATTGCAGAAAATAACAGTTTTGTGAAAAGACTACATGGCCCTTATCACTGTAGTCTCTGAGCACCTTACATTCATTAATGTATTTCTCCACAGAATCCCTCGTCGGGTAAGGAAGTATTGTTCTTCCCACTTTTTACAGATGGGGAACTGAGGCACAGAAAGATTAAATCACTTGCCCAAGGTCTGGGCAGAGATGGAATTCAACTAGGTTCCCCAAGTCCTAAACTAGTGCCCTCACCACTGGCCCATCCTTCCTTTCTACAGTTGGTAGTATTCATCAGTTAAAGTATTGGTTGGCTGACCTCTGTTGAAAGTGTGGGGCTGCATACATGGCTACTCAACAATAAATCTGTGACAATAGCGGATTTTTTGGTTTGGTGGCTGAACCAGAAAAAAATAGTTTCAGGTTGACTCCCCCCAAAAATCTAATCTTTCAGTGAAATTAAAAATTTGAAAAAAATAAATCATTTTGATCAATGAAACATCTTCTTTGACCTGAAAAATAAACATTTTGTTTTATTTTGAGAGGTGTTTGCTGTTTAAAAAAATAAAATTGAAGTAAAAGTCAAAACAAAAAGTTGTTTCAAATAAAAATAATCTAAATGTTTTGTTTAAAAATTGTTGAAATTAAATATGTCTGGTTTTGGATTTTTATTTATTTTATTTATTTATTGACTGGGGGATGTTTCAGCTGACACAATTTGGGGACTTCAACACAAATCCACTGCATTTTTCTCAGTGAAAAAAAGATTTGTCCAAAATTTTTTGCCCAGTTATACGGACCAGACCTGGACTGGAAAACAGTGGCTTAGCACAGGGGTTCTCAAACTGTGAGTCAGGACCCCAGAGTGGGTCGCAATCCTGTTTTAATGGGATCACCAGCACTGGTGTTAGACTTGCTGGGCTTGGGGCTGAAGCCTGAGCCCTGCTGCCCAGGCTTCAGCTTCAACCCTGGGCAGTGGGACTCAGGTTACAGGCCCCCTGCCTGGGCTGAAGCCCTGGGCTGTGGCTTTGCCCACCCCGTCAGGGGTGGCAGGGCTCGGGCAGGCCCAGGCTTCATTCCCCACTCCTGGGATCATGTAGTAATTTTAGTTGTCAGAAGGGGATCATGGTGCAATTAAGTTTGAGAACTGCTGGTTTAGGATAAATGTGCAATAAAAGGTGGTAAAACCCCACTTCAAGCAAATGAAAGTTTTTGACCTGACGAGATAGGCAGCCCTCATGGCAATCAGACATATACATGGAATTAGACACACATGCAGTATATTCAGGTGCTTTATATTTTGGAAACAAGCTGATATGCATTTTTGTTTGTGGAAAACCACAATGTTCTAAATAATACCAAAAGAACAACTAGCATCAAATCATAGAAGATTAGGTGTGGAAGAGACCTCAGGTCATCTTGACCAATGCTCTGCTCAATGAAGGACCAACCCCAACTAACTCATCCCAGCCAGGGCCTAGTCAAACCTGACCTTAAAAACCTCTAAGGATAGAGATTCCACCACTTACCTAGGTAACCCATTCCAGTGCTTCACCTCCCTCCTTGGGAAATAGTTTTTCCTAATATCCAACCTAGATGTCCCCCACTGCAACTTGAGACCATTGCTCCTTGTTCGGTCATTGGCCACCACTGACGATAGATGAATTCCATCCTCTTTGGAACCCCACTTCAGGTAGTTGAAGGCTGCTATCAAATTCCCCCTCACTCTTTACTTCTGCAGACTGAATAAGCCCAGTCCCTTTAGCATCTCCTCATATGTTATGTGCTCCAGCCCCCTAATCATTTTTGTAGCCCTCTGCTGGACTCCCTCCAATTTGTCCACATCCTTTCTCTAGTGGGGAGCCCAAAACTGGATCTAATACTCCAGATATGACCTCATCAGTGCTGAATAGAGGGGAATAATCACTTCCCTCAATCTGTTGGCAGTGCTCCTGCTAATACAGTCCAATATGCTGTTGGACTTCTTGGCAACAAGAGCACACTGCTGATTCATATCCAGCTTCTTGTCCACTGTAATCCCAAGGTCATTTTCTGCAGAACTGCCACTTAGCCAGTCAGTCCCCAGCCTGTAGCCATACATGGGATTCTTTCATCCTAAGTGCAGGACTCTGCACTTGTCCTTGTTGAACCTCATCAGATTTCTTTTGACCCAATCCTCCAATTTGTTTAGGTCACTCTGGACCTTATCCCTACCCTTCAGCATATCTGCCTCTCACTCCAGCTTCGTGTCCTCCGTGAACTTGCTGAGGGTGCAATCCATCCCATCATCCAGATCATTAATGAAGATGCTGAACAAAACCAGCCCCAGGACCGACTGCTGGGGCACTTCACTTGATACCAGCTGCCAACTAGACATCAAGCAGTTGATCACTACCCATTGAGCCCGATGTTCTAGCCAGCTTTCTATCTACCTTGTAGTTCATTCATCCAATCCATACTATTTTAACTTGCTGGCAAGGATACTGTGGGAGACGGTATCAAAATCTTTGCTAAAATCCAAGTTGTGACTCATGACATCTAAAAGTTCAGCTTAGGGCATAAGTCTTCAGAATCAGACAGTAGCCTGTAAATACATAGTGCTTGATCTGAAAATGGTGTCAGCAATCAAGATAGTCCTATGCCCTCTTTTTTTCCCTGTTGATCAAAAAGGAAAAGATGAAAAGCATTTTAAAAGGAAAGGAAGGGGAAACCAAAGTTAAACTATTGTACTGGATATACTTACAGCTTGATGCCAAAGTTACTCAAATATGACTTTTTGCTTTATTCCTGTACAAACTTGACTAAAGAGCTCTGCAAGAAAATAGCTTAGTTAGGAAAAAGTATGAAAAAATCATAGAAACATTTATAGTCCTTTCAGAAGACTTTTTCAAAAGTATTTTGCTGAAGATAAGTGTGTGTTCTCTCTCTTACACATACACAGCTTTATGTTGGCCCCTGTTGGTGGTGGCTTTAAATATTTCTTTCAAATGTTTGCCACTACAAATTGAGGTTTATGTAAAATCTGTTAAATACTCAATTATTGCTCAGTACTCAATTATTGTACTGCATTTTACTGTGGAGCTGTGTATAAAATATAATCATAAGGATGCTAGGACAGGGCAATTCCCCTTCCAGATGCTTGTGGAAATAAAGAAGTTTGGGACGTGTTACAGACATCCAGAAAACACTCTTGCCACCTGACAGAAATCCACAAAATCAGTTTTTCAGACTGTTTCTAACTGATGGATGACTTCATTGGCACAGTTATGGATTTTACAGTGGAATAAATAATGTTGTAGAAAATTGGCTGACAAAAACAAATTCAGAAAGGGAAAATTTTTACTTTTTGTTTTGTTCTCTTAGGAGTAATAGGATTTTTGCTGGAATACTTTGCAGCTTGGATGGGTTTGGAAGAGGTAATACTGCTGTTGCAGACATTCTCAGAAAGAGATGAATTATTCTGGTTCATACATATATGAATATCTTCAGTGGGCAGCCCAGTTTTCTCATTGAGAAGATCATTCTTTCTCTTCTGCTCCTTCTCTATCCGAAGCATGCCAGTTTTTCCTTATTACATTTCTTTGTTCATATTCAGGAAGATTAGAAAAATAAGCAACATCAGAAACCCTGAAGATCTGTTTTCATCAGACCAAGAACAATATAGACTGTGATTTCAGCATCTCCTGGTGCATGAAAACTATATCAGTTCAAGTTTCCAGAGGGTGCATTGTTTTATGATAACACATTTAACTTGGATCAGCAATTTTCCATCATACACTGTTAGTATTTCTTTTCCCATATGTGACACATAAGTCTCATCATATTAATAGAAATGTGATGATACTAATATGATATGATGGACAATTTTTATATGGTACAATTTCATGTTGTATTAGTACGAAATGCTGCCCTCTGACCATTCTATCTTATTTCCAGCAGTGCCTGTAAGCATTCAAACAATGCCTGTAAGCATACGAACTTAGCATGCAGTTTTGTATCAGCAGTCGTTCATATGCAAGTTGCTTATGGACAGATGCATTCAGTCCACTCTTGGTGAAAAGGCAGGTTCCATGTTTATAGTAGCTTTCTTCATGATTTTGCACTAGCCTAGGTCAGTTGTGGATGACACATATCTGCACACACAGCGCTCTCTCTATGAATCAGGAGGACTGAGGGAGTAGGCATACTGAAATCCAAATGTGTTTCTTGCACTTGGGCTATCATACAGTTTTTTAGTGAACAGGTTTGCAAAACATGACTTGAAACATAAACCATGAGACTGTCGAGGATGCTAAGGAAGATGCGGTGTCTTTAAGTTAATGTGAATCTACTGTTTAAAGAAGAACCCAATAGAAATTACAGAGATGGTAGGGTTAAAAAGTGTAAAGCATCACTGACAGGTTAGTAGGAGTCCATAGGAAATCCTCACAAAGTTCTCTATCGAAAAAGGAACTCATAAAGCATCATGTTTCTATTGTAGAGTGGTTTTAAAAGCAGTGTTAGTGAAAGTGCATAGATAAGACTCTCTCTCAATCAAATTTTGCCCCTAGATGCTGGCTCCAATTGAAGTCAAGGATCATTGTGCATCCACATCCCCAGGAAAGTGGCTGGGAGTTTTCTTTTGAAGTGACTTTTCTTATTAGGCTTTGAAGCACACAAAAACATGCTTGAGTTTAACTGATTAATTAATAATAATACTAATTAATGGACATATCTTTTTAACAGGGTTTTGTCTCAGCGATAACATGTAGCACTTCTGTGATGCTTTGTATCTACGGTGACCAGAGAGCAAATGTGAAAAATCGGAACAGAGGGTGTGGGGTAATAGGAGCCTTTATAAAAAAGACGCCAAAATTGGGACTGTCCCTATAAAATCGGGACATCTGGTTACCCTGTTTGTATCCTCACAGCACTTTGTTAAACAATAGCTATTCTAAAGTAATTGTTGAGCACTTAATTCTGCCTTCCTTTCTTAGAGTTAGCAAGCCACATCTTACATGGCAGTTTGTGCCATCCATCTCAAGGGGATGATTTGGGGCAGAGAGTTCTGTTCAGCATGAGTAAGGGAGCCTGAACAAGGCTTTGAGTTAACAAATGTAGTGGAAACATTGTGGTATTCAGTATAAATGAAAGCACAGCACCCATGAAAGTAAAATGAAAACTGGAATGGAAGTGCCTTATCAAGAGGAGTATGTGTGAGCAAAGGAGACATCTGGCCTGATCCGTTCCAGTAATACATAGTCTCAACTCCCCTGGATACCAATAGAAGTTAAGGGAGCTCAGCGCCCTGCAGGATCATGCCCAAAGAATGAGCTTCAGCATGGGGCAGTGCACAGGGAGGTGTGGAGTTACTGATCATACTGTACCTCATTTTCAGTAGCAAAAGGAAAGAAAATAGCATGACAAGGAGTTTTAATTTTTTTTATTTTTTTAACTTTTAATTTTTCAGCTGATATTGTTAAAAAATGAAACAATGTTAATGAACTTGTATTAGGCCCATTAGTGGTTGCTGTGATGATTAGATCTTACACCAGCCTGTGGCTCTTTTCTATAACTGGGTCAGCAGGGGAAGGAGTTCATATCATCTTGTTGGCACAAGCGATTTTGGTCCATGCCTTACAGTCATTTCAATAGGGCGACTGTTTGAATTCTGCTGAACTTCCCTTCTAGCAAATCTCTGAATAAAAAAAACAAAAAACAAAAAAAAAAAACCTTACATCAGTTATCTGTTTAACTGGTCTAGTTTTCTCCCAGTCCTCTGAATGAAAGGTTATTAACATTAACATAATTAATCTATCTTTCCGTTATTCTAAGCAATAACTAAAAAGTAAACCGTTTACATACACAGTATAGGAAAGTAACCGTTCTCTAATGAGGCTATGGCCCAGGGTTTTCAGAATTGAATAAAATTGCCCAATGGAACTGAAGTAATGAGACTGAGTTATGTGCCCTAGTTCTGACAAACTATGGAAGAGTCTTGCACTCTCTCCTTCTATCCACTGAAATAAATTTGGATGCCTTCTTAAACTCCCTTATTACCTGCTTAAATCAAGTCAGGATGCTGTTATACAGTTCCTATCATGTTACTTATGACTTTGATTATGATGTTAAACAATGGCTTGAGGACACAATCCAGGCCTAATGCAGTGCAGATCCACAGAGAGTGACTGAACTAGAAATTGACCAGAACCCAAAGTTCAGCTCTGGATCCTAGATTTTTATCAGGATTATTCAGGTTCAGGCCCATTTCCAATCTGAAATTAAAGAGACTAGTTTCCAGTCCTAATCATTTGTGCATTTCCAGCATATAACAAAATCAAAGATGGCTCTAATTTACATTTAGAGAATCAGAGATGAACAAAGGATTAATTAATTGCATTGTTTGTATATGTAAAGTGTTACAAAAGTGCCAGATACTATTTGTCAGTTTTTAAACAAAATCTTATTCATTTTTCTATGGTTAGATAATAGCTGGGTGTCACTCTGTCAAATGTTTCTGACTGCTTTTTTTAGACACAAGTATTTTGACAGTGGAGCTTCTTACGACCAGGGATCAGAATGAACTCAGGCTTGACTGTGTGCAGAACGTGATGGAAAATTTAACTTTCTGTACAGACAGTCCCTAAATAAAATGTTGTCTAATTCTAAGGCATTGGTCTGGGAGTCAGGACGTCTGGGTTCTGTTCCCATTTCTTTCACTGACTTCTTGTATATCCTGGGCAAATTATGAGAGCCTTAGTTTCTCATCTCTAAACTATGTATACCAATACTAAGCCTGTTTTTCTAAAATACCCTCTGGTTGCTGGATGCAAAGTACTATATATGTAGAACTGGTTGGAAATTTTCCTTCAATTTTTTTTTTATTATTTTTAAAAGTGCTATTTTCATTGAAATTTCCACATTTTGGAAAATGTATTAATTTCAATGAATAGTCCCCTGGAAGGAAAAATAAAAAACTTTCAGAAATTTTTTTTGGAGTATTCCAAAATTTGGTTTCAGAATTCCAAAATGCACTATTCCCATTGGCACGGTTTGAGATCATGTAAAAACAATATACAAATGAAAAAGATCCCATGAAATAAAATGCAAACAAAAATTTGGAAATTCTAAAATAAAATTTTTTTAAAAAAATTCTGATTTGAGGGAAATTTGAAAAAATATTTGGTTTCATTCCAATTTGGACCAAAAACAAATGTTGAAATGTCAATATTTCCCATGAACCAGAAATCCAGAGTTTCTACCGGCTCTCTCTAGTTCAGATAAATATTTCTACTTCCTCACTGATCTATTAGGAAAGAACAATTCCTTATATTGCATTTTTGGGGTAAAATTCTTTAGTTTGTGTTATGCAGAAGGTCAAACTAGATCATAATGGAATAAAACGTATTATTCTGTAACAAGGCTCAACAGTGTTGCCATTTCTCATGGATTGAGAGGTTTTAAGTTTTAAAAAAGTCATAAGTAATATCAGCTATATTATATTTGGACCCAACAAAGGAAGAGAGAAATACAGAGAGGAGCTGATAGAAATATAGCTGTCTGCTGTGGTGACTTTATTGTTCTGGCAGCAACAGAAACTAACATGAAAGTGAGGCTGTGCCCCAGTGAGCACAGAATGCCCAACCATTTAAAGAGGCAGAACATCACAAGGTAAATCAAGGAGTGATGGAGGGCACATTAGAATAAATATACAGATATTCTACCATGGGTGTGTATGCGAACTTCATGTAACAAGCTGTCAATGTTTACCTGAAGCATCCATCCTCTTAGTATATGTTGATCCTGCTGGCAAAGGGCTAAGTGGTATCTGATGACTCACTAAAGCAGGAGACTCATTACTCCACTTCCATATAAAAGAAGTGTGAGTGGATCACAGGAGACAGAAGATGTAGGGAGGGGGCTGAACAGTTTTGAGGGAGAAACTTTAAGGTTATATGAACACTGTGAGCTAGGGATGTGATTCCCACCTAGTGTAGACATACCCATGCTAGCTCTCATTAACTTAGAAGGCTAAAAATAGTAGTGTAGCCACAGCAGAATGGGCAGCAGCAACTGGCAATATGACCTAGCTGTGCTGAGTACATACCCACAAGGTTCAAGCAGTTTTGTACTTCACATGGCTAGCCCATACCGCTGCTTGCCATTGTCTGTGCTGCTACAGATACCCTACAATGTTCAGTGTGTTAGCTCAGTGAGCTCTAAGACAAGTATGTCTATGCAAGCTGGAAATCACACCCCAACACATAGACCCTAAGAGACACATGCCTGAGGAAAAGTCTTGAGCTGATGTTCATCTTGCTGCAATTTTACTCCGTTAATATATCCAATTCCCAGAGAAGAGGTGAGTTTGAACTTTACATAGTCTGTGGACTGTGTTTATAGAGCAGGTTGGGAAAGGCACCAGCTCAGACTCCAGTTGCCTTCTTAGGAGCCTACAGAACGGTGACTGGATTAGTTTTGTTTAGAGTGCATCAATAAAGAATGAACAATTTAATTACTTTAAGATTTGAAGGCAGACATTACTGTACATGATTCAGTTTTGCAGTGATTCCAAGAGGGCATTTTGACTTTGTCTTGATACTACCAATTCATATTATGTGGCCCGTAAGATACTGTAACTAAAGTCAGGGTGGCAGTGTTGAGGGGAGTGGGAAAATCAAACCTTCATCCGAAGTCAAGCAATTCCAGAATTGCTATAGCAGTCTTGGTTATCTAACTACTGAATTACCAGAGATTTAATCTGTGAAGCGCAATGTAATCCATTGTATATTAAGAAATTACTTCCATCCACTTTATTTACTCTTGAATAGCTGAAACTGACATCAATAGGGACTATCCAATTAAAAGCAGAGTTGCAGTATTGAGTAATATGTATTATAGTGACTGCTCCTTTCAGAGAAAGTATATATTACTCAATTCTTTAGACATCTCTCAGATAGTACAAAGACATTCATTCTCCATTAACTTGTGAAAAGATCCCTCACAGCTGTACAGTACATTTTTTGGAGGCTGTACGATATTAATCTTTCTCTGTTTTATAGGTGAACTGTGAAACATAATCTCAGAATCAGTTCATTAACTGCTGTAGGCAATTACATCCATGCTCTCAAATGTCTCTCATTTTGAGGGTCATTGCTCATTTTAGTCCCAAGGTTACCTGTATTCTGCACAAATTAGGTGTCCCCTTGCTTCCATTATTGAAAATAATTTATCCCAGAAACAAAGAATCATGAAAGTGAGATTATAGAAAGCTATTTAAACTGAAGAAATGAATCCTCCAGCATTTTAAATTTCCTGCCTCAACATGTTTTTTGTGTCTCTCATTTTGGGACTTTATCACCCACTTCATCCCACATTTGGACCTTGGAATGGTAAGAGTTACATCTCAGGAACAAATTATGCCCATAGATTTTGTCACTTGTCTCAGTGTCTAATAGGAATTTTAAAAGTGCCCATTGAAATCAATAAGAGTGTTTTCATTGATTTCAGTGGTCTTTGGATAAGGCTGTAAGCGAGAGCTAAAGCTGGTCAGAACCTTGCAGGATTTGGATAATCTGACAAATTTTCTCACATTTACTCACCTTGAAAACGTACTTCCAACCCACTATTCATTTTACCTTCACAAGTGTGTACTTTGATTAATACTGAATTGTGATAAATGAAGGAGTAGGTAGCTCCCTTTTATGGACACCCAGCCAGCCAATTGGCTATAAAACCCCTTTTAGTAGCTGTTCTCTACTTGCTTTCCCTGTAAAGAGTTAAAAAGTCAATAGGTAAAAGGAAGGGAGTGGGCACCTGACTGAAAGAGCCAATGAGAAGGCTAGAATTTTTTTAACTGGAGAAAAGCTTCCCCTTTGTCTGTCTGTGATGTTTTCCTGGGGAGCAGAGACAGGGCTGGAACTATGATGTAAAAAGCCTTAGGCCAGGTATGAGATTCATCAGGTCATACCTTGAAACTACTTGTTTGAAACTCCAGATATCTAAGTAGATCAGGAAATGTCTAGAAAGATGCAATTGGGTTTCTCTCATTTCCTTATGGCTTGTGGACTCCTTTGTGCTAACCCCAGGTGCTTTTATTTTGCTTGTAACCTTTAAGCTGAACCTAAAGAAGCTATCTTGATGCTTGATCTTTGTAATTTTTTTAAAATCTAGTAAAAAGCCTAAGTTACAGATGTATTTTCTTTTGTTTGTTTGTTTTTAATAAAATGTATCAGTTTTAAGAACAGGATTGGATTTTTGTGTCCCCCTATGTAACCCCTCATGTAAAATTAATAACACTTTAAATTGTTGAGAAACTCATTCAGATAAATCTGATCCACCTACCACTGAAAATCCATGCAAGTCATTCCATTAACTTTTGTCGGAGCTTGGACTGGGACCTAAGAGCATTACAGGGTTTTAAATCAGATTTAATAGGTGGATTGTTGTGTAAATCCAGGAACTTCCATTAGGTTTTCTAAAACTGTTTTTTTAAAAAAAAATCAGCTTTTTTAAGTAATTAAAATTCCAAATTGAGGTACCTCCAAAGGAATGAATTCAGATAGTCATCCATAATTTTGGATGCCAGAAGTTTATCCTACTGAATCATGAATCACTTTGGTCAAGTAATTGGGATTTCTGGTGTTTCCTTATTTTGGCGAGGGCTGAAATACCATACAAAACAACCCATCTTGTGGTATTTTGGTTCTTCCACTCTCAGCTAAAACCCAGATATGCAGACATGTAACTTTAAATCAAACTGTATGAATTCTCATTTTCTTCAAGACTCCAATTAGGTTCAGGTTCAGTTCAAATTTGAGGTGAAGATCTGGGTCACTTACCTATCTCTCTTTCCAAATGAACTTATGAACTAAAAAAACCACCCCTCTTTCCTTAAAACATCCAAAATTTAAACTTTCTTATCCAAAGCAGGGAGAGGTAGCTTTTCCAAAAAGCTCTCAATTTGGGCCAAGAATTCCTCCTTACTCCTTCTCTAAGCAAAGCTGAACTTGCTTACACCGGGGCTGAATTTGATCCCCGTCTCAAAGAGTTTCAAGAGCCCAGAGAAAAGTTTAGGCTAATAGAGTAGATTTATATATCCATTAACGCATGATTTCACATTTCCTTGGCTCATTTCTCCACACTGAAAATAGCAGCACAGTTCTAAAGCAAGTTGGCATGTGATGTGACTCAAATACCCACTTGGCACCCTATTTTCCTGATGATTATCGTGTGGAATATAGTCCCCTTTGGCCTCATTCTCAGCTCCAGCCCAGCTGGTGTGGCATCTGCAACAAACAGATGCCAAGCTCTGTAAGGTATATTTTAACCGCAGTTCTGATCTTTAGTTGGCTTCCTGCAGGGTCTTGTATGTGGGCAGCATGTAACCACCTTTCTCAGCTGGAGTGGAGGGTTATCTGGACTTAGGTATCCTGTATACTTCTGTTTACTGTATTTAAGGCTTTTTTAATGTAATGCATTAAGTTAAGGGGTACATTTTCAGTACATTACATAAAATATTTAGACACTTATTTTACATCTCAAAGTCCCCACGTGCCATAATGAAACTGTACTCATTGCTGTCTTGCATATACCGTACTCAGAGCATCACTACTTGACCTATTTTTTATAATTCTGTTTGCAAAACTGTCTTTTTATTAATAATTATTATTAATGCCCATTTTCCTCCTAAAATGCTTTAAGCCTGTTTACTCCCTAAAAGAATGAAATAATTCATTCCATTAGCCCAGCACATGTGAGCAACAGTGAAATAAAAAGACAGAATGGTTTTACTTTCTCCACAGTTCAGATTATACCAGGATTTCTTCTATCAGTCTATGTCCTCTAGAACAGTGTTTTTGAACCTTGTTTAAGTTGTCAACCCCTTATTCAAAGTCAAAAAATGTTATGACCCCCTTATACTTACTATAAAAGTAAAAGTAAAATGTGCATCAGTGATAACAATAACCCCAGATAATTAATTTGAAAGTGTGTTTTGAAAGGCTGACAGAGAATACTTGACCTGGAAATGTAAGGAGGTGAGTGGAAAGGGGGAATGAGATTTCTCTTTGCTTTTTATTGTAATAACATTTTCAGTGACCATCTTGGGGGTTGCAGCTCATTGGTTGAGAAACAGTACTCTAGAACCCACAGGAAAGGTCTTTTGAGCTTCAAATTTTGTATGTATGGCCAGAGGTAAAAGTCTTGAACAAATGGAGCTGTATTGAAGAATATTTATTGGGCTTAGGTGCAAACTTGGTTTAGCCAAATACTCTTGGCAGGATCTCATGCACAGTAACATTTTTGGAGAAGTGGGGCTACCTGATGTTATATTCGCTACCAAATTAGGAGCATCTAACTCTTCAGAATCCAATAAAGGTCTGATGAGGCAGAGTGAGAGACAGAGACCTACAGAGATGGTATGGTCTACTGGATTCAGTAGATGTCTGGCAGCCCAGCATTCCCTTGTTTAATCACAATTCTACCATCCTATGTGGCTTGAGTAGTCCTTTGCATTATAACACCTTTCATACAAGGATCTCAGTGCAATTTTTGCAAATGAGAAGCAGTTACATAGGACATTTGACTTTTCCCAGGCCTATCAGCAGCAGAGATGGGGCAAAAATCCAGATTTCCTTTGTCTCATTCCAAAACTCATTTTGTTAGACCATACTGCTTATTCTTCAAGTCAGTACTCCCTTTTAGCAACGTCAGATCTCTATATCAGTGGTGGACAGCCTGCAAGTCGTATGCAGCCCATCAGGATAATCCGCTGGTAGGCCGCCAGACATTTGTTTTACATTTGCATAGCCACTTGCAGCTCCCAGTGGCTGCAGTTCACCATTCCCAGACAATAGTAGCTGCGGGAAACGGCACGGGCCGCAGGTTGCCCATCACTGCTTTATACAGAATCAATTCCTGCCACTACTGCTTCCATGCTTGTGCAAGGTTTTTTAACTGGAAATCCAGCTTTTCCAGTGATTGGAGTCCCTCCATGCCAGCTGTTTACTCTGTTTCTAAGTAGTGCTTTGTTTTCCTGTTCATTATCCCCTCTTCCTTGCTGTGGGTCTCACTTGAATGACTGCTGCCAGAATGTTTCACATACTGCATGCTGGAGAATAATATAAAAGGACTCCATCTTGTAAAACTAAGCTGGGTTTTTATTTAGAGAAATGCTACAACTGCAATTAGCATTTGAGCCATATGTATACAGGCTAATTTCTAAGTGCATCCTCCAAAATCTTCCCATGTGCAATCTATGGTCCTCCCTCCAAATTCCATGCAAGTTGCTATATCCACAAAAGATGTAGGGAGGAGATAGGGCCATTGCCCTTCTCCATCAAACAGCATAGCCAGCCAGCCAGCCTCAGAGAGGACAGCACATATAAAATGGCGGCGACCAATGGAAGAGTTTGTCTCTCAAAGTACAGACTTCCCTGCAGCTCCCTGTTTGGGGAGCAGAGTACCATCACTTTCTCAAAGCTGTACCTGAAGTCTTAAAGGCCCAAATGTAGCTAGTGGTAACACTGTGTTTCCATCTTTAAAATATGGATAAATATTTATCTATTGTACTGGAGAAGTGGGCTCTGGACATGGACTTGTCCATACTTGTGTGGCACTTTAAAAATGTAAATAGTATAATCAGTAGTATCAGTAACAATATAACTATTCTCTACAATTTAGAGAAATAAAATTCATTTCATAGGCAAGAGTAAAACTTCCTCCCTTATTCCGAGCTCTGCGGCCATTTTGTAGGGCTAAGGGTGGACTTTACTTCTGTTTTTGCTTAGCCAAATGGTAACCATAGGAATGGCCAGTACAGAGATTTTGAGAACTGAAAAGTAATGCAGTCTGTTGACAAATGTGTGAAATTTAGTGAAAAGTGTTCACGCAGTTCTGATCACGTAATTATTATCTCCCTTTTACAGAAAAGAATACAAAGGCTCAAAGAAGCTATGACTTGCCCAAAATCACAGCGAGTCATGGTAAGAACCAGAGTTAGAACTGAGATCACATAACTACAAGTTTCGTTTCTAATGCATTACACCTCAGTGACCCAAGACCAGTCATATTTAAGTCAAAACTTTCAATCCTGGGTGTATAAAGTTAAAATCCTGAATCCATAGTTAGGCACCGAGATCAAAGTGGGCTGATTTTCAGAAGGGCTGTGGAACACCAACTCCCATTGTATTTAATGGGAACTGCTCGTGCTCAGACTCTTTGAAAATAAGATCACCTTGATTTAGATGCCATAATATCAATTTCAGGGTTTGAGCTAATGTCCACTGAAGTCAGTGAAAAGACCCATAGACTTGAGGGGCCATTAAATCAGTCTTTAGTCTAAGACCACACAACCTGAGGCTCGTATGTTTAAACATTTTAGTTGTTAACTTGTCTCTGCACTTTTTTTATCTTTAAAATGTGAATAAATACTTAGTAGCCCAGAATTTGAAGATGTGGACATCTAAGTTTAGGCACGTCAATATCTGGACTGACTTTTGGAGGTGCTGAGCAGCTGAAGTCATTAGAAACTTTATGTGCTTAACACTCCAGAAAATTAGGTCCTCAGTATCTATGCTGGGAGCTCTAAAATTGAAGAGAAGGCCTCTCTAACCTCAATTCTCCCATCTGTAAACTGGGGTTAATGATATTAACCTACTTCAGAGGGCTATTATGCAGCCTAACTAAAAATGTTTGTAATCCGTATATGTGTGCAAAGTATTATTAAAATGGCTATATATCAAAGTTAGGGAGGAACTCAATTACTGGGCTTACAGCCTTTTGTTCTTTCATCTACATCTGCTGCTCGTATTTCACAATATTCTTGACTTCTAGAAGTGCTTGTAATGTCTGTTGGGCTTTCAGAGTCCTTGAAAATTTAGACTAAGCTTAAAGCACTAACCAATAACTCCAGAGTTTGCTTTAAACACAACAGAAAAAAGGAACACTATTTTCAAAGTCTATTAGACTATCAGAGAGTATGGGGAGTAATCAGGGATAGTAAGGACATTACAGAGAAAGGTAATGGTTTCTTTGCATCAGTTCCTATGACAGACAATGATGGGTAGATATCTACTCTAGAGCTACTCTGTAGATAACAAGGCACTGTCAGAGACTGAGGTGTCAAAAGAGGAATAAACTGATAAACTGAAATAAATTACTGGGACTGGAACAACATTATAATTCAGGAATTCTGAAGGAATTTAAAAATGAAGTGGCTGAGGTACTAATAAAAATATGCAATCTCACATTAGACTCAACTCCTTGACTTATGTTGTACTTATCTTTAAAAATGCATTGAGCCGATACTGAGAATCACAAACCAATGACTCTTATGCAGTATCAGGAACATTACCTAAAAAAAAAATTGAGACAGAGCTATGAAGCACTTACTGAGGACTGGAATGATATGATAGGTACCAAACCAGCCCAGCATCTGTGAAATGAAATCTTATCTATCTAACCAGCTAGACTATGATTGGGTCAACAAAATAGAAGATCAAGAAGATCTGGAAAGTATAATTTATCTGGACTTTCAGAAAGCTTTAGACGAAGTCCATATCAAGAGGGTATTAAGGAAATGAAAGATTCACGTGGTCAGAAGTAAAATACTGTTTTGAATTAGGAACAGGTAAGGATGAAAACAAGGGTCAATACAGATGGTCAATATTCCAAGGGAAAGAGGCTAATGGAGTTCCCCAAGGCTCTGTACTAGGACTGATATTATTTAATAGATTTATTAATTATGTAGAAAGGGGCATGAAACATGAGCTGGTGAAACTAGGATGACTTACTATTATTGAGGCTGATCAAGACTAGAGAAGACTGTGAGTAACTTCAGAAGGACTTTACAAAAATAGGGAGGTGATGATGATATTCAGCATGAATATGTGCAAAATTCTTAGATTTTGGTTCATACATTCTAAGTCCAGAAGAGACCACTGTGGTCATCTAGTCTGACCTCCTGGCTAGCACTGGCCATACAACTTCCTTAAAATATTTCCTAAAGCAGATCTTTCAAAAACCCATGTGATCTTGATTTTAGAATTGTCAGTGATGGAGAATCCACAGGAAACTTGAAACATTGGTCCAATGATTAATTACTCTCACCTTTAAAAATTTACACCTTATTTCCAGTCTAAATTTGTCTCATTTCAATTTCCTGCCATTGGATTGTTATATCATTCTTTGCTAGACTGAAGAGCTCATTATTAAATATGTGTTCCCCATGTAATTAAGTCACTCCTTAACCTTCTGTTTGTTAAGAAAAATAGACTGTGCTCCTTGACTCTTCTGATACCAGTCAGGTCTGTGTTCTTGGGGAACCAGGTTGCAGTATCCAGCCTGTCTGACTCATGAAGGACCCCTGTCCCCCAGTCTCTGCTTGAACTTAAACCGATCAGAAAAAAGACTTGCAAAGAGCAGTGAAGGGTGGTGGGAGACACACTTAGATCCCTCCTGGCAAGGATGACAGGATTAAGGCAATTCCCCTGAGCCTCATCTGCATCAAAGAATGGAGAACAGATTCCAAGGCAAGAACCTCACTGAACTCTAGGACCAGAAAAGCAGGGAAGTGCTGCATCCTGGGGGAACTCTGCTCCAGATGTTAATGAACCTACGCCTGCACACACCCAGCTCAGAAGTTATCAGATCAATTCTAGTAATAAATCTTTGATTGGTATCCAAAGTGCTGAAGCAGCCTAATTGCATTGTGAGCTCCTTGGAAGGAACACCACCGTAGCCAAGAGTGATCAGCTCCGATTGTCTAGTCTAAAGAAAATCCTTGAGTCATCAGATTACCCATAAACAAATCTAGTGTTCTCCCTTGAACCATTGTTGTTTCTCTATAAAAACCCCTATCCATATTCAAGTGTTCTGATGCATGGATCCAAACTGCATCAGTTCCACTGGGACTCCATCTCCTGACTGATCGTGCTGAAGGGGGTCTGCCTCTCTCCAGCACCCTGGGCCCTGAGCTACCACCATCACCTAGGAACCCCGACCACTTCAAGCTTCATGGAAGTGATGAGATTCCCCCCACCTCCGTTTTCTTTTCTACCTCAGGTATAACTTCCTAACTCTGGCTTATTTTATCAGTTATAGTTTTCTATATATGACTTTTGTAACCTTTAATAACGTAACTGTTATGTTTTAGGCTCTCTTTGTGTAGTTATCACTATTACTCAATAAATAACTTATGGTTAAGCTGGTTACTTCCCTCTCTCTCTCACACTCTCTGAACTTTACTCTTTTGTGTTTCTAGCTTCCCCGTTTACTCTGCAGCAACGCTTGTCTTGCCTAAACTAAAGATCCCTGTAGCACCCAAAAATACTGAGGGGTTTCCCATCAAGTGGGTTACTACCAGTACAGTAGTAATATGAGAGTGGGGATAGGGAGGTGCTGAACCTGTGACGGTGGCAGCTTGAAAGTGCTGCTTGTCCTAGTGGTCTGAGTCCAGGGGCATGTAAGGGTGGCCGCCTGAAAGTACTGTTCTACCCAGCCTACTCAGATTTGCTCAGTTAATAGGTGTGTATATGTGCTTGTTTGGTTCTGGGGCTGGAGGAACCCAGCGCTGGGGAACCTCGGTTTTGCAGGATAGTTCCACTCGGAGGGAACTTGCAGAAGGGAGAAGCAGAGCTCCATATGAAAACACAAGTGAAACAAGCAGTATATTGATAGAATTACAGAACCCCCTCCCCCCCTCCCAGAAAAGTAACCTTAATAAATGAGCACACCTCAAAGTAACAAGCCATTCTGGTAACACTACTTGTATAAGGTATGTTTTCTAATCCTGTAATCATTTTTATGGCTCTTCTCTGAATCCTCTCTAATTTGTCAACATCCTTCTTAAATTATGGGTACCAGAGCTGACACCCTATTCCAGTAGCACTCACACCAAAGCCAAATGCAGCAGTAATATGTCCTCTTTACTCCTACTTGAGAGTCCCATGTTTATGCATCCAAAGACTGTATTAGCTTTTTTGGTCACAGTGTTACACTGGAAGCTCATATTCAGCTGATTATCCACCATGACCCCCAACTTTTTTTTCAGAGTCACTGCTTCCCAGGATAGAGTCCCCCAACCTGTAAGTATGGCCTACAGTCTTTGTTCCCGGATGTATATGTTTACATTTAGCCATATTAAAATACATATTGTTTGCTTGTGGCCAGTTTACCAAGCAATCTAGACAGCTCTGAACCAGGGCATGCGCAAGGAGGGACAAGCCAGGGCACACACCCCCAATAATCATCAGGGGTATGTAACTTGTCTAGCACTGGGGCCAGGGATGACTGAGCTATTGCCAGGGCAGGTAAAGAGCAAGCGAGCTCCTTATGGCGCCAGGGCAGTGGGGTAGAAAAGAGCAAGCTCCTGCCATGAGAGGAGAAGGGAAGAACAAGCTCCTCCCAGGACACTGAGAGATAGCAAGTTTCTGGGGGAGGGGCACAGAGTGTGCCTCTCACAAAGGGGTCAAATTTCAATTCCTGTGCATGTCCTTGGTTCTGAATCAGTGACTTATGTTCTTCATTATTTGTTATGCCCCCAATTTTTATGTCATCTGCAAACTTTATCAGTGATGATTTTATTCCAGATCATTGATAAAATCTTAAATAGCGTTGGGCCAAGAACAGATTCCTGTGGGACCCCCGCTGATTCGCATTAGAAGACACAATTTGAAGTACTTATTCAAATGTACAGGTTATAAATTTACCTATTACGTCACCTGGATAATAAGAATATAATCTGCAAATACAGTGGTGTGCTGCAGCCCTCTGATTGGCCAAGCACCCTGTTTAACCTTGGGGGTTGCCCCAGGAAGTTGTCTGGGCAGCCACAAAGACTTTGGCCTGCTGCAATGTCAGACTTTGCTTGATCTCCAGTCTCCGACTCCAGACAGACTCTGGCCGTGACTTTTGCCTCTTGACACTGCGTCTACTGGCTGACCATGGCCTGACTCTTACCCTGACTCTTGCTTACAGAACCAGGCTCTTGCGATTCTTCCAACTCCTGGCCAATGACTATCTTGTGGGCAGACCTCAGCCCAGTTGTTACTGCTAGACCAGATGGCCTACGCACTGGTCCCTTACACCTACATGCTGTACTTGTGCACCTGCACATTCTAGATTTTGTGTTGAGCAATTCCTACGTGCCAACTCCGTGGATTCTCTAGGTCTGGAGCACCCACAGAAAAAAATCTAGCAGGTGCTTAGCACCCACTGGCAGCCAGTTTTCCCCCCCACCCCACCTCAGTGCCTCCTGCCTACCAGCAGCTCAGCTAGTCAACTCCTCTGCTGTATTCAGGAGGAGTTGGGAGGGAGGGGAAGGACTGGGGATGGGAAGCACTTGGGAGAGTTAAGGACAATAAGCTGGAGTTTTTTAAGTACATTAGGAACAAAAAGAATCTTAACAATGTTAGGATTATAGGTGGAAATGTGGAATTATCAATAATAATGCACAACATCCCTAAGAGTTAAATATATAATTCAGTTCTGTATTTGGGGAAAAACATGATGTATTCATATCATATGATTATGATGACACTTTTTCCATTCCACTAATACCTCAGAAGGATGTTAAATAGCGTCTATTAAAGTTAGACATTTTAAAATCATCAGGTCCGGATAACTTGCATCCATGAGTTTTAAAAGAGCTGGCTGAGGAACTCACTTGGCTATTAATGTTGATTTTCGATAAGTCTTGGAACACTGGGGAAGTTCCAGAAGACTGGAAGAAAGCTAATGTTGTGCCAATATTTAAAAAGGTAAACAGGATGACTCGGGTAATTATATCCCTGTTAATCTGACAAGCCTAGGCAAAATAATGAAACAGGTGATATGGGACTCAACTAGTAAAGAATACTGCCAAACCAATTTGATAACTTTTTTTTATGATATTACAAGTTTGGTTGATAAAAGTTATAATGTGGATGTAATATGCTTAGACTTCAATATGGCATTTCACTTAGTTTCAAAAACTAGAATGATATTAAATTAATATGACACACGTAGAATGAATTGAAAGCTGCCTAACTGATAAGTCTCAATATGTGACTATAAACGTGGATCATCGTCAAGTGGGTGTGTTTCTAGAGGGGTCCCTCAGGAATATATTCTTAGCCCCATCCTGTTTAACATTTTTATCGATGACCTGGAAGAAAACATAAAATCGCCACTGATAAAGTTTGCAGATGAGACAGAAATTGGAGAAGTGGTAAATAATGAAGGATAGATCACTGATATAGGGTGATCAGGATTGCTTGGTGCATTGGGTACAAACAAATAATATATGTTTAACATGACTAAATGTAAATGAATACATCTAGGAACAAAGTAGGCCATTCTTAGAGGACGCAGGGACTCTATCCTGGGAAGCAATGACTCTGAAAAAATAGTTGGGGGTCCTGGTGTATAATTGGCTGAACATGAGTTCCCAGCACGATGCTGTGGCCAAAATGGCTAGGGTGATCCTGGAATGCACAAATGGGGAATCTCAGCTGGTAGTAGAGAGACTATTTATCTCTGTATTTGGCACCTGAGCAATCACTGCTGGAATACTTCATCCAGTTTGGGTGTTTGCAAAGCAAGAAGGATGTTGATAATATGGAGAGGATTCAGAGAAGAGCCAGCTGAATAATTAAAGGATTAGAAAGCTGCCTTACAGTGATAGATTCAATGAGCACAATCTGTTTAGGTTAAGGATTGACTTGATTACAATGTATAAGTACCTATATGGGAAACAAGTATTAGATAGTGGGCTCTTCAGTTCAGCAGACATAGGTATATTATGATCCAATTACTGGAAGTTGAAGCTAGACAGAGTGGAAATAAGGCACAATTTTTAATATTGCAAGTAATTAACCATTTGAATCACTTACTATGGGCCAATGTGGATTCTACATCATTGTCAATGTTCAAATGCAAATTGGGTGTTTTCCCAAAATAATATGCTGTAGGAATTATTTTGTGAAAGTTCTATTGGATTGGTCCTAGGACTGACCCTTGGGGAACACCACTAGTTACCCCTCTCCATTCTGAAAATTTACCATTTATTTCTACCCTTTGTTCCCTGTCTTTTAACCAGTTCTCAGTCCATGAAAGCATCTTTCCTCTTATCCCATGACAACTTAATTTACACAAGAATCTTTGGTGAGGGACCTTGTCAAAGGCTTTCTGGAAATCTAAGTACACTACGTCCACTGGATCCCCCTTGTCCACATGTTTGTTGACCCCTTCAAAGAACTCTGATAGATTAGTAAGACATGATTTCCCTTTACAGAAACCATGTTAACTTTTACTCAACAATTTATGTTCTTCTATTTGCCCGGTACTGATGTTAGACTTACAAGTCTGTAATTGCTGGGATCACTCCAGAGCTCTTTATAAATGTTGGTTTTGCATTAGCTATCTTCCATTCACTGGGCACAGAAGCTGATTTAAAAGATAGGTTACAAACCGTAGTTAAGAGTTCACAATTTAGAACTCTTTCAGAACTCGGGTGAATGCCATCTTGTCCTGGTGACTTGTTACTGTTAAGTAACCTAAAACCTCCTCTAATGACACTTCAGCCTGTGACAATTCCTCAGATCTGTCACCTACAAAGGATGGCTCAGGTTTGGGAATCTCCCTAACATCCTTAGACATGAAGACTGAAGCAAAGAATTTATTTGGTTTCTCTGCAATGACTTTATCGTCTTTAAGTGCTCCTTTTTTACCTCAATCGTCCAGGGGCCCCACTGGTTATTGAGCAGGCTTTCAGCTTCTGATGTACTTAAAAACATTTTGTTGTTATCTTTTGAGTTTTTGGCTAGCTGTTCTTCAAAGTCCATTTTGGCTTTTCTTATTATATTTTTACACTTGATTTAGCAGTGTTTATGCTCCTTTTTATTTACCTCACTAGGATTTGACTTCCACTTTTTAAAAGATGCTTTTTTATCTCACTGCTTCTTTTACATGGTGGTTAAGCCATGGTGGATCTTTTTTAGTTCTTTTACTGTGTTTTTTTAATTTAGGGCCTCTATTATGGTGTCTTTGAAAAGTGTCCATGAAGCTTGCAGGGATTTCACTCTAGTCACTTACCTTTACATTTCTGTTTAACTAACCTCCTCATTTTTGCATAGTTCCCCTTTCTGAAATTAAATGCCACAGTGTTGGGCTGCTGAGGTGTTTTTCCCACCACAGGAATGTTGAATGTTGTTATATTATGGTCACTATTTCCAAGCGGTCCTGTTATAGTTACCTCTTGGACCAGATCCTGGGTTCCTCTCAGGACTAAACTGAGAATTGCCTCTCCTTTTATGGTTCCTGTACCAGCTGCTCCAAAAAGCAGTCATTTAAAGTATTGAGAAATTTTGTCTCTGCATTTGGTCCTGAGGTGACATGTACCCAGTCAATATGGGGATAATTGAAATCTCCCACTATTACTGAGTTCTTTATTTTGATAGCCTCTCTAATCTCCGTTAGCATTTCATAGTCACTATCACTGTCATGGCCAATAATAGATCCCTATTATTATATTCTTATTAGAGCATGGAATTACTATCCATAGAGATTCTATGGAACATGTGGATTCATTTAAGATTTTTACTTCATTTGATTATACATTTTCTTTCACATATATTGCCACTCACCCATCCTCCACCACATGACCTGTTCTGTACTTCTGATATATTTTATACCCCGGAATGATTGTGTCCCACTGATTGTCCTCACTCCACCAGGTTTCTGTAATGCCTATTATATCAATATCCTCCTTTAACACGGGGCTCTCTAGTTCACCCATCTTATTATTTAGACTTCTAGCTTTTGTGTACACCAACTGGAAAATGATCTGGAGAAAGGGGTAAACAGTGAGGTGGCAAAGTTTGCAGACGATACTAAACTGCTCAAGATAGTGAAGACCAAAGCAGATTGTGAAGAACTTCAAAAAGATCTCACGAAACTAAGTGATTGGGCAACAAAATAGCAAATTAAATTTAATGTGGATAAATGTAAAGTAATGCACATTAGAAAAAATAACCCCAACCATACATTCAATATGATGGGGGCTAATTTAGCTATAACTAATCAGGAAAGAGATCTTGGAGTCATCGTGTATAGTTCTCTGAGGAGATTCCCGCAGTGTGCAGCGGTAGTCAAAAATGCAAACAGGATGTTAGAAATCATTTTAAAAGGGATAGAGAACAAGACAGAGAATATCTTATTGCCCTTATATAAATGCATGGTTCGCCCACATCTTGAATACTGTATACATGTGTGGTCTCCTGGCATTAGAAAAGATTTAGAGAAGGACAACTAAAATGATTAGCAGAAGCAACAAAAAGTCCTGTAGCACCTTAAAGACTAACAAAAGTACTGAAGTATAAGCTTTCATGGGCTAATACCCACTTCATTGGATGCATGCATTCATCAAAGTGGGTATTAGCCCACAAAAGCTTATGCTTCAATACTTTTGTTAGTCTTTAAGGTGCCACAGGACTCTGAGTCTGGATTTGCAGAAGCGACAAACATGGCTACCCCTCTGATTCTTAAAATGATTAGGGGTTTGGAATGGGCCCCATATGAGGAGAGATTAAAGAGGCTAGGACATTTCAGTTTGGAAAAGAGGAGACTGAGGGAGGATATAATAGAGGGATATAAAATCATGAGTGATGTGGAGAAAGTGAATAAGGAAAAGTTATTTACTTGTTCCCATAAGATAAGAACTAGGGGCTACCAAATGAAATTAATGGATAGCAGGTTTAAAACAAATAGAAGGAAGTTCTTCTCACAGCGCACAGTCAACCTGTGTAACTCATTGCCTGAGGAGGTTGTGAAGGCTAAGACTGTAACAGAGTTTAAAAGAGAACTAGATAAATTCATGGAGATTAAGTCCATTAATGGCTATTAACCAGGATGGGTAAGGAATGGTGTCCCTACCCTCTGTTTGTCAGAAGGTGAGATGGATGGCAGGAGAGAGTTCACTTAATCATTACCTGTTAGTTTCACTCCCTCTGGCACCTGGCATTGGCCACTGTTGGCAGACAGGATATTGGGCTGGGTGGACCTTGGTCTGACCCAGTATGGCCATTCTTATAGCTTGTGCTTTACAGCAGGTCAGACTAGATAATCACAATGGCCCCTTCTGGCCTTGGAATCTATGACAGTGCACATGATAGCAGAATTTTTCCTACTCTTACTATAAATCAAACATGGTAGATTGACCCAGGTACATTTTGGCCTCCTTAAGATCTAAAATCATTGCAAATACTGCCCTAGGATAGTGAACCTTGAAAATGTGAACTTGATATCTTAAGCAGACAAGTGAATTATCAACCATATCCACATATTGTGCTTCCTTCATTCTAAAAGTGGCCTTTTGTGTCCCTGATGCAGTTCTGTAATCTTAGAGTTGAATGGGGACTTGTGATTAGGACATTTCACTGAATGGACAGTTTGGTGACGTTACCACACAAAATAGTGGTGTTTAAAATACAGAAATAATCCTGCCTAGTTTAATAATGTGTAGTTCAATTGATCTTTTTATTGCTGCTACCTAATTTCACTTTGAGCCTGTAGCTGTCTGGGGAGGGGCTAGTCTAGTAACACTTTTAATCCTCTTGCTTAACAACTACCGTATTCCTATGATGATCTTTAAAATACAGTTGTTCTGTTGAATTACCCATTTTTATATTTTTGTATCCATCTACCTAATTGACTGTAATAGACTTTTATGTGGACTGGAAGACTAATCAAATATACCAGTGTGAAACCACATTATTGGGATCCTGTCTGAATGAGAATTCAGAGCATTAATGAAGGATAATGAACCAGGAATGCATATGTAAAAAGGTCACAGACTGATCCCCCGTTGAGATAACAAGATTCTGGAGCAATACTAGGTCTTTCAGAAATAAAATTCCAACTCAGATTTAGGCTTCAGAATGGCTTCTTAAATCCTTATGATTTAGAAAGTATAGCGAGAGGACAGTGATAATCTGAAAGTCAGCAATTTTAAGCACAGTTATGAGGAACAATAAAAATTCAGATGGAAGAGCAAGAAATTAAGCATGAGTCAAAAGGTAGAGGTCTGAGCTTAAGTCTACTCTAACACTAGTTAGATGTCGGCGGAATTGTACTGACAGCAAAAATGTTCTAACATAGGTGCCTAAATTTAAGCACCTAAATCCATATTTAGCCACTGAAATGCAAGTGGTTTAATTATGAGAGATGCTGAACTGCTGCTGCTGTCAGTGATGCCAGTGACATGGAAAAGTCTGGCCTATGTATGTATGTATGTAGCAATGTTGTACAAACTGGAGATTGCTTCCTGAGGGTGGGGTGGAATGGAATGGGATAGGGATGTCTAAGGAAACTACAGGACAGAGTTAAATAGCAATGGTCTTGAGGTCACTTTTGAGCCATTCCATCTCCTGTTGCAAATATGTTGCTGCAGATGTATGAGAAATGGAAGGTGCATCCTTGAAAGTCACCTTCTTTTCCTCCTTGTTTATTCAGTGGTCTGTAATGGAGACTGCTGCAGATGCTGCTCACAGATAGAGGATGTCAGGTTGAGGTAGCAGCCTACCTGTCCAGGCTTCTCTTTTCTGCTTCTGCAGCACTCCTTTAGGAGAGAGTTTATGCCTGACTTTGTGAAGATATGGCTGAATTCCCACATGCTACTCTGCATAGCGTGTAGTCTTCCGGTGAATGAGATGTAGTTGGAGAGCCAGCAGAGGAGAAAGAAAGAGTCACTAGAGGAATGGGCACAGTAAACAGAGCAAAAAAAGAGAGACAAAAATAAAACACCAGTGAAAAAGGCCAGAAACTAGAATTTAAAAAAAAAAATGACCTAATTGTGCTGGGGCATGCACAGGATGAGAGGACATGGAGAGTAACCACAAAAAAAGGTGGAAACTGCTGATGTAAAACATCAAAAATATTTACTGAGCCATGGAAGTATAATCTTGGAAAGGAAGGGTGTGAGGTGTTTTCATGTATTTATTTATTCTAATTGTAGTTACAGGAGTGAAACTGAGCAATACCAAACATGTTAGGGTCATCAGCTGCACACTGGGTAGCGTATGCAAATCTACACCAACTGTTGTGAGTTACAGAGAGATTTACATGACTATGATGTTGCTTTTAGCAGCTTTGTCTATTCACAAGTATTTCCAAACTGCATGCAATGAATGGGCTTTTCATTTTCTTTAAAAAAAAAAAAAAAAGGAGGATCAAGAATTCCTATGTAATTACATTCCTTATGGTATACGGAAAAGTTACTAAAACACAAACACATTTCCATTGCTGCCCAGATTTATTCATCAAAGACGTACGATGACAAATGACTCCGTTCATAAATCTACAATGCTCAAGACCCTCCTACCCTTATCCGTAGTTATTGCTCAGTTTAGGCTTTTTATTTGAAGCTAGCTTTAACTATCCCTTTCATTGTTTATTATGATCTCAACTTAAACAAGTTTTAAGTAACTTTTATTACAATTTACAGGGTTTTCAGAGAATTTATTTCTTGATGGACTTTATGACATAGCATCTGTGTGCTAATCAAACAAAAAAATACACCCACAATATTACCCACAGAGGGTCTGTGACCACTGATGCAGAATGCCAATTACCAAGGACAAGAGTAGTCAAATTCTAAAACGCATAAATAATGTGTAGCTAAATCCTGATTTCAATAATCACCATCCCTCCAACTCCAAAAATACTGTGTCACTTCTGTGCAAAATTTCCATAACTTGTTCTGGAAAGGAGATAAGCACATATTTTCTGAAGCATATATTATAAACAACTGTTTTATTGTGTTGTATTCTCTTTATTGTATTTTTTAAGCAAAGTGCTGTTGTAAAATTAGACATCAAGGCTGAAAAAGATCTACAGTGGGATAGTGTACAAAATCTCTATGAGATGAACTGGGATCCAAGCTGCAACTAATCCATTTTTGAACACATTGGACTTTTTTAGCAATTGATTTTATTGGGAAGAAGCCAAAGTTGTTTCCTACAGCCAAGAGCTATAGTGGTTTTGGCTGAATGAAATGAAAGCATGCATAAAGGAAATCTTATACTGTTTATAGCTAATGAATGTCTCTGGTACAGATTCAATATTAAGTGCAGATTACGGCTGGAATAGTTCTTGGGAGAATTCAGAAAGATATCAAATCTTATGGGGGATGCTAATTTAAAAGAATAGCTGGCCAGGATGCATTTAATAACCATAGATTTTGAATGAAGTAAAAGAGAGGTGTCAGTAAATGTGCTTGGTGTGGCATAGAGAGAGAGAGAAGAGACGTACAGTGGAAACAGTCTTTCTTAGAAACAGCAGGAGACTGATTTGGATTTTCTGGAGTAGATAAGATACTGTACCCTTATTTGCTGAAAGGTGAGAGGAACCATGCAGGCTAGATCTATAACCAGTGTCTCCTCTGAATTATAGTTTTGGTCAGAAATTAAATCTGTACAGTCTTCACTTGATACAGTTATTTAGAAGAACAGGAATTGGTGCTGTTATGCCTCATTCATTTACTAAAGCAGAACATGAGTAAAATTGAGTTTTTAAAATTCAGGGGCTTGATGGGGTTTTGTCCCATTGTCTCAAGAAAATCCATTTGTCCTTGGCTGCTAAGAGGTTCAGTAAAGAAAACATAAAAAATAAGATGTTCCATGTCATTTTAGACAGGACCTTCTCTTTACGGCTTCATTTTGTTCTTTTGATTCCTCCTCCCAACCCCCCTCGCATTTTTTTTTTAATTCTCTTCTGTTTTTCCTGTCTTTCTGGACACTTCCCACTCTGTGATTATTTTCCCATGGCAATTCAGCACTAGGCACCAGATTCAGCGTTCCCACAGTTTTGACCCTGGCAGACGTCCCCAGTGCCATCAGTAAATTGCAGCAATGGAAAAGGTGTAAAACACTTCATTGGGTGGCATGTGAGCTGTGAATCAGAGGGAAAATTCATAGCCCCAAAAGTGGGTTGCACTGGCCAGGAAGAGGGTGGGCTGAAGATGGCCTGAGGATGTCCCTATTCACCTTTCCACCTTGGTGAAGTTAGTTTAAAGAGCTACTAGCAACACTGCCACAATTTATAGCTGTACTTCCAGTCCCTGCCAGGTTACATCTCTCCAAAACAGCTTCTTCGAACCTGGGCCTAAATTGCTAAATTGAGTTAATCTACAAGTATTCAAGCTACTGCCAAACTGATCTGTAATAGCATGGCACAGAGTGTATGGGTATGTGCATTAGTCTTCACTTCCCATTTTTAGGAATATCTTCTTTGGAAGTGCGGCATTTTAAACATTCTGTGGAGAGGTATTAAAAACTCATTATCACAAGAAGATCATCTGGAGTCAAGTTAAATCAGATACATGCTAATGAATGGAGTGCAGTTTTTGAATAATAGCATTCAGTTTGGATCACCTAATGTATGATAAGAAAATCACAGCAGATGCTGCTGCAGCAAAGGTTGGAGATTAGGTCACAGCATGCCAAGAAATGGCAAATCTATTTTGCAGAACCCCAGAAATACGCTGTTTTATGTCAGTGTCTTTTTTTATTTTGTGTGCCATCATTCTGCAACTAATTTTTCCCAAGGAAGTTGTAAGGTCACATTGACCTGTATGTTCAAATTACAGCCAGGAACAAAAGAAAAGATAAATGCATTTGTTAAAATACTAGTAAAAGTTGATGCAAAAGGAACCTTTTTGCACAGGAATAGCTTTTCCACCTGCTTTTTCAAACTTAATTTCCAAAGCAAATTTAAAGGGTAAGTTACAGCCTCTGACTTGATCCAGAACTTCATCCCATTCTACAGCATATTCACAGTGCAAAGTCAGAAATAATCATCATTAGAGCTGGTCACAAAGTTTCCAACGAAACAGTTTTTTGTTGGAAAAATGCTGGTTTGTTGAAGCCTAAACTTTTCATGGAAAAAGGTTGGTTTAGGCAAAAATTTGTCATGAAGATTTCTGGAAAGAGAGAGAGAGAGAGAGACCCATTCAAGTATAGCCAATAGCCCAGTAGTTAGGACACTTAACTAGGATGTGAGAGACCCAAATTTAATTCCCTACTCTCCCTGATTTGGAGCCAAAGACCTGATTTGAGAAATTGCACTTGTTATTTGTCGGCCACTCTGTTATCCCAAAACGGGCAGGGCTAAATTGTGGCCTGTCTAGAAGGCTGAGTTAGGGGAAGAGAGATCATCGCAAAGACAGAGCAGTTGTCAACAGGGGTGCTAGAGAGGAAAGAGTCTTCCACACCATACTCAGTCATGAGGGGTGCTCCAGCAGTAAGTCCACTTTGCTACACAAACACAAATAATTGTGACCAGCAACATGGAGGGTAGTGGCATAAAATCTTTTTTCAGGTCATTCTAACAGCCTTTCTTGCATAAAAAAGACAAATCAAGATGGCAAAGAGATGGTGGCAGAAGAGGACATGTCAAAGCACTTAGAAAAACAAGAGAATTCAAAACCCCTTGAATTTGAGAGAGTACTTTAAAAGGTGCTTCACCTCCTTAAATAGCGTTTCTCAAAAACTGGTTCTCAAACTTCATTAGCATTCTTTAGACATAAAAGACCTTATTTGACATAGGAAATAGTAAAAGATATGTAGCAAGCACAAATGTTACCTAAGCTTACTGTTTGGGGTGACATTTTAAATGCAGAAAATTACAGCAGGCAAAATAATACTGACCTTTCAGCCTGAATAAATAAAATAATATTTATTAAATCTAAATGGCTGCAGCAAATGTTGTGTCTTTTAACACTACTACGGAGGTCTTTGGTAGAGTTAACTTTTAGTAATCTCTCCTCATCTTAAATACATTCATCTGCAGCAGAACATGGAAGGGAGAAAATCCCAGGAAAGTGGTCTAGGGGCTGGGGGAGATGGTAGCACATAAGGGAAGAAAACACGGGACCATACAAACCCCCATTCCTCAGAAGCTCTGTGTGGCCAGGGAGCAACTAGGGAACAGCCATTCTATGCAGTATGTATTCCTTCCTGTAGGTGCCCATTTTTGGTGTGTTCTAAAATACAACACGAAGATTGAGTAATGCTCTTCTAAGCTACATTAACTCCTCTCTGTGCTTTGTGAAAACCTCCTCTTGTCACCTGTGAGCCAAAGGCAGCTGAGCAGACTGTGCTCTAAGGCAGAAGGCCTGAGGGAGATATGAAAGGACTCCTCTTCTTCTGTCCGCTCTCCAAAGGAGAATGTGCTTCATGCCATATAGCTGTTGCTGTGTGGAAAGGGGAATAGGTTCTATCGGTGTGAGGCACTTTTATACCAATATAATTCAATCCACATTAGGGATTTTTAGTGGTATAACTACTTCAATTTAAAAAATTAACCCCCTAAATAAAATAGTTATACCAGTACCAAAACTATGTGTAGATTAGGCCTTATTTAAATTGGTGGACAGTCTAGTTTTAACATAAATGGCTTGTTTCAGTCTTTGCATATCTACTACTACGTTGTTAAGGTCTGTAAATTTGCTATCTTAATACTGTTTTACAGAAGGATTCTTTCGGTTGGCCCATCTTGTGTGTTCCTCCAGCTGCCCAAAAGCACATCTGCCACAGCAGATGCTCTGGCTTCATTTTTAATGCATATCTCATGTATTTCATCTTCTTTTCTGGGTAACTTTGCAAATAAGGGATTGTTGAACTCCGTAGCGGGGTGACCACCCCACTCCTGCACTGAAAGAGTTAAAGCAGTCCTGCAGAGGCTGTGGCTAAAGTAAAGTAGCCCAGCAGAGGGCTGCAGCAGAGGGAAGGCAGCTGAGGGCGTGGCAGCCACAGCTGCGGCTGGGGCAATTAGGGACCAGCTGGCCTGTATAAAAAGGCTGGGAGCCAGGCACTCAGGAGGATTCTCTCTCCAGTTTTGGAGGGGACAGGACCTGGCTGCCTGAGCACAGGGTACTTGGAGTGAAGTAGGACTGGAGAGCTCCAGGCTGGCAGCTCCCCAGACTGCAGGGCCTGGTCCTAGACCCACAAAGGTAAAGGCTGGTAGAGTCAGGCAGCAAGTTCCAAAACCCCTTTGCCTGTGATAACTGGCTTTTACACTGCAGTCTGTCCCGGCAATGGGGACTTGATAATGACTGACAGCAGCCAAGACTGAAGCAAAGTGGGGCTCAGAGAGTTGGGGGTTTCTCAGAGTGGGGAGACAGAAGCAGAGTGTGAGGGTATTGCCAGAGAGTAGCACCTCAGGTAGAGGGCACCGGGGTCCAGGCAGAGAGACACAGGGCCAGTGGACAGCGAGACGCTGACCTGCAGAGAGCACTCCGAAAGCTGGAAGAGTTAATTCCCGGATGACCAGCAGGAGGCGCCACAGGGTGAGTCGTCGTGCCCGCTACAAACTCTCTGATGAATATTGGCATTTGTTATAAATTCACTCAATTTAATATTTACTATTTTTCTGTGGCATTTGCTTTCCAAGGCATTTAGCTGTCTCTCAGTATCTTTGGTGGATTTCCAGCTTTCACACCCATATGTTGAGGTGCACGTACCAGCTGAGTTAAAGATTTGAAGTTTGGTTTTTAAGATGTAGATTTTTAATGTTCAAATTACATTTAAACTGGTGAATTCAGCTGCCACTTTGCCAATTGATAACATTATGTTGTTCATATCCCCATGGGCTTGCACATTACTGCCAAGATATGAGAATTGACTCGCCTTTTGTATTGCTTGAGTTGGGACAAATCCAGAGGTTCTTACTCAGGCAAAACTCACTCTGAGCTCAGTGGGTGCTTTCTCTAAGTTAGGGCTTTAGGATTTGGCCTGAAGGAATTGAGGAAAGGCTGAAACGCAAAAATGCTGCCATTCTGATTACTTTTACCCTAAACAAAACACACAGCCAAAAAGCTCAGTACAAAGATTTATGACTGCTACATTTATGAAATACACAGAAATAGCCTACAGTTCAAGTTCATAGTCAAGACTATTCCTTTTGTGAAACTGTTGTTAAGCTGTGTTAGCTGGCAAATTCACTTTTGAATTAAATGATGTACCAAATTCTTCAAGCAGGCAACACTAAAGTGCACTCTACAATAAGTTCTGAATAATAGAATCACCAAAAAGTTGACAATTTTGAATTTTGTGAAGTAGGTTTTAGCCATTGGGTTGGCAAGTAAAATCATATGAGCACTGCCTATGGATACCCCAGTGGATAATGACACCCATGCTGTTGCCTGGATGTTTATAGACTGTTTAGGTGGGGTATCAGCCCTCCTGCTAAGTTCAGCACATTGCTCTTAGCATTCTGTGTATGGAACTTTTACATCAGATGGTTGAGTGACATTTTTTCCTAATAAATAAATAAATAAAACCTAAGAGCACAGATAGCTGTATAAATAAAAATTTTAAAATGTACTGGGAAGGTGAAAGCGGCTATTCCTCCTAAATTCTTGTTTCTGTCTTTTTAAGCCAGGAATTAGAAAGGGCAGGCAACTCCCACTCCCATGCCTTTTGTTGTTGTGGGGGTCTGGCAATAGATAATTTAGATAATGAGCCAGATAGCTCCTGCTGCTCCTATGTGTGAGATTAGATGTTAGGACTCAAGAGAGACACAGACCAAGTCCAAACACCGGTATATACTAGTAGTGAGGCTGAGAGCGAGAGGGAAAGATGTATGTATCAAAGGAAATGCACTACAACTAGAACTGTCTATTAATCTCAGTTAACTCGTGATTAACTCAAAAAAAATTAATCATGATTAAAACAATTGTGATTAATTGCACTGGTGTATAATAGAATACCAACTGAAATGTATTAAGTATTTTTGGATATTTTTCTACATTTTCAAATAATTGATTTCAATTACAACACAGAACACAAAGTGTACAGTGCTCACTTTGTATTTTTATTACAAATATTAGAACTGTAAAAGCAAAGAAAAGAAACAATATTTTTCAATTCAGCTCATACAAGTGCCGTAGTGCAATCACTTTATCGTGAAAGTGCAACTTACATTATATATTTTTTGTTACACAGCTGCACTCAAAAATAAAGCAATCTAAAATTTTAGAGCCTACAAGTCCATTCAGTCCTACTTCTTGTTCTGCCAGTCATTCAGACAGACAAGTTTGTTTACATTTATAGGAGATAATGCTGCCTGCCTCTTATTTACAGGTCTTCTGAAAGTGAGAACAGGAGTTCGCATAGCACTTGTGTAGCTGGCATTACAAGGTATTTACATGCCAGATATGCTAAGCATTTGTATGCCCCTTCATGCTTTGGCCGCCATTCCAGAGAACATGCTTTCATGCCGATGACGCTTGTTAAAAAAATAATGCATTAATTAAATTTGTGACTGAACTCCTTCAGAGAGAATTGTATGTCTCCTGTTCTGTTTTACCTGCATTCTGCCGTATATTTCATGTTATAGCAGTCTCGGACAATGACCCAGCACTTGTTCATTTTAAGAACACTGTCACAGCAGATTTAACAAAACACAAAGAGGGTATCAATGTGAGATTTCTAAAGATAGCTACAGCACTTGACTCAAAGTTTAAGAATCTGAAGTGCAGTCCAATAGCTGAGAGGGACGAGGTGTGGAGCATGCTTTCAAAAGTCTGAAAAGAGCAACACTCCAAAGTAGAAACTACAAAACCCGAACCACCGAAAAAGAAAATCAACCTTCTGCTGGTGGCATCTGACTCAGATGGTGAAAATGAAAATGTTGGTCCATACTGCTTTGGATGGCTGTTTAGCAGAACCCGTCATCAGCATGGACACACGTCCTCTGGAAGGGTGATTGAAGCATGAAGGGACATATGAATCTTTAGCAAATCTGGCACATAAGCATCTTGCAGTGCTGGCTACAACAGTGCCATGCAAACGTCTGTTCTCACTTTCAGGTGACATTTTAAACAAGAAGTGGGTAGTATTATCTCCTGCAAATGAAAACAAACTTGTTTGAGTGATTGGCTGAATGAGAAGTAGGACTGCATAGACTTATAGGCTCTAAAGTTTTACATTGGTTTGTTTTGGAATGCAGTTTTTTTGTACATAATTCTATATTTGTAAGTTCAACTTTCATGATCAAGAGATTGCACTACAGTTACTTGTAATAAGTGAATTGAAAAATACTATTTCTTTTGTTTTTGCAGTGCAAATATTTGTAATCAAAAATAAATATAAAGTGAGCACTATACACTTTGTATTCCATTTTGTAATTGAAATCCACATATTTGAAAATGTAGAAAAAATCCAAAAATATTTAAATAAATGATATGCTCTTATTGTTTAACACATGATTAATTGTGCGATTAATCATGTTTTTTAATTGTGTGATTAATCACGATTAATTTTTGTAACCGCTCGACAGCTCTAAATACAACTGAGCTATGAGAATAAAAGGATTCTAGCCCAGGGGCCTGTGGAAGTGCCTCACAACTAGCACCCAGCCCACGGCACAGAAAAGGTTAAAGGCCACCCTGTTGTAGCCCACTGGGTCTCAATCTCCGATATTTGTACCAATACAGCTATTCCTTGCTTTTGTATGTGGTGTTTCTGGGTTTCCTCCCTGCTTTAATAATGACCCTCTGTTGGACCCTGGTGAGCCTTAGCTCCCAGTTCTGTGCATGAATTCTGAGCTTGACAGACTCGGTTCTCCCAAAAGGCAGATTGATCCCCTTAAAACAGGGCTGGGCAAACTTTTTGGCCCAAGGGCCACAGCTGGGTGGGGAAATTGCATGCATGGCCATGAATGTAGGGCTGGGGCAGGAGGTTGGGGGATGGGAGGGAGTGTCGGGTGTGGGAGGGGATGCAGGAGGGGTCTCGGGCAGGGTGTTGCAGTGCAGGCGGGGTGCAATAGAGGGCTCAGGGCAGGGTTTGCGGGGGTTCAAGGCAGGGGGCTGGGGTGCAGAATGAGGAAGGTGGCTCAGGTCAGGTGATTGGGGTGCAGGAGGGGTTTGGGATGCGGGCTTCCACCCAGCACCACTTACCTGGAGCAGCTCCGGAGTGGCAGCAGTGCACAGTGGGGCTAAGGTGGGCTCCCTGCCTGCCCTGGCCCCCTCACTGCTCTGGGAAGTGACTGTCGCCACATTCCTGTGGCCCCTGGGGATGGGTGGGGGCAGAGGGCTCCATGTGTTGCCCTCACCTGTGGGTACCACCCCCAAAACTCCTATTGGTCTTCAGGGGAGGTACCTGCAGGCAAGGGCAGTGCATGGAGCCCTCTGCCTGGGGCCACAGGGACGTGGTGCTGGCCACTTCCGGGAGCAGCGCAGGGCCAGGACAGACAGGGAGCCTGCCTTAACCCTGCGGCACCACAGGGCTGGCTCACACAGGCCAGATCCAAAGTCCTGATGGGCCAGATCCAGCCCAGAGGCCATAGTGTGCCCACCCCATCTTACAGGAACACACAGATCTCAATATGACCTGCAGCCCAGGTTCCTGTAGGGACTAGAGCTAGGACTGTTAGAGCTCTGCCCAGAATGAGGTTCACCAGCAGTTCATGAACTTAACACTAAAGGTTTCACTAACAAAATTGGCAGTGAACTATCCCATGTATAGAATCATAGAATAACAGGGTTGGAAGGGACCTCTGGAGGTCATCTAATCCAACCCTCTGCTCAAAGCAGGACCAACCCCAACTAGCAGCTCATGTAGATTTGCTTGGGCTCTTGAACTAACTCAAACCATTGAAGGTAAACCTCCCTCTACCCTACCTGTCCCTGCAGCACCAGTATTTCCCAATTCTCACCTTATGTTAGATGTATCATGTGTCAGATGACCCATCCTCACTATCCCAAGGTACTGGGCGGGTCGCCACTCCTCCACGAGAAGAGTCTTAGGAGTATTTCAGAGGTTCAGCAAAAGTCTGTCACCATAGTGGGGAGGGAGCAGGGAAACAGTCCCACTGCAAACACTGGTTCTCATGAATTTAAATGCCCTATAGCCATGAATATAGTGCCCTGCCTGATGCACTCTCTAGGGGTACTTGTGTATTGCTCCTAGTAAGCATTTGCTAGGGAATGATTGGAGTGCCAGAGCTTGCCTCATGAAGGATTATGGGGAGAACTCTGCTTCTGAATTCTGGTTGACACCCTCAGCCAGGGACAGTTGAGAAGAAAACTGGGATCCAATTACCTAAACAGTTCGGATGACTAAAGCATAGGCAAGATCAGAAACCACTGAAACTTTGGTAGTGAGAGAAGAAATTGGAAAATAACTCCAATGTAGGCAGATATCGTACAGGGGAGAAAAGTTATTGCACAGAGAATGGACTATTCAAAGTCTACCTCCCACACCCCCAATCATAAACCTAATGAAAAATTGCTGAAATTCTGCTATAACTGTAGTGAACACACCTTAAACATTAAAAAAAACTGTAAAGGCAAGTCAGTGAGCCACAAATAGGTGAAGTGGCTTGTTTAAGGTCACATAGGAAGTTTGTGGCAAAACCAGAATTGAACCCCTGTCTTCTGAGGCCTAGTTTAGTGTCTTAACCACATGGCCATCCTACCTCTGATAGTTTGTTAATCTAAGACTGTAGTTTAGGAGTTTCATACACACCATTCCAGTGAGGCAGAGCAGCCATCGCCCTCTTGGAAGAGGTCAAGTAGGGATGTTGTCTAGATCCTACCCTGCTTGGGTTTCTCATTCAGAAAAGGTATAGCCTAAAGTGTCCTATCGCACTGGGCCCTGGTCTACATTATCACTTCCCAAAATGTTCTCATGTCACCAAATCTCCCCGCCACCCAATATGCCCGCGCAAACAGATATCAGCTGAAAAATTTCACCAGGCTCTATTCAGTTCTTTAGCAGCTCGTGGGCAGCATCAGCTTGGTGCAGTTTGTCAGTCACTCTATAAGCATCCGTGGCATTTTTTCCATTTGCTTAGTCAAATTCATGTTGTAGGGTGAATGCCTGGGGATTTTTCACTTAACTATTTTATGTGTTGTTTTTGTTTGTTTGTTTGTTTTGTTATGACTCCTAATGGGTTGTGCTGGGAGTAAGCTGAAGTTAACTCTTAAGGAGTACCAAGGCAATGTCATTGGGAATTTAGGCATTTTTAGCTCAGTAGCTGAACCAAATGTAACATTAAATCATCCTTGTGGCACTCAGTACAACAGCACAACTGGTTCATTGAAACTAAGCTCTGGCTGGTTTTGCACAGTTGCACTAGAGAGGAAGACGCTGACACAAGAATTACACCCACAAAAGAGGCAGACATATTTTGGTTGGCAGCAATTGGCAGTGTGAAGAATCAGGGCCAGCTGAGTGGGATCCTGGGGGACAAGTGGAGTACATGCTTTGGATGTTAAGAGTAACAAGAAGGGTTTCTTCAGGTATGTTAGCAACAAGAAGAAAGTCAAGGAAAGTGTGGGCCATTATGTTTGAAAACTCGTGGAGATCAGGGGAGGTCCCGGACAACTGGAAAAAAGTTAATGTAGTGCCCATCTTTAAAAAAAGGGAAGGAGGAGGATCTGGGGAACTACAGGCCAGTCAGCCTCACCTCAGTCTCTGGAAAAATCATGGAGCAGGTCCTCAGGAAATCAATTCTGAAGCACTTAAAGGAGAGGAAAGTGATCAGGAACAGCCAGCATGCATTCACCAAGGGCAAGTCATGCCTGATTAACCTAATTGCCTTCTATGACATGATAACTGGCTGTGTGGATGAGGAGAAAACAGTGGACGTGTTATTCCTTGATTTTAGCTTTTGATATGGTCTCCTACAGTATTCTTGCCAACAAGTTAAAGAAATATGGGCTGGATAGAAAGCTGGCTAAATCAATGGCTCCATGTCTAGCTGGCAGCCGGTATCAAGTGGAATACCCCAAGGGTCGGTCCTGGGGTCGGTTTTGTTCAATATCTTCATTAATGATCTGAAGGATGGTGTGGACTGCACCCCTTGCAAGTTTGCAGATTATACTAAAGTGAGAGGAGTGGTAGATATGCTGGAGGGTAGGGATAGGTTACAGAGAGACCTAGACAAATTAGAGGATTGAGCCAAAAGAAATCTGAGGTTCAACAAGGACAAGTGCAAAGCCCTGCACTTAACAATGGAAGAATCCCATGCACTGCTACAGGCTGGGGACCGAATGGCTAGGCAGCAGTTCTGCAGAAAAGGACCTAGGGGTTACAGTGGATGAGAAGCTGGATATGAGTCAACAGTGTGCCCTTGTTGCCAAGAAAGCTAAAGGCATTTGAGGTTGTATAAGTAGGGGCATGATCATTCCCCTCTATTCAGCATTGGTAGTATCGTGTCCAGTTTTGGGCCCCGCAGTACAAGAAGGATGTGGAAAAATTGAAGAGAGTCCAGCGGAGGCCAACAAAAATGATTACGGGCTGGAGCACATGACTTATGAGGAGAGGTTGAGGAAACCGGGATTGTTTAGTCTGCAGAAGAGAAGAATGAGGGGGGATTTGATAACTGCTTTCAACTACCTGAAAGAGGGTTCCAAAGAGGACGGATCTAGACTGTTTTCAGTAGTACCAGATGATGGAACAAGGAGTAATGGTCTCAAGTTTCAGTGGGGGAGGTTTAGGTTGGATATTAAGAAAAACTTTTTCACTAGGAGGGTGGTGAAGCTCTGGAATGGGTTACCTAGGAAGGTGATGGAATCTCCTTCCTTAGATGTTTTTAAGGTCAGGCTTGACAGAGCCCTGCCTGGGATGACTTAATTGGGGATTGGTCCTGCTTTGAGCAGGGGGGTTAGACTAGATGACCTCCTGAAGTCCCTTCCAACCCTGATATTCTATGGTTCTATGATTCTATGACTAGATTCTCAAAATGCAGTCACTGAGGCACTGTAGCAGGAGATGGGCTTTCAGGGCCAATTTTATTTGGAAATCAAATGATTGGGTGACAACATACAGCAGACTTGATGTGGGGGCATCTTGGGAAGTACCACAGAGTTGTCTTGGGGGAAATCTTGCCAGCTCAGCAGAGAGCCAGAGTATACCTGGGATTTTAAAACAAATGGACAAAACTGATCTATAAATCCGTCAGGGACATCAGGATGGGCCCTAATAATGGAAATCTTCATTTTTTCCAGACACAAGGTCACCTTGTGCAGTTGTACCCTTCTAATGAGGCAGTGAGACTTTCTCCCCAGCATCCCTGAAAGGTGTCATGCCTTAGACCGGTGTAATGTCTCCCCATACTATTGCCCTACCCAACAATCTAGAGGGTTACCAGTCCAGGGTTGGTTCCTATTACTAATACATAATGGTTATGGAGAAAAAAGGTTAAATGTGTGTGGTAATGTATCACAGCAGGCTTGCTCAAATTGCAGGTAGCAGAACAAATTAGCTGATGGTATACTGCTTTAATATTGGCCGTGCCCACCTGTGAGGATGTGTATATTATCCATGAAATCTCTTGCCGGAAGCCAGTCTGTGAGGTATCTGGGGATGTTCTAGGCTCTATGGGAAAGCAGAAAGAGAAAGAGAGGACATGTTTTAAGGATAATAGCACTTTCCTTGTTTCGTGTTAGAAGAAAGTGACTCTTTGTGATGCTTCATTCTTACGACAAAACCTTTGTCTTTAACATGGAGGTGTGTCTCAAACCAGATCATGGTCTGCCTGGTACAAGCTGGAACACTTCATTCAGGGACCTGTAGTCTTCATGGACCACAACACAATATTAATGTTAAAGACATTTGCAGTCTTACTTCTACGTAAATTAAGTGCAGACTTCTAACGGCTGGCACACTGCCAGCATAGGCGTGCGCACAGGGTGTGCTGCATGTGCCCAGGCAACCCTAATCCGGGGGTGGGCAAATGGCCCCGTTCTCCTGGCATGGCAAGGCGTGGGCCCCGCACACCTGAGCTGGAGTGCCAAGCTGAGAGCAGCAAGCCACCGGCCCCTGCCCCAGAGCCATGCCGCCTCACGCGCAGTGCTCTGGGGGCCAGGGCAGTATATGGCTCCACGGGGTAGTATATGGCTCCGCAGGGAGGCAGACATGCGCTCCTCGGGGAGGCAGACATGCTCTCCGCTCACCTGGAGCCATGCCACTGCGTGCTCAGTGCTCTGGGAGGTGGGGTTGCAGTCCCCCCTCTGCGCAAGCAGCATTCTGAGGAGCAGGGCTGCCGCTCTCGTGGGGCAGTGTGTCTGGCTCCATGTGGAGCAAAGCTTGCTGCTAGGAACCTTATGGTAAGGGGTCTGGGGCCAGAGGTTGAATAAGAGATGGGGGCAGTCAGGAGACAGGGAACAGGGTGGGTTGGATAGGGGGTGGAATCCTGGGGAGGTTG